>CM070731.1:2433130-2752262 GCA_036346275.1 Otatea glauca
AAGAACAAGGAGAAATGGCGTGATGTGCTGTGCTGGACGTGAGGTAGGAGGAACATATGACATGTGGGCCCTACTTTGTATTGAGGCAAGGGTGTTGCTATTTGGGCAGAGCAAGGTCTCTAGTTGATTCGAGCGCTATAATGGTCCATAATTTTTGAAACTTTTTTTTGGATGAACCTAGGGTAATTTTTATCATTCTATAAAAATTTTAGACGTATATAATGTTCCTATAAGTTTTAAAAATTCTTACAATCCAGCTGTCCAGATTTTCATTTCTCTGTTTTTTGAATTTTATGTGGATTGAAATAAGGTCATGAATTTTTGTAAATTTTTTTGAACATTTTTTATAGTCTAAGTGTTCTTATGTAAAATTTTTAGATTGATATATTGTATATTTATTTTATAATAAATATGACATTACAATTTCCAGATTTTCTTGTTTTCAATTTCTAAATTTTAAAAGGCTATAAATGTGAATATTAATTTTTATATTTTTACTAGAGATTAACATTGCTCTCGGGAAGGTGTAACACCCCAAAAAAAATGCAATAATAGGAAAATAAATATTTTAAATTTTAATATAATTATTTCTGATTTTCCCTGGCATTATTGGAATTTATTTGGATTTTTCCTGGATTTTGTATTGGATGAAAAAACAAACGACTAGAATTAAAGAATAGATAATGGTAAAAAGATAAAAAGGTAAAAGTAAAATTTTGGAAAATTTACCATAGAATCCTATCCATGCTGGTAAGTCAGTAAAGTCAACAAGCAAAAATTTTATGCACACAAAAATAAATAAAGTAAATGAGTGACATCTCTTTTGACTAAAAACAGTGTAAATCAGAATTAATGTAAAATATTCGAAACTTATCTGGAGCCATAAAAATTACTATAACACCCTCAGAGCGGAATTTATCTCAGGTAAAAATTTCAGGAATTTATTGCATCATTTAGACCTTTTAAAAATTCAAAAATAGAGGCTTCAAAAATCTAAAAATTATGATGTCAGAATTTTTATAAAATAATTAACAAATATTTTGACTTTAAATTTTTCTTAGACATCATTAACCTAATTATAACTCTTTAAAAAAGTTTAAAAAATAAATAATACCATTTGGACCCTTAAATAAATAAAATACCGAAATGAAAATTTTGGCTGATTCACAGTGTCAGAATTTTATTTAATTAATTATAAGATATTTTGGTCTAAAAATTTTACTAGAAGATAAAAACTACCATTAGATGATGGTCAAAAAGTTTCACAAAAATTGGACAGTGAATAGATGGTGATTTAATGCGAGTACTGATCTGTCTGAGCTGAGCTTATCTCTTTGCCTTGCCTCTCTCGCTGACGTGTGGGCCAGCCCTTTACCGTAACCGTTCGCTGGTAAGGAGCGGGGAAAAGCTCTCTCTCACTGCTGGTGGTGCCGGACCCCACCTGGCAGTCTCTTCTCCCCTCCTCCTTCTCTTTCTCGCGTGCTCCCGATCCTTCTCAGTCGCGCCTGTGCCGACCAAACTCTCGCGCCTGCCCCGCCTGATTCAGTGCATCGCCGCGCCTCCTCTGCCTGACCAACGCCACATTCATCCTTGGAAGCTGTGCGCCATACTCAGTCAACCTCGCGTCATTTCATGTCGGCAAGAGACCTTGCGCCACTTCACCGAGAGCGCACAGAATCGGCCGCAACTCCTTTCTACCGTTCAAACCCTGTATTGCCATCCATTGCCGGCTATAAATACTGGCTTGTCATCGCATTAAGGCTCCCTTTCCCTTAGCTACTTCCTGAACCAAACGCCAGAGCTTGAGACCCCTTCCTACGCCATTTTTGCCAGAAAACCGAAAGGGGGAAGACACCAAATTGAGCCAATCCGGCGCAAATCATCTCAATTCCTTCCATCTAGAGCTTCTAAGAGCATCTCTGAACCCACACAACAACCCAACTTCAGCTCTTCTCTACCGATCAATTGTCGCTGCGTACGCCCTTCTTCCTCACAGCCGACACACGGTAGCAGAGCCGCTCGGCCAAGCTCCGGCCCAAGAAATCGGTAAAACAGAACCCCCTGACCTCACTGATACTCAAGCTGTTACCGATTCGGCCGGAGACTCACTTATTTTTCTTCCCCGACGAACCGCCCCTTCCTCCGCCATAGGTCTCTGTTGGCAGCTCGCTCTGGCCATCCCCGGAGGTGAACGACCCCACCCACAGATGCGCGGTGATCCACTGGTGCTCGCCATGCCACCTATTCGGTCAGAGACCCGCCGGAACGCCGTCGTCGCCGTGCCCTAGCCGCCTCCTCTGCCCTGTCTCTCTGACTCTCGGGTCCCAGTCGTTAGTGGCGCGGAAGACTCAGTTCAATCAGCAAAAGGCGCTTTCAGTTCTGTGAAAACGTAATTTCCTAATTTAGTTCATTTTCATTACCCGAGATGATTCAAATGCTTGTCGATTTTTTATTATAACTCCAAATTGAATGAAATAAATTTATATATTCATGTAAAATAAGTTACCTTCAGAATATGCAATAATATTTTGAAAATGATCACTAGATGAATTTAAAATTCAAATTTGAATAAAAGGCCTAAAGATATGCTCTACACAAAAATTCTGCAAACAAACTTAGAATTGAATGAAACCAATTTTAATAGAATACTTATGTTTCCATAAGTTCAAATATATAAAAATATTTAAATTTCATTATGTTTGTACTACTTTCTGTTAAGGGTTGCATTCAATACATTAGAAATTCAAATAAGCATAACTTGTATGAAAGAAATGTGGAATAAATAAAATTGTTTTCTAAATGCTAGTGTGACAGTAGAATATCTGAGTTTGCCAACATAATTAAGAAGTGAACTTGATTTGAATTCTTTTGAAAAACATGAAATAACCTAAGTGTAAAATGTATAAATATGCATAGAAAATCAAATAGTTAAAATATGGATCAAATGAATTCAAATAGTCACCAAACTAGTTTTGTTATACTCCTAGCATCACAAGGATTCCAGATGTATAATAATATTTAAGGTTTACCATGGAAAATAGTAAATGTTTAGTAGTCGGAATATTAATGCTTGTATAATCCAAATAGTTATAACTTTCACCAATGAACATCAAATTTGACAAAACAAATTTCTAATAACTTGAAAATAATATCCCCATGGAATCAACTTTAAAACACTCTTAGTGTCATACCCTGTTAATGCCTGAAACATGGGTAGATTATCTTATAAGGTGTAGTCGCAAACTTATATCAAAAACTGAATCTTTATCGTGTAGTTATAGAATCACTTAAGCTTTTTCAACAATGAATATAATATCTCGTCTAAACATTAAAATGTATGAAATCATCTTAGATATGTTCTTCAAAGTATATGCTATCTAATTCCGAAGAAATAACCATGTTTCATCATGCTTTCCTTGTAAATCATGTTAGTTAAATAACCCTAAATATTATGTTTAATGAACTTCATAATATGAATAAGTGAGCTTTAATATAGCAAAGAAGTTTGTAGCTAAAATATTTGTATCACCAGAACCTTCTTAAAAACCATGAATAAATCTAGTAACCTAGCTTAATAGATCTAACTTATTCAAAACCCTTCTTATGCAAATCACTTAAAGAATTAAGTGCTATTCGCATAACCACTTTAAATTGCGTTATGCTTCTTTTAATCCAAATAATTTTAGCATCTATAATTCGAAGTTATAAATACTAGAATTTATAATTTTTAACCTCTTGAAGTCGTAAATCAAGAATAGTTAATCTACCTAAGAAACCCTGTTTTGTTCATCATAAGTCATTAATTATTCGAAAGTGTATTTACCTAAATCATTAGATCTTAAAATCATAATTCAAACCCTAAATCATTCCTGTTTTCTTCAGTGAATCTTTATTTGATTTTCTGTCTATTTTCTTTTTGCCCTTATTGAAGTTTGTTATTTGTTATATTTTTCGATTGATCGACGTGTAGAATCTGACGTCTCTACCTCCGTCATCTGCGACCGCGTCTTCATCGTAAGCAATAAATAAGCAAGGCAAGCACCCCCTTTGACCATCTTGATCCCAGAATTTAATTTGCACGGTGTTTATTAAAATGCTTCATGCATGCGTTTACTTTCTGTAAATCCGCTGTTTTATGGTGTTGGTAGTTATACCTGTTGTCTCATGAAATTTCCTTGATAAGTATGAACATGTGTACCTTGATAACCATAGATTGAGCTTAGACAATTACTTAATGTCATCATGGGTATATGCGATTACATTTTATCCATGCTTAGCCATGCTTTTAGATTAAAGAGGTTGATGATTAGATCAAAATTTGTTTCTTGAGAAATGAAAATGTTGGAATTGAAGCTGTTGGTTATGGGTATTTTGATTAAAAACCCAAAATAAAACTATGATTTTGATGCGGGCGATTATTGGCAATAGCCGGAGGTGCAGAGGGATTTGCACGTAGTGTAGGGTGGAGTATCGCCCATGTCGGATTATGGACCGAACATAGTGTTGTATGACCCAAGATAATCCGTACAACCACAAGTGTTGGGATGGGGCAACCTTAAACCAATTAAGTTATCTAGTTTAACTTTGCACATTGGTAGGCTGAAGTAGTACGGGCTCTCCTTTCGAGGTTTGCTCTACGGGGTGCCCACACCGAGGTGTTGGGAACAACACTTACCAATATAACGGTGTACGCCATGTCTATGGGAAGTTCCAACATTTCTATGCTCTAAGTTCTTCCAGCATAGCATGGGTTTTATCGTCCCGGTGCTGGTGTAAAGTTAACTTAGATAATGTAAAGGTTTACGTCATGAACATTCTGGCCACACGCCGAAGGTGCGTGAAACATCCGGCAAAAAGAAAAGGTTATGGCTTGTGGGTAAAGTTGTGCACCTCTGCAGAGTGTAAATCTAATCGATTAGCCGTCCCCTCGGTCATGGGAAACTTGGTGAACTTGCATTAGTTAAATGTTTTGGTATTTTCTAAAAATGGGTTTTGGTTTGGAACCTGTTTATCAGCTGTCTTTTTGTGAAAGGGCCGACATTGTTGGATTCCATTTCTGGATTATTCGACGCTCACGAAGGGTTGTGAGTATTACTTATGCTTTACTTATTTCATATCAATCAACTTGCTCTTATAAATTCCGTTTGCAAATAACTTGATTTTACAATATCAATTTTGCTTTATGCAAATTAACTGTAGTAGCCTCCTTTGAAATGGCCTGCATATATTATAGGTTTTGCTAAAGTCTTGCGGAGTACGAAAGTACTCACCCTTGCTTATATATTGTTTTTAGGTGGATAAGTTAGCGAAACTTCGAAGCTTCCTTTCGTCGCAGGTTGCGGGATTATCTTCGACGTGATCTTTCTAGGGATTATGCCTTGTCAGTTGCCTGCGGGTTTTGGATGGGCACACTACAAGACTTTACTTCTTTTGCTGCTATATCTCTGAGTTGTAAAGTTTTCTTTATGTAATAGCTTCCGCTTAATAATATTTGTTGTATGGTTGTGATTCGAATTGGTGTGTATGTGCGTACTAGCTACTGATCATGGGACTAGTACGAAATGCACATTAGATTTCTATTTTTGCGTGTATGTAAAAAATAGGGGTCGCTACAGAAGGTATGGTAAAAATTTTAGCTCAAGATAAACTTTATAGATTTTTACAAAATTCTAACATGCTATTGTTTTTAGTCAAAACTCATTAATTCTCATTTATTTTCATTCATCAATGTGTTCATACTTCCTTTTGACTGCAGAAAATAGCTCTAGAAAATAGCTCTTGGATGAGATACATCTTCCTTCTCTTCCCTCGTTAACTACTCCTCCACATCACTTTTTATCCTATGTGGCTCATTCTTAGAAACGGCTGACTAGGAGCACTGGAAATGCCCTAACTAACGTTATAATGCTACTGTGTCAAAATTAATCAGAACGCAAGAATACTACCGTATATACCCGCAGCGTCCACGTCGCCGTTCGGGCCTCGTGGCCACACCTCCGTCCGTCGCGTCGCTCGCGTGAGCAGGAAAACGCTCGGTCGTACGTACGGCTGGTTCAGCGTTGAGCCACGACGTCCGCGTGGCTCATTTTATATAAAATACAATTCAACTCTCACAGGATGGATGAGAAATTTCCGTGTTTCAAACAGCAACTGAGGGAGGTCAATTACTTGTGGCATTGTTTGCCCCCGACCAGTTATTCTCTGTTATCTTCGTTTGTCCGGCGCCCGGCCTACATACATGTAGGTCTACTCGATCGTACCAAACTGCCGTGCGAATATCGTTTTATCTCAGCTTGACCTGCACCGGAAAGACTCAAAAGACGAACACAAATTAAGGATATATTTCCAAAGGCAACCGCACTGTGTGTTTCCAGCACATGCATGCATGATGCATGCTTTGTCATCCCAATTTCGAGTGCTTGTGCAGAAACGGCTGCAGGGTTCTTAATTTAATTATTCCCAGCAGACAACTCCACACCAGGCTTAGTAGCACGGAAGACTTGTAATGGCGAGCAGCCGGCATATAAGACATCTCCATGTAGGTGTAAGAGCGGCAGGCATGAACGTACGATTGGTAGATTTCACTCGGTTTTTCATGGATTCTCTCTCAAGTGTAGCCGTGAACTCTCTAAGATGGAGGTGGAGTTGCGATCGACATTTTTATCCAATCCGGTAACGTGTACTAATTTCTTCTTTTTTACTTAACGTTTTTTTTCTTTTACGGTTTTTAAGATCTGACTTTAACTGTTACTTTGTATTACTATATACTAATAATATTATATTATTATGAAAGTATTTTTAACGAAAACCTAATAATATACTCCCTAGCTATTCAAATTTATAATTAAGGAGATGTGCTTCTATGCTTTTTATGATTTTGTCTATAAATATAAAGCTTATTTTATGTATGAATCCTAGGACGTCGATTGAAAAAGAACACCGATGGAGTGCTTCCAACGCGGCATATGCATGCATGATATGCATCCATGACCTTTGAAGCTTAATTTGACCCGGCTAACTAGCTTGTCATTAATTAACAGTAACAAGATGGATGCACACACGGTGTTACTGATACGTGGCCATTGATTGCTTTACATCTCTTGCACTTGTCCTTTTTTGCATGTACTGATCATCAATAGTGCTACTACTAAAACGGATTAATTACTTGATGCATGGTCCAACAAACTCCTACTATTTCTTGTCGTTCACAGGACTAACGTACCCGCGTTTGTCGTAGACCTGGACTAGCTAGTCAAGGCAGCTTGTTCCTTTCTTCTTCTTTTTATTGAGGTTTAAGTTTTTTTTCTTCTCATAGCTAGCTAACTATATGTATGTCTGATTTTGTTTTTATTGTAGCGTACAAATTCAGAAAATGCAAAACCAGAACTGCTTGTGGCTACAGGTGCTGTTGTGTGGCCATTGAAAACGCTCCGAGATCCGTATTCTTCCCCCTCTATTCTCTCCCTTGAGCCGCGCTGCCGCTGGCGCAAAAACCTCACCGAAACCTTGCTGGAAACGTCAATTAACGTATATCAAATAATGAATGTCGCGCGACGTACGTCGAATGCATACATGTACTTCCAAAACTTATTCCAAGATAGCGACGTGTACACTTATTTTCCTTCTTATTGTCGCAGGTCGGCGAAATCGATCTAGTGACAGGGAGCCAGCCACGTGTCGCTACGTTATACCTCATATACAAGCTATTGGAATAGGAAGTCTAGCCATTTAAGTAAGTAATTAACTAGCTAGGTTGATTTCTCTCGTTCGTCTCAGGTCCGCGCGTCAACCATGATCGTACTCGTACCTCCAACTTGTTAATTGGAGACCATTCGTGCCTCTTCGATCTCTTTCCTGCCAAGTAGTGTAGGTGATCCAACACCAACTCTATATATATCATATATCGCATAGCTATTGCTACGTGCTGCGCCACCAAGAAAATAAAGCAAGCAGCTAGGAATTAATCGAGGAACATTAATATATAGTCGCATAGATTGCAGTATATAAGACGTTGTGGATCGATTCTAGGATCGATCGATCGATCGTCGAACGATCGTGTGCGTGAACGATGGCAGGTAGCGGTGCGAGCGATCCATTCGCCACGCCGGGCTTCCGGTTCTACCCGACGGAAGAGGAGCTGCTCAACTTCTACCTCCGCCACCGTCTCGTCAACGCGAAGCCCATCATCGAGCGTGTCATCCCCGTCGTCGATGTCTACAGCTATCATCCTTCCGAGCTCCGGTGTAAGTTGCCGATTCTATATATCAAACTCCAGCCAGAGAGAGAGAGAGAGAGAGCGCAATATATGGTACGACGTTAGTTTACTCATATGTTGGCCTTCGATATATGTGCGTGCACGCGTGACGCAGCAATGGCGGGGGAGGCAAGCGTGCGCGACACGGAGCAGTGGTTCTTCTTCTGCCCGCGGGCGGAGAGGGAGGTGCACGGCGGCAGACCGGCGCGGACCACGCCGTCGGGGTACTGGAAGGCCACAGGGTCGCCGTCCTTCGTATTCTCCTCCTCGGCCAACAAGGTGATCGGGGTGAAGAGGACCATGGTCTTCTACCAGGGCCGCGCGCCCACGGGGACCAAGACCAGGTGGAAGATGAACGAGTACAAGGCCGCCGCCGACGGCGACGTACAGCCAATGGCAACTCTGAGGGTATGCTCCTCAATATACCTTACAAGGAAATGAAAGTTAAAATGAGGATTAATTTTATTATTGTTGAGATTTAACCACTTAATAACTTGCACATGCATGCTACGTTCATCATTAATCTATGTGTGCTGAAGTAATTGCCTGCTTAATTATGCAGCTGAGGAACGAGTTGAGCGTGTGCCGGGTGTACATCAGCACCGGCACCCTAAGATCCTTCGATCGCCGCCCCCTCAATCCGTCCGGGCATGATCAAGCGGTCCACCGCCACCAAGTACCGTCACCGGCGAGGACGCACAACACGAACATCACCGCCGAAGTCATCGCCAGTACCGGACATACCGAGAACTCTCATGGCAGCTCCTCATCAGGATCTCGAGGGATCGTCGTCGATGGATCCGAAGATGCTGCCATCGACTGGAGCTCGCTGATCACTCCTGCTGATGATTTCAGTTTCAACGACATCGATTTTAATTCCAGTTCTATGGGAGTACTGTGGCCACAAATTTGATCGATACCCACTCAAGTTCGTTTAGACAGTAGCTAGTAGCCTAGTACCATATATGCATGGCAAGAAATTGGTTGGATTAATAGCGTAAGTTAACAAGCTAGATCAAAAGGTAATTAAGTGAGGTAGTACTCACTCAACAAGCTAGAGTATGTATCAAGTGCCACTAGGTTAGTCTGTAGAAGAAAATAACGTTTGCCTAGGCTATTAAGTCAGCCAGGAGTGCGTGACTTACATTGCAAATGCTGTACAAAAACTCTTGTTAGTTTGTTAAGAGTCTTAGAGATTTCAAATGTTTAGATCTCAAGTCGATTGTTAGTTCTGTCAAGAGGACGCCATGCATCATCGTCCTGCCCTCCTCCTTCGCGCCGCTCTCCTCCAAGCTCGGCCGCGCCGATTCTGTCGAGAGGTGGGACGCGCACAAGAAGAAGCCCTGCCGCCCAACGCCATCGAGCGAGCGTTCCGAGTTCTGGGCGCGCGCCCTCGTGCGAGTGCTGGGACAGCAACAAGGTCAAGAGCCCGCGCGGCACGTCCTCGTCGAGCGCGCCGGTCCAGCAAGAGCCGCGTTAGGGCGCCGTCATGCGAAAGGTGGGACAGCAACAAGCGGCCGCCCAGCCGCTCGTCCTCGGCCGAGCGCTGGGACACCCACAAGAAGCCTCGCTCACAAGCTGACGGGGTCGACGAGTGGAAGAGCAACACCGTGAGCCAGACGGCCGAGGAGATCTGCAAAGCGCAGACAGTGTTGCAAATGTCTAAAATATTTGGGATAATTTTCTCTTTATTACTTCTCGCTCTGTTCTCTTAGAAAACTCAAATCTACGTCTATATTTATACCCAAAACTACGCCCTATTTAACAGAATAGGATTCTACTTCCTTGTCCTAAACGGACTTCTCATCCTAAATTTTTTTAATACAAACTTTCCAAACTAAAACTTTCCTATTACAAGATTATTTCTATCAATCACCCCCTTAATCTTGTAACGCAACTCTAACTCATTGAGGCAATCGGTCTCAACTACGATTTGCCCAAACACTCGACATAGGATGGTGAACGCATCTCCAAGGAGTTTCATCCTCTTCTTGCTGGCCATACCACCGGTGACGCACCTCGCCGATGATTACGACCTTTTGCTTCAGCTCTAATTGTCTTTTCACCGGTAACGCAACTTGACGGTGACGCAGACTCGGATTAGAGCTTACCCACGAGAGAACTTGGACATACCTACAAGAACTCTTATGCGCACACACATCTAGAACGACGACCACAACTCCTCAACATCCCGGACTCATCTTCGACGAACTCACTACTACACGATTATACATCACAATCGATTCTTTTTTATCATCACAGTCGGTTTTAGTGGCGACACAAAGTCATTAGACAGAGATAAGACGGCGTTATTACAGTCGGTTCTTGCCCGATAGAGATGAGCGTGTCATCTCTATCGCTTCTTCTCAAGAACCGATAGAGATGACTCGCTCATCTCTATCGCTTCTTACAAAGAACCGATAGAGATGAGCGTGTCATCTCTATCGTGTTCTTGTCAGAACCGATAGAGACGAGGGGGTGTGCTATTTTCCACTTCACCATCCAATCAGCACATATTCCACACAGTATGCACATATACATTCACACAGCAATAGTACACATTATGCAAAAAGGAGATATTGTAATTCGCACAACCACAGGTGACACACATAGGCAAATAGGAAAATATTAATTAAGAAAGAAATCCTTATTTATACAATGTTTTTGGGAGCATGCAGTGAGATTATAAATCTGGCAACAATTCACTCATTAAGGATCTAATTTAACACGTAATGGCCAAAGTAAGTTTTGAATGTCAATGGATACAGACAAAGCCTTGAGGGAAATCCTAATGAGAGAAAATTTTATGCATACATACCACTTCACTAGGCTTTCTTTTACTTATCCGCTCCACATCAACATGACAAATATTTGACAAATCATGAACACCTGCATCCTGAACCAGAAGACAAATCATTCACTACATATATAATTAGATTTCCCAAAATAAAACAAAGCAACCACCAGAGGGGTATGACAAAAGTGTAGCAGGAAACTAAGAGCATCATAACGTGTTGCAAAGTCTTGAGAACTAAATTCATCCTTCATTCACTAGCTAGAAAATGATTCCATGATGATAACCATCAACCCCCCCAAACCCAAAAAAAACACCAGTATGTAATTGACTAACTGTACAGCTATGATAGGGTCTCTATGTAAGTAAAGAATTATTAATTGCATGTTAGCAACTTCAACAAGATAATAATCCATTAACTTTAATTGCTATCAGAAAAAAGTGCATATTCAAACAGTTGGGGAAAACAAGAAAACAACCTATATAAAAATTCACAGTAAAGTTCTGGTACCGTTTGACTTGAACAGAAGATCGAGACTGGTTGTCCAATGAATTTGTGAACTGCCTCCTGAAATAATTCGAAAACATGAATTATGTCACGGATAAAAAAAATCTCTACAATTCATATTATTCAACCACAGCCAAGTCGATATCCATTTTTCAACTGTCAATGCCTTCGGTCAGATACTAATGAGCAAAAGTCAACCTTTATATTTAAATTGCTAGGAGTTCCCCTACTGGGTTACTAGCTTCTCAAAATACACGTCACTAGATTTCATAAGGAGCATTTTTTTTCCTTTTTTACTTTGCATTGGCATGTACTAATACAAGTACACAACTATACTCAATTATTTATTTCACTCCAAGATAAGAATATAAACCTCTCTTCTTTTTCGCAAGACTACTATTTTATGACAAACTACACCATTTTGTCTTAAACTCCATGATTAAGTCCTTTTATACAACAACCTAGACAAAGGCAACCTATTTCATCTAATGGTTTTACTTTCTTGTCCATCCCATGTTCTCCGTCAAATGAAAGCATGGAAACACAAAAAGTACAGCCTCTAGCAAACTTTGCCTTATATAGCTATCTTATATAGCACCAACATTTCTTCAGGTTCATCCACAACATAAAGATGGGAAATAGAGAAACCGTTGAGGCAACTTCAAACATACAACCAAAAATTTCCCTACATGGGACAAAAAATAGGAATATCACACCTTCCAACGTACAAGCTGGAGGATGAACCATCTATACTAGTATAGGTACCATACATTCTGATTAGAAAGGCAAAATTAGACAGTGATTAATGATATTTAAATAACAACACCTAACTAAAGAAGGCTACTCCTCTTCCTCAATGCCACATCAACCTAAATCGTGTCAAAACAACACACAGACTAATTTGAATAGGGTGAGCAACTCTGCAATCATAAATGGCATCCGGCACTTGGGAAGCAAGAAACCACGCAATCCCCGAGTCACACCAGAATAGTAGAGCTCTAACATAATCATCATGTTTCGCCTTCCAAGATCACAGACTCACAGAAAAACGGAATCGCCTGACCTTCTCGGAGTACTGGCAGGGAAAGCAGGGGCCAGAGGGGGCCGATGCGGGGGACAGCGGGGGCGGCGGGGGCCGAGGCAGGGGATAGCAGGCGATGAGGGCGCGGGCACACGTGGGTCGACCTTGCATCTAGGGTTAGGACACCGGCCAGGCACGGGAATTTTGGCGGCTGCGGAAGATTGTGATGACCGAGAGGGGCCATTAAACACTAGTAAGGACACTAACTCAGTCGGTTCTAACATAAAACCGATACAAATAGAGACATCAGTATCGGTTTTCCTCCGGAACCGACACAAATGAAAAGTTATGAGTATCGGTTTCTCAATAGAACCGACACAAATAGATATCACAACAGTATCGGTTTTAGGCTAAAACCGATACAAATAAAAGAACATCAGTATCGGTTTTTCTCCAGAACCGACACAAATAGAGATCACAACAGTATTGGTTTTAGGCTAAAACCGATACAAATAAAACCACATCAGTATCGGTTTTTCTCCATAACCGACACAAATAGAGATCACAACAATATTGGTTTTAGGCTAAAACGATACAAATAAAAGAAAATGAGTATCGGTTTGTCTCCAGAATCAACACAAATATAGATCACCGATACAAATAAAACATTGGTATCGATTCTAATAATGGCACATCAGTATCGGTTTTTCTCTAGAACCGACACAAATGAAAATTTATCAGTATCGGTTTCAAAAGAAAACCGATACAAATATGATAGTAGCATAGTCGGTTTTAATTCAAAACTGATTCAAATATAAACTTTGAAAGACCATGTGGAGGTCTATCCTTGTGTGTGATGAGTAATTGATGAGTTTTGAGCTTGTATTGTTTTAAATTGATTTGGATTTGAAGCAATTTGAGTGTTGGTCTACCGGCTTCGGGGCTTTGGCTGGTTGGAGACCAGTCGTCCGACCCCGAGTGGTCGGGTCGTCCGACCCCGAGATGTCGGGTCGTCCGACTTGAGTGGTCGGGGCTTTGGCTGGTTGGAGACCAATCGTCCGACCCCGAGTGGTCGGGTCGTCCGACCTGAGTGGTCGGGGCTTTGGCTGTGTTGCGAGACGGTCGTCCGACCCCGAGTGGTCGGGTCGTCCGACCGAGTGGTCGGGCTTTTGGTGTGTGTTGAGACGATCGTCCGACCCGAGTGGTCGGGTCGTCCGACCGAGAGGTCCAGGCTTTGGCTGGTCGAGACTAGTCGTCGACCCGAGTGGTCAGTCTTTGGTTGGTCGGAGACCGGTTGTCCGACCCAGAGGTGCTGGGTGTGGTGGTCGGAGACGATCGTCGACCCAGTGGTCGTCTCTCGCTGGTCGGAGACGGTCGTCGACCTCAGTGGTCGGAATGGAGACTAGTGGTCGGACCTCGAGTGGTCGGGATGGAGACCGGTGGTCGGACCATGGTTGGTCGGGATGGAGACCGATGGTCGGACCACGTGTGGTCGGGTTATGTTGGTCGGCGTAGTGTATATCATGTCTGTTGAGATGGATATGTGTTGTTGGACATTGCTATGTGATGTGGTTTCCTTGTCTATGATGGTTGCAGGACTTTGGAGCTAGGTCATGGTGAGGCGAAGAAGGGATCGAGGACTAGGTGGGAGAGCCGAGGTCCGGATGATCAAGGTGTCGCCAAAGATGGTGAGGCTGGGGAGTAGCCGCAAGCCGAGAAGACAAAGGAATGGATGAGATGCTAACTTGGAGCTGCTCTGATCAAGGAGGACCGTTTGATCGCGGTCAGGAAGATAGAGTAGCGGGTCAAGTTAGTGTGAGTTGAAAAGCGTGCAAAACCCGTTGGGTTGTTGGGTTTCGGGTGAGCCCATGCATAGCTGTGTGAGTGGGTAAAATCTCAGCCCTTGATGGAGTGCTCTAGGGTTTAGAGGCTCATCCAAGGGTGGTAGGTGTTCCAAGCCTACTATGAATAAACAGGGAGAGGGGTGTCTCCTTGGGGGTGAGCAGGTGAGGAAAGTGTACGTGAGTAGTTGAGAGTTGTTGAGAGCGACAGTGTAAGGATCAAATACTGGCTCTTGGATGTTGGCTTAGGATTGAAGCAGGACATCCAAAGGTGGGAATTGATCCAGTCACTATAAATAGAGGGTAGGGCAGCCTCCCTCTTTGAAGGTTCGAGGTTTTCTTTGCTCATTTGAGCTTTGCCCACTTTGTTGTGAGGCTTTGTAAACCTCCTTCCGAAATGAAATGTTCTTCATTTATATTCTTGTTTCATTTCTCTTACGTATTTACATTACGCTCTTGAATTACATTATCTAAATTCGCATTTACCTACTTGCGATTTACTTTACGTAATTTGGATTTGACTCATCTCCTTCTACATGCTATTGAGTCTTTTTGAAATTCATGATTGATGAACTCTTCTCTGGATTCGGTGCTTTCAATCTTTTAGGCAATCCTTACGTTCTTGTTGCAAGTTGTAAATCTGATGTTCTTAAAGTGCGTAAGCGTGTGACTTGCGTTATTTAGTCTTGATTGTCTTCGGTTCTTGTTGCCAAGGATGAAAGATTGCTGGATGAATCTCCTATAGATCATATCCCAATCATCTAGGCAATCTACAACCTCTTCTATTGCTTTGCAAGAAACCAATTTACGTGCCTAGTTTTGGATGGTGTTTCTATTTGTTTGAAGGGTTGTTTCTTCGTGTACTTACTTGCTGTGATTTGTGGAGAGTCATCCAAGGATATTCTGACCATCAACTCCCACCAACAAGTTACGGGTGAAGTCTGTGTTCATGACTCTGTTTTTGGTGTGGCATTTGTTAAACTGAAAAGGACGGAACCTTGGTTTTAATTCCTTCGATTGATGATTGAAATAGGTTCCTGACATCCTTTGGGAGGTGCACACCATTTCTCACTGTTTTTGGATCAGTCGATCAAAAGTTACATCGATTTCTGTTTGTGAGATCGGGCTGATTTTACTATTCACCCGAGTACTGTTCATCCGACCTCCGCAGGTCGGGCGTATTGTTCATCTGGTCGGAAGTCTTGTTCATCCATTCAACACTTGGTCGAGTCTTGTTCATCCGACCAGTCTTTGGTCGGGGTACTTATTCACCCGAACACTATTCATTCCGAGTACTGTTCATCCGACCTCTATAGGTCGGGGGTACTGTTCATCCGACCAGAAATACCCGACTAGTGCAATTTCTTTCTGGGTTTTTTTTTGGTTTGAATTCTAGGGGGAGAGTTTATTCAAAAATTTTATTTGGCTCCTATTCACCCCCTCTAGTCGCCTTTTTCGATCTTTCAATTGGTATGAGAGCCGGTTCTGCTCTTTCTAGATCTTGACCGGTCTCAAGAGCCATGGCGATGGACAAGTATTCCACCAAGCCTCCTATTTTCTCTTGAGTTGATTTTCCTTTTTGGAAATCTCGGATGGAGTCGTACATCACTGCCCAGGGTTTCCTGATATGGCAGAAGGTGAAGCTCCCGTATGAGGTTCCTGCCGATGAGAACGTCACGGCCGGCAATATGGCTGATGTTGAGGCAAATGCTAAGGCAAGGAACATCCTCATACAGGGCCTTAGTCGCAGTGAGTACGATAGGATCTCTCACCTTCGTTCTGCTCATGAGATTTGGGTGACCCTCGATGCTTACCATGAGGGCACTACCCAAATCAAGACGGTTCGACAGGACCAATTCAAGCGTGAGTTCAACAAGTTTGAACAACACGCTGGTGAGAGTCTTGACGAGTGCTTTGGTCGGTTTACGAAGATTTTGAGCGACCTTCGAGCAGTCGGTTGCATATACCCTGACTCGGATAATGCTCGACATCTCTTGACCGCGCTCGATCTTCGTGTTTGGGAGATGAAGGTGACCACCATCAAGGACACCACCGACCTGTCGACCTTGACTCTTGACGGGCTTTATTCCCGCCTCAAGACTCATGAGATCGATGTCGTCTCGCGGAAGACGAAGTCTCAGTCGATGGCTTTGGTCACCGATCCCATTGGATCCTCTCTTTCTGATTCTTCTGTTGGTTTCTCTCTCTCCGCCCTTTGCGAGATAAGCGATGACCAACTGGAAAAATTTCCAGAAAATGAGCTTGCTCTTTTTGCTCGTAAATTTTCATATGCATACAAGAGAGTGAGAGAGAGGAAGAGAGGTGGGATGATCACCTGTTTCGAGTGTGGTGGCCCCAACCACATTCGAGCAAACTGTCCCAAGCTGGAGAAGGGCAAAAACGAACAAGGCGGTTCGGGCAAGAACGACCACATCGACAAGAACCGCAACAAGAAGGCCCCAGCTCGTGAGCCGGCGAAGAAGAAGTACTGCAACTTCTCCAAGAACAAGAAGCTCTTCCACCGCGTCCTCACCGCGCTTGACGACATCAACCTCTCCGACACGGAGACATGGAGCAATGAGGGCGAGGATGATCCGCAAGAGAAGAAGGGCGGCGATGAATTCTCCGGCATGTGCTTCATGGCCGACACCAACGACATCAGCGACTCAGAGCTCTCTGACTCGGATGAGGTACCCTCCTATGACCAGCTCAACGAAGCTTTCTGCAAATTAGGAAAATTTCATGCTAGAGCTAGAGCTAGGTGTACGAAGCTTGAGAAGGAAGTAGGTACCTTGACTCGGGAGTTAGCTTCACTTAGATCTTCTCCCTCTCGAGTCACTGATGACTGTGTTCTCTGTGATGCTGTTCTTGTGGAGTTGGAGAACCTAAGGACCATACATGATAGTGTGCTTGCTGAACTTGATGGTCTTAGGTTGAAGAATGCTAGCAATGAATCTGTTGATACTCATTCTGTAGATGCTAGTTTTCTTCCTGCTCACTCTACTCCTTCTTACTCTAATTGCCCTAAATTGCTTGCTGAAATTGATGCCATGAGTTCACACCTTAAGAAGCTTTTTGCTAGAAATGATGAACTTGAATTGCATGCTTCTAAGGACCCAGTCAGCTCATGTGAGGGCTGTAAGCAACTAAAACTTGACAATGATGCTTTGAATGTCAAGTGTGATCAACTTGCTAAGGATTTACTAGTTAAGTCACAAACTGGTTGCTTGCTGTGTGTTGGGGTTAAGGATGATGTGGATCAAATCCATGTCGAGCTTAAGAAGAAGTTAAAAGACCAAACCCTTAGGATTAGAGATGCTCCTTGCGTTTCTTGTGAGGCCCTCAAGATTGAGGCGGCCGTGCTAAGGGAACAAAAGCACGTCTTTGAGAGATCTTCTCTTTCGGTTCTTCTTCTTCCTCTCCTTCCCCTGTTCTTCTTGTGCTTCTTTCTTCCGAGATTGCGGTATCTTATGAGCACTCTCGAGAAGTTTGTTGGAGGCAAGAAGAAGCTCAATCTTATTCTAGACCAATCCAAGATTAGTAGATTCAATCAAGGTCTAGGATTTGATCCCTTGGAGCACGCTCGGGCGCATCCTCCCACCATTGTGCGCGGCTCCAAGAGTGGTGAGATTGTGGTAGCTCCCAGAGTGAGTACCACCGTGTTTAGGTCCGTTGGGGTTGTCCATAGGACTTCTGACCAGAAGGGTGTTACTCCTATTGCTTTTGCCTCTAGCAAGGCGAAGTACACATGCACCTTCTGTAAGAAGGATGGTCACCTAGTAGATTTCTGCTTCAGGCGCGCCAAGATCACTCGGCGTGAGCGTGTTGCTGCTCTTAGGGGTATTCAGGGTCATCCCCAGACTTTGAGTGCTCCTAAGACACACACTGCTTCTAGATAGGTTAGAGAGTCGCCTGTTTTTGGGCAGCGTCCAGGACTTGGTTTTCATGCTAGTTCTTCGAGTTTTAGTCCTGGAGCTGTTCATAGTCAGTCTTTCCGCCGTCCTCTTGATATTCCTCGTTTTTTCCATCGAGGTAGATATCAGCGGCGTGAGGTGTTTTCGGTAGGAGATCCAGCGACCTTCTTGGGATGGTTCGGCTTTTGCACCACGGCGTGCCAACCCGCTTTGACTCCTAGATTATCTACGAGTTGCTCCGATCGTGTGAGAGTTGGCGTCGAGAGACACTCGAGTCCAGTCTTCTTCTGTGACTGGTACTCTGAGGCGTCGTGTGGTTCAGTATTGGGTTCCCAGATCTTCACTCTATCCTAGTACTGAGTCATCTTTCCCTCTTGTGTCAATTCCTTGTGTCATGTCTATGCAATGATGCTTTTAAGTGCCTCTTGTCTTTTTCATGGCATGAGTCGCTTGAGGCTAGCTTGAGGATATGATCACTGCCTAGTGGAGTGGATTTGGGTCATCTTGTGGACTTGTCCTTTCTTAGTTCGATTCTTAGTCCATGAGTTGTCCTGAGGCATCATCTTCGCCGTGCATAAGTAGTGGACCTCGTTTTTCCTCGAGATACCCACTCACGGCAAGAGTTGCAGGTAAGTATGTTGGTCATGTTGATCTTTACTAATCTCATCTAGGATCGTTTTGTCGCTTTTTCAATGTTGGCACTTGATGTGAATTCCGAGTTGGCCTTTGCGGCTTGTCTCTAGAGGATTGGATCTTCCTGCATGACCATCATGAGCATCATGCTAACCTGCATGTACTTTCAACTTTGTTTGCCTCGTGTTTCGCTCCACAAGTGTTGAGCTTCATGATAACAGCATTGGGGACTTTCACTTTCATGGTGAGCTATCTCATACCCTCTTGTCGGTTATTCTTGTGATCATCATTTTCATGACATGTTGTGATTGCTCTTGCTCCCATGTGTATTATATGTTCTTTGCTAGGTCTTGTTAGTTTTTGTCTGTCTTGTTTTGTGCCATAGCATGTTTTCCCCAACCATCTTTGTGCTTCACGTATTATATCCTAAATTCATGAGCTTTTTCCCAGCATGTGATTTTCTTGTTTTTATCCTGTCCATGATATTGTTCATTTGGTATGAGCATTTGTATTAACTATGGGCACGTGCTATATATCATTTACTTTATCTTGTCATGAGTAGTATCTAGGTTATATGACCCTGATTTTCTATTACATCCATGATTAGCCTTGTTTAGACTTTGTTTGTCAGACTTTGTGCTACATGTGAGTGCCTTTCATGAGATTAGGGTTATATGATCTAGCTGCCGCTGTATGACTTATATTGTTCATGATCACCTTTTATTGTCTTTCATGCTTATATGCTTCATACCTATTTTGCATGAGCTTGTGTTCTTCATTCATGGCATGTATTTATCATCATGCATAGAGTGTTGCCATAAGTAGCTTCTCATCTTTGTGTCCATTGTCACCATTTACTTTCATCTTTGCTGTGTCCTCATGACCTTTTGTTTGGTCTTCTTTTGACGGGCCTTTTCATGACAAGTAAATATTGTTATTGAGACTATGGATAAATGGATCTTGATGTTGCTAACTGGTTTGTTTTATGCATGATCCTCTTTGGCTGTCTTCATTCATCTTGCTCATGTTATATCTAGTAGCATGTTGTTGTGCTTCATTGTGGTATTTCCTCATTTACATGCTCATTGCCATGTTTAGGGTAGTATCTTGATCCATGTATTTCTAGGCTTTCACATGATCCTGCCAGTATTTTGTTCTTTGTGATACACCTTGCTTAGCTTCTTATGCCGGCATGATGGTGCTATGATGCACCTTCTTTGTTGTTTATCATGTGGATATGTTTTCACCGTTGTCTATGGATATATGGATCTTGATGCTATCTTTAGCTTGGTTGTGATACATGATCTTACATTACCTTCTGCACCATGTTCATGCTCTAGATGATTGTTTGCCACATTTTTCCCTGTATCTTGTTCATTCGTGCCTAGGAACTGGATCCGCCTAACTTGCCAAAGCATAGATTTGTTGGATGCATGTGTGTAGGCTTCTGGTGAGAGACCATCATCCTAGGAATATCTCTAAGTCTTCTTCCTCTGCTTTTTGGATCCACTTCAGGTCATTTGCCACTACTTGCACTACACTGCAGTAGGTAAGTACCTCTGAAAATGTTGATGATAGTGATGGGTCTCTTAGGAGGTTGTGGTTCTTTTGTAGGTAGAGCTTGTGTCCTGTTTGTCTAGAGTCTTTTGGTTGGACTTCTAGCATATTTAGGTTGCTTTTTACCTTGAGCCGTCTTGCTCCTTAGAGACCATGTGGTTTTAGATCTTATCTCTTTTCCTCTAGCTTTCTACCTATCTCTTGTGAGGTGAGAGTTTTAGAGTGTGCCTCAAGGGGAGTAGAGTGTGTTCAGGGGGATTTGAGCTTCGGTTTGTGAGCCCTTACGGCCTTTCGTGAGGGGGAGCTGGTTTGTATATTATGTACTATATATTCTCTTCCAGATTTTCCTTTCTTCTTCTGGGTGACTTTGGGCTTGTTTTCTTGAGTTGAGTTCACTCACTTAGACTTCTGGCATGCCTCTCATGGACCTCTTATCTTGTGCTTTAGGTTGCTATCATGCGTGATTAGCTGTTCTCTCTTCTCTCTAGGTTGAGTTCCCTCACAGTCTTATAAGTCTAGCAGGTTTTGTGGCCTCCTGGGTAGACAGGGTCTGTGTGCACTCCTTAGTTGGGATCTAGAGTCAGCTTTCCTATGTCAGTCTCTGGGGAAGATAAGAGCTAGCCTGAGCCGTAGTGAGTCTCTTCTATCTTATCTATGCTCAATAGCCATCCAGTTTTGCAGTTTCTTGACTTCTTCTCCTCATTCTGTTTTTTTGGTTGTTATTGAGTTCATTCGGTTTTTCTTTATGCCTAACCTTGATAATAACTCAACTTTAACCAGATTTGAGCTTAAAATTGATTCTTTTGTTGAGGGGGAGTTTGGGAATCTGTTCATGCATTGCATTTAGACTGCATTTTTCGTTTTATGAGCTTTGTCTATTATGCATTTGACTCAATCTTCGTGAAATACATCATGCTATATCTTTCGAAGAAAATCACTAGCTTAGATATGTCCAAGTTCATTTATCAAGCTAATGTTCATTGAAATCTGAAAAACTTAAAAGCTTTAAATGAAAACTTGATGAAACATGTTGCTTTTACTTACTAAGTTTCTTCTCTAAGAGTTTTTACCATGAATTGTGAAATTTTGGAATTCTCTAGAGTCCCTATAGCAACTTGGGTGAAATTTGCTTGATCCATATTTGGGTCCTTCAGAATTGCTTATATGTGCTAAATTGAAAATTTAAAAAAAAATTGACTCTTTTGTGCAAAATTGATCTCAGCACTTTATATTCTCGAGACTGCCTCCCATTGCATTTGGGATGAACTTGGAATATATTGTGTATGACCAAGATCATTCTCTTAAGAGTTACTCTTGAGATGATCGAAAATGGCTTGAGTCAATCAACAAAAAAAATGCAAATATCAAACACATAAGTGGGTAAAGAATGCAAATAATGTCAAACATTTGCACCCCGCTATGTTTTTCGAAGTCTTAAAGAAAATTTGCATAAATTGAAAATTGGGCTCGAAGGACCTTATATGCACTTCAAATTTCCCCAAAGTGTTGAGTAGGTTGAACTCTAGGTTTTCCATTTGATCCCTGAGTGGTTTTGCTTCTAGTTTTGAAACTTCGCTAAGTTTTGCACTTGTCAAATCTTGCTAAAAATGATACATTTTCAAAACTTCGCTTATGAGCAAAAATTTTTATTTGCACTTGGACATGTCTTAGTTTGGTCATAATCTGAGATTAATAAGCTTGGTGTCATATCTTGTCATTATGATCATTTGGATAATCTTCAAAGCTCCCTTAGGTTGCATTTCATGCATACATAAAGAGGAGAAAATTCTATTTTGATGCCTATATTGCCAAAGGGGAGAAAATGTAGAAAAAGGCATCATTTAAAATGTAGAAAAGGGGAGATAAAATGTGTAAATCTTTGCTATCTCTTATGGATCATAATCACATTTGGCACTTATGATTGGTTTTTAGAGCTTTTGTGGAAAACTTGCTCTTTTCATGGTCTTGCTCTAAATTCCTTCTGCTTGGTCATAATTTTATATCTCTCTCTGGACCAAGTTTGGCTTTGCAATCAAATTGCTTTCTTCTTCTCTCTTTCAAACTCAAAACTTATGCCTTTTCATGTGTTTGTCAATATACTCATCAAGGGAGAGATTGAAAGACCATGTGGAGGTCTATCCTTGTGTGTGATGAGTAATTGATGAGTTTTGAGCTTGTGTTGTTTTAAATTGATTTGGATTTGAAGCAATTTGAGTGTTGGTCTACCGGCTTCGGGGCTTTGGCTAGTTGGAGACCAGTCGTCCGACCCCGAGTGGTCGGGTCGTCCGACCCCGAGATGTCGGGTCGTCCGACCTGAGTGGTCGGGGCTTTGGCTGGTTGGAGACCAGTCGTCCGACCCCGAGTGGTCGGGTCGTCCGACCTGAGTGGTGGGGGTTTTGGCTGTGTTGTAGACCAGTCGTCCGACCCCAGTGGTCGGGTCGTCCGTTTGAGTGGATCGGGGCTTTGGCTGTGTTGCAGACCGGTCGTCCGACCCCGAGTGGTGGTCGTCCGACCGAGAGGTGCAGGCTTTGGTGGTCGGAGACCGATCGTCGACCGAGTTGTCGTCTTTGGTTGGTCGGAGACCGGTTGTCCAACCCAGAGTGCAGGTGTGGTGGTCGGAGACCGGTCGTCGACCGAGTGGTCAGTCTCTCACCGGTCGGAGACGGTCGTCGACTCAGTGGTCGGAATGGAGACCGACTCGAGTGGTCGGGATGAAGACCGATGGTCGGACCATGGTTGGTCGGGATGGAGACCGATGGTCGGACCATGGTTGGTCGGGATGGAGACCGATGGTCGGACCACGTGTGGTCGGGGTTATGTTGGTCGGCGTAGTGTATATCCATTTGTTGAGATGGATATGTGTTGTTGGACATTGCTATGTGATGTGGTTTCCTTGTCTATGATGGTTGCGGGACTTTGGAGCTAGGTCATGGTGAGGCGAAGGGGATCGGGACTAGGTGGGAGAGCCGAGGTCCAGATGATCAAGGTGTCGCCAAAGATGACCGAGGCAGGGGAGTAGCCGCAAGCCGAGAAGACAAAGGAATGGATGAGATGCTAACTTGGAGCTGCTCGATCAAGGAGGACCGTTTGATCGCGGTCGGGAAGATAGAGTAGCGGGTCAAGTTAGTGTGAGTTAGCGTGCAAAACCCGTTGGGTTGTTGGGTTTGGTGAGCCCATGCATAGCTGTGTGAGTGGGTAAAATCTCACCCTTGATGGAGTGCTCTAGGGTTTAGAGGCTCATCCAAGGGTGGTAGGTGTTCCAAGCACGCTATGAATAGACAGGAAGAGGGTGTCTCCTTGGGGGTGAGCGGTGAGGAAAGTGTACGTGAGTAGTTGAGAGTTGTTGAGAGTGCGATGTAAGGATCAAATCCGGCTCTTGGATGTTGGCTTAGGATTGAAGCGGGACATCCAAAGGTGGAATTGATCCTGTGTCACTATAAATAGAGGGTAGGGCAGCCTCCCTCTTTGAAGGTTCCGAGGTTTTCTTTGCTCATTTGAGCTTTGCCCACTTTGTTGTGAGGCTTTGTAAACCTCCCTTCCGAAATGAAATGTTCTTCATTTATATTCTTGTTTCATTTCTCTTACGTATTTACATTACGCACTTGAATTACATTATCTAAATTCGCATTTACCTACTTGCGATTTACTTTACGTAATTTGGATTTGCCTCATCTCCTTCTACATGCTATTGAGTCTTTGTTGAAATTCATGATTGATGAACTCTTCTCTGGATTGGTGCTTTCAATCTTTTAGGCAATCCTTACGTTCTTGTTGCAAGTTGTAAATCGTGTGTTCTTAAAGTGCGTAAGCGTGTGACTTGCGCTTATTTAGTCTTGATTGGCTTCGGTTCTTGTTGCCAAGGATGAAAGATTGCTGGATGAATCTCTTATAGATCATATCCCAATCATCTAGGCAATCTACAACCTCTTCTATTCAGCTTTGCAAGAAACCAATTTACGTGCCTAGTTTTGGATGGTGTTTCTATTTGTTTGAAGGGTTGTTTCTTCGTGTACTTACTTGCTGTGATTTGTGGAGAGTCATCCAAGGATATTCGACCATCAACTCCCACCGACAAGTTACTGGGTGAAGTCTGTGTTCATGACTCTGTTTTTGGTGTGGCATTTGTTAAACTGAAAAGGACGGAACCTTGGTTTTAATTCCTTCGATTGATGATTGAAATAGGTTCCTGACATCCTTTGGGAGGTGCACACCATTTCTCACTGTTTTTGGATCAGCCGATCAAAAGTTACATTGATTTCTGTTTGTGAGATTGGGCTGATTTTACTATTCACTCGAGTAATCGATCATCCGTCGGAAGTCTTGTTCACCGAGCACTATTCACCTTCTTGTTCACCCGAACACTTCAGGTCGGGAGTACTGTTCATCCGACCGATCTTTGGTCGGGGTCTGTTCACTCGAACACTATTCATTCCGAGTACTGTTCATCCGACCTCTGTAGGTCGGGGGTACTGTTCATCCGACCAGAAATACCCGACCAGTGCAATTTCTTTCTGGTTTTTTTGGTGGTTTGAATTCTAGGGGGAGAGTTTATTCGAAAATTTTATTTGGCTCCTATTCACCCCCCCTCTAGTCGCCTTTTTCGATCTTTCAAACTTCATCATACCACTGTTAGTTCTAAATTTTCGGCATTTCATCAAAAAGAGAAAATGCCATAATTTTTCCATACATTGTTGAAATTTTGCAGAAACATACTTTAGGATACTGCAAAGCTTTTCAAAAAACAAAAAAGAATTTTTGGAAAAAGAGTTCCTATTCAAGAAATATGCCAAAATTTATTTTTGTAGGCATGATTTCAGCGTAAAGAATAGAAAAGTCAAAACTTTTTCAAATTAATCTCGAATTGTTCAAAAAAATTTAGAAATGAACTTTTGACTATTTACATGCTTTCCCAACTATATCATTTTGACTGTCACGTGCACATCACTATCAGTTCTTATGTCAGGAACGATGGTATGTGCATGATTATCACTATCGGTTTCTACATAAGAAGCGATAGTGATGAGATCATGCACATCACAATCAGTTCTTATGTCAGAAGCGATAGTGATGTGCACGGTCATCACTATCGGTTCTTTTCGAGAAGCGATAGTGATGTGCACGGTAATCACTATCGGTTCCAACAAAATAAGCGATAGTGATGATCACGTGCACATCACTATCGGTTCTTTTGTCAGAAGTGATAGTGATGTGTGCACATCACTATCGCTTTTCACAAAAGAACCGATAGTGATGTGTACGTGATCATCACTATCGCTTCTTTTGTTGGAACCGATAGTGATGACCGTGCAAATCACTATCGCTTCTCGAATGAGAACCGATTGTGGTATGCCCAGTGCTATATCACAATCACTTATAATCTCATAACTGATAGTGATTATTACTAACACCCCTCCGAAGTTATCTACCACAATCGTTTTTTCCTAAAAACTTAAGAGCCGACACAGATAAAGCGATAGTGATGTGCCGTTCTGTAGTAGTGACTTGACTTTGGACGGCGAACGCATCTTCTCAACGTCCCGGACTCGTCTTCGACGAACTTGACTTTGGACGGCAAACACACCTCTTCAACGCCCTGGAGTCAATGCTCAGGCGGCAGCTACGGAGGAAGACGAGTGCGATGCGTGGATCGACGCCATGGACCACAGCTACAGCGCCGCGGCGAGGCACCATGCGACGCCGGCCATAGGATTTGACGTGGCCTCGGGCTTCTTTAGCCTGATGGAGAGAGCAGGCGATGCGGGGCGGCCATTCGGGCTGCTGTTCCCGAGCACTTCGAGAGTCTTGCCCGACGCTGCAGCACCGGCGCGCGGCTCGCAAAAGCGGGCACGTAAGGAAACTAAGGAGACTCGGATATCCGATTTAGATTATCCGGATATATCCGAAAATAGGTTCGGAATATCCCGATCCGACGGATAGCGATCTTCCGAATCGAATCCGAAAAAAATATTCGAAACCGATTTCGAAACCGAGAACTATCCGAAAAAACTATCCGAATCCGATCCGAACACATCCGGTCGGTCGGTCGGAAATTATCCGATCCGATTGCACCCCTACCGGAGAGGGTTCGATCATACCGCTCACTGGTATGACCGGAGGGTCTCTCGGTCATACCGCCCGCACAAATCCGGTTTGCACCTTGTTCTGTAAAAAATGCACCGCTCCTTCGGCCGTTCACATCGACGGCCAGTATGACCGGAGGGAGCCCGGTCATACCGGCCCCACAGAGACTCAAGGAGGGTTTGAATACTTTTTTATCTTTCTTTAAGCACGTGACTTTGCAAGAATATTTATGCAATTTATAATGAGCCTCTAAGCACTTTTATCGACATCGAACATGCGACCAAACCCCTCTTGATAGTATGGCGATTAAACTAGCAATCCGATTTTTTCTCCCAACTCTGAGATCGGCAAAAGACTATGGAAAGTCCTTAACTTTTATACCTTAACCATTTTATCCTTGACGCTTACTTTTCTTTTTCACCTATTTCATGCTTCTATGTTCGTCGAATATCAGACCAACCTAGTCTCAAGATGCTCAAATTGAAAATGTTAATCCTTTAATCTCAATTGTCATTAATTACTAAAACCAAATCAAATTAGGGGCCTAGATGCTTTCAGATTCTTGATAAACCGATTGCGCTTACAGCATCTAGTGAAGTCTTGAGTGCAGCTAAATCAGCCTAAAGATGGTTGATTTCAATCCAGAGATAAGGGATGGATAAAAATTGCTTTTGATAAGCCATTAACACAAGATTGGTAGAAATTCTCTTAACGTTGTTTATAGATGCTATTCTTTTGAACATGACATATTAGATTGGACCGTCGACAATGGAGATGATATTTTTGATACGTGATAACATACTTTTCTAAAGGATCAGTAACATGCTTTCGATGTCTCGTATACTACCTTTACTATATCCCGGAGAATCCCGCGCTCCAGTATGTTTTGAGTAGGGAGGGGGCGGCTCACTTCAATGAGCTCGAGCCCACCAAAATTTTTACATCCAGGTCCTTTTGTTAAAAAAATATTATGGATAGATCCTTTTTGAAAAATAAATTATGATTGGGTCCTTTTTTCGAAAAAAGATTATAAATTACGTCCATGCCCTTTTAGCGTTTTTAAGAGTAGCGCTCGGGTCCTTTTTAGGAGAATCGAAATTACGTTCAGGTCCTTTTTGTAAGAAAAAAAGCATATCTTTTTTTTTAAAAAAAATTGCATTGCATTTATGTACTTTTTTCGCTTTTTTCTAGCATTACGCTTAAGCCCTTTTGCGAAAAACACAGGCTTATTTTTATATCCTTTTCGCGAGTTTTCTCGATTTACTCATGTGTGGAGCGCCAATCGCGCATTTTGTCGATTTCATAGCGTGGACAGCGACGCCCGCGACGTGGCACGCCGTGCATAAATTTCTAGTAGGTATTATGCTTTTATCAAAGAAGCTCATATCAACAGAGCAAAGGGACGAGGCAGTTTGATTATCGATAACCACTTCTTCATAAGACCAGTCTTTGATTGAGTTGTAAATGTTGAGTTAGATCTAAGGTAAAGATACACAAAGTATAAGCTAACTAAGAGCCGAAAAGATGAAGAGAAGAAACTTACCTGATAATCAATTGTCGGAAGTCGATAAAGAAGACCAAGGACCAAGTAATGCAAAAACTTGGCAGGGCTGACTTGGTATCTATAGACTCATCGTCTCGGAAATCAAGGTCTCACAACATAAGGTTTAAAATATTGCTTGACAAGATATTTACTGAGACCTGACACGACATTGTTGGCATTTCTCAAGAAGCTAGTTTTCGAAAAAATCGGCTTTTGATACACACCAGTGACACTTGACATTTTTGTAAATGTTTCACCTTCACAAAAATAAGGGGCATGTGTTGCTGCTAGATTTTGGTAGGTAAAATAGTTAGTAAAAGTGTTTTGACAGTTGATATGGTTTTAAGAAAATATCAGGATTTGTCAAAAAAATCAAAATCAAGCATCGACCATGTAAAGAAGCCTTCAGAAGATACCGTCTAAGGAAAAGTCGATGCAAAAAAGGAAATCAACACAAGATTTGAAGACAAGCAGAGACTCTACCCAAGGAAATGTTTAGCCAACACGAAGAGAGAGACTTGAAGCACAATCTAAGATTCAGTCGGCTGTTTTAAATATAAATATCATGTACCGGTTGATGGAAAAAATATGTACAAACTTTTAATACCTTTTTGCATATAATTTTCTTATACCTTAGGAGTAGGATATAGCTAATAGAATCTTACGTCCATAATTCGATTTTGATCAATAATACTTCACATTAACGTGTTAATCAATATGTGAATTATAAATATCCCTTATTTTGAGATTCCATTACTATTTATTTGCTTTGTATCTAGGATTGACTTTCATTTAAATTTTCCTGTCGTGCACTTTACCAATTTAAGAAAAAATCAACCAGCACGTCATGTAGACTGGCTGCTGACTTGTGGGCTCCCCAAGCGTCCATTCCTATCCAAGGACGGGACACTGGCCGTCGCTAGCCCACGTGTACCGCCGGGATGCCACGTCTGAAGCTCGAGCGCGCCACTGACGCCGCGGGCCCACAGAGATACCTCGATCCACGAGCCCGCCCGCTGCATGCTGGGCGCGGCACGCGGCGTCTCCACGTGCCCCCTCCTGCTGCGGCGTGGAGGTAGCCCGGCGAGCTCCTGCCCGGGCGCGACGTGGCAGTTGCGGAAGGGCCAGATGCCTCGCGCCCGCACATCTGACGCCTTGCGACGCCGGTCTACAGTGCCCACCTGTCTCCTCCTTCCCCAACGCCGCCTCCGGGGAGAGATATTTAATTGAGCGGGGGGCCCCGCCGTACTCGCCTGGCACCGCCGTCTCTACTCTCTCCGGCTAGTGTGTGGCAAATGCAAGAAGCCCATGTCTGATCACAGCAGCAATGGCCAGATGAGATGCTGCCGGGGCGTCGCCGCCGACGTCGAGCTCGACGCGGCCATGGCGCTGGCCGACATGGCCGGCGCTGGGCCGGGAGCGCTAGCGGCCCTGCAGGTGCCGCCGGTGCAGCACACCGCCGCTCAGGTAATTCGATCTTCTTAGCCATAGCCTAATCCCTTGGGTCCCAAAGAATTAGTTTCTTGGTAAACTAGTATATGTCTTGGTCGGTTTCTTGATGGTGGCGGTGGCAGGCGACGGCGGCCGAGCACGAGCACGAGGAGCCCGCGAGCACGAGGCTGAGCCTTGAGCTGGGTAGGGTCGGGATCCAGTCCTCGTCCTGCTCCAGCTCCGGGCACCCTGCGCAACAGGCGCTGCAGGTGGCGGCGGCCACGCCGGGCTACGGTCCCAGGCCCCGGCACATGCTCACCGAGGTAATTTAATTTGCGTACGCGTTGCAAATTCTGTGCTAGCTCTCCCTTCACCAGTGTCTAATTTTCTCGCCGGCGGTGTACGTCTGCAATATTAGGCCGAGAAGGAGGCGAAGCGGCTGCGGCGCGTGCTCGCCAACCGGGAGTCCGCCCGGCAGACCATACTCCGCCGTCAGGTAACCGCTTGACGCTGTAAACACCATTGATCACGGCCTGGTGCTACACAAATTCGATCGACCGTGCTTAATTTCCACCCTATAATCAGGCGATCCGGGATGAATTGGCAAGAAAAGTTGCAGATTTGTCGTCGCAGAACGAGAGCATGAAAAAGGTAAATCCAGAATTCCAGACGCAGCGCTAAGATCTTCATTCATTCATTCATTCATTCATTCATCTTGGTGCAGGAGAAGGACATGGTGATGCAGGAGTTCCTCTCACTCAAGGAGACAAACAAGCAGCTGAAAGAACAGGCACACCATCTATCGCTTTCGGTGCTCTAATTCTTTTTTATCGTTATAGCCATTAGTAGAACTAGTACCATTGTTAGGCCGAAACAGAACCTAGTGTGTTCCAAGCCTCCATCCAGTTGCTCCCCCTGAAAGAAGGCCACATGACTGCACTTTACTAGCCACCGTAAAACTAATTCTGGCCGAATTGGGAACTGTTGCTGCTGTTTGTAAACTAAAACTAGTATTACTCTGACAGAGATGTCTGGATAATAATATTTATAGTGCTTGTTTTCTATATATATAAACCATCTTTGCCGTCGTCGATGTGCGACTGCTTTCTTTGTGCCATATTGCAAACGCTCGGACCGTTTGCTGGTTGTCTGGGATACGGCCGCGTACGTGGGTGTTCTAGTCGGTTCTTTCCGGGGTAGGAGAAAACTGCTGCACGCATTTGTGCAAGCAGTGCACATGTGGCCACGATTCGGATTTCGCCGAAACCTGAAATACATTTGCGCAGTTGTATTTCGGTGGGTTCATTTAAATTTTGTCTAAAAATCCAAATTTTGGCCAAAAATTCAAATTTCGGTTAAGTTTTGTCAAAAAAGTCAAATTTTTGTCCCAACATTTTCATCCCGAAATTTACGAAATTAGGTCGGTGCCGAAATTTTTTTGAAACGAAATTGGAAACCCTGCATGTAGCTCGGCGTATCACAGTAATTTTGGACGAAACAGAGCAAGCAGCCAAGTAGCGTCGCTTGTTCGAACGTTGAGGGATTATTTTTCTGTCGGTCTATAATTGAGTCGGTGCGGATAAATACGATTGCTTCCAGCCCAAACAGAGCATTTCATCGCTAATCCGGAAAAAAATTATGTTACTGCAATAACCTGACCACATCAGAAATTCAGAACTAGTATTTCAGGAGCAAAGTGCAGAGGCCCTGAACGAGTCGTGGATGCGTTTCTCTGCAGGTGGCGAAGTCGACAACCAAGAAGGCGTCGGCACCAGTGACCGAAGCCATGAACACGTCGCCACTGGCACAGCAAGCAGAAGCCGTGCCATCCACGGCCACCCCACTGCATACACCACCGCCACAGCCGAGCTTCCTGTGCACCGCGCCGCCGCCTGCCGTGCCTGTCCCTTACGTCTGGGGCTCTTGGCCGCCAGGGTACGAGCACGCTAACCCCGGCGCGGGACCTGTCCGGGCGCCGCTCTGCCTGCCGCCCTGCGCGTGGTACTACCCCGTCGTCGCCGACCCCCGCGGCTCGCCGACGTCCTTCCCGCAGCCGTTCCAAGATCAGCCGCGCGCTGCAAGCGGGGGCGGCAGCCCGGGTGGCGGGACGGCCGAAGAGGACACCGATGATGACCCGTGCTCGTTGACGCTGGCCATCGACGTCGACAAGCAGAAGGGCACGTCGAGCGCCCTGGGTGGTGACGGCGCGGTGGGGTTGCATGGCGCGCTGAGCGACAGGGAGAAGGCGGCGACGGCGGCGGAGGCAAGGAAGAGGAGGAAGGAGCTGACGAAGCTGAAGCAGATGCACGCCGGTGGCTGGCCGGGAGGCGAGCACTAGTGAACGTCCTAGCCATGCATAATGGTCGACCAGGAGGATATATATGATGGCGCTGCCATTGGCAGGGCATTGGTGGGGATGACTTTGATTGGTTTTCTTGGAGGCAGACAAAACTGATATATATAGTTCCTTACAATTGTTATGCGATATTTCTTGGAGCATCTCGTTTAATTAGTTAGCTAGCTTTGTTACATTTTGATCATGTCCTAAGGCATTGAAGAAAGTAAATGTTCTTCTAGTAGTTCTCTGAATTCTTTGGTTCTTCTAGTAGTTCTCTGAATTCTTTGGTGCAATTATCTGTAACTGGAGAAACTATTAGTTCGATGATGTAGCGCCGGATTCGGCTGTAATATAACGATTCTTTATGTACTAGTTAGATTTTTTTTTTCAACGTCCAAATTTTAGACCTTTAGATCAAAGTATCAAACCATCCATCAAAACACAATCCCACCCCCTTCACGTCTTACGGATCTCAACACAGATCCAATACTTCAAAATTTGGATGTTTTTTTGCTAAGAAAACATCCGAGTGATGTTTATCAAAACCCTATGCTTATTATTCCATACGATAGGTTCGAATATAGGATACAAACCTGGGATGTATATCAAATAAACAAATAATTAGGTACAATATTATATCCTTGTCAATGTTGCTAGCAGGTATTTAGTTCTTGTATAGAGCGTCTGGTGCTCGCTGACTATGGGCCTATTTAGGAGAGCCGTAGCTTTTCTGGAAAAACTACTTTTTTGACTTTCTGAGCTGAAAAGTGGTTGTAGATTTTTATAAAAGACCGTTTAATAAATAGCTAATTTTCCTCAGCAATAAGCTACAAAAGCAGGTCCAGCTCAGCTTTCAGCTTTTGGCTTTTATTAGTTATATATGACTTTTGGTTTATGTCAAAAGGTGCTTAAAAGCTGAGTTGTTTAGGGGGCTTACTGGTTTTTCATAAGCTGAAGCTGGCTTTAAGCCCATCAAACAAGGCCTATATTGCTTCTCTTGTTTAATCAATAAATTCTCTCTTTCTGGGAGAAAATGCGCCAGTAAATGGTATTCCAAAGGTACTAGTATAGTACCCTGTCTTCCGGTTTCCTTTTCCCAGCACGTAATATATGGTCTTTTCCTTTTCTAGAACGTTTGTTTCCTTTTCCTTAATTCCAGGATATTTGTTTCCTTTTCCTTGAGATGATGCTGGAGGTGGGGGGAGATCTGTTGTGGGCCACAGGGATGAGTTAGACATATTAAACAATGACCATCAGATGTGGGTGAGTAAAGCTGAGGAAAGATCTAAGAGGTTAATTTTGATGGTGGCAAGTTTCTGGGGACGTTTCGCTGGGTGCATGAAGGTTAGGCCATCTCTAGTGGGATGCATTATTTGGGGTGGACGTAGAAAAGAATGCTTAGGTGCATTATAAAGGGGTATAGATTATCTGGTAAAACTTCTCTCCGCTCTATGGCTTTTCCTCCAGAAAATGGATCGTGTTTTTCTATCATGATATACTACTAAAATTTAGTATATCATGAAATTATGTTCTAAAATATATTTAATTGATTTTCTATCCATCACTTGGTTAAATATTTTAAGGATTTTGATCGAAATTCTGACCTTTAGACCTGCTTGAAGATTCATGCTCCAAGACAGTATCTTCTTTGTCTTAGTAAGTGCCACAACCGGTAGCCGCAGCTGCCAAATGCCCCTCCAACGAACGCATGCTCCACTGTATCATCCTAATTTTTGGCTTTTATTAATTCTATATTGTTATTTGTGCATTTTATGAATTTTATGGATTTTAGAATTTTCTAGAAATTATTTGGAATTTATTTAATATTTTTGAATTATGCTCAATAAGAATATTATTTAAATATTTAAAAAGTTTAAATAAAATTCTGCCAAAAATATTTTATTTGAGTTTCAAATGTCTCAAAATATTTTTGAGATTTTTTAAAAAAATTCGATATTTTTACTATTTTATTTGGCTTATTTCAAATTTTGAAATTATTTTAAATGGGAAAAGCTTTGAAAATGTTTCAACAGTGTTTTGGTCGAAACTCATTGGGCCCGACCTATCTTAGTCGTAGCCCGACCTGGTAGCCCCGCTACCCTAGCTTGTGGCCGTTGGATCTTGATCATGTAGTTGAGATCAGCTCGGGAGTTAGAGCCACGTGTGGCTGTTGGATCGAAGTTAATGGTCAAGATGAATCGGGGTTAATGATAACCCTAGATAATCTCGACCGTTAGATCTCTGTGGGAGCTTGAGATCGATCCACACCTTGTGTATCTGGTCTGTTTTATCGTGACACCTGTATGGTGGTGTGTCATAGTTCTCGCATGTCCGCTCGGGACTCTGCTCCATCACTGCCATGGACTCCGAGACCTCTCTGGGCAGAGCTTGGACTCTTGCTTCTTTAAAAGGTGAGCATTGGCATCACTGCATCAACCCGAACCCAAACCTTAAGTTGAGCGAACGGATTGAGCTGCAATTTCGTTGAATTTCATCGTTTTTGTCGTGCGCCGCCGAAGCACTCAAGCGCCCAATTCGTCTTCTCCAGTGGTCCTCGAGGTCGAAGCTTGGTGGTGTCATGATCGTCTCATCTAGTGTTGCTGGTGCGCGTGTCATCTTCGCTAGGGAGTCACTAGATTTTGCCAACGCCGGAGAGCCCAAATTGCCACCGTTGAAGTCTTCGTCTCTACTAACTCCGTGCACCAATCAATTAGCTGGTCGCGTCACCAGGTAGGTGAAGTCGTGAGCTAGCCGTAGATGTCCTTCCTGGCCATCGACGATGACCCTAGGTCTTCGTGTGTTGCCAGCCTACGTGGCATGTTTCAGGTGCTGACAAGTGTCCACCATGTCGTCGCCACCTTGACAATTACCTAACGTGGTGGCTGAGTTAGAGGCTGGTGTGTCGCGTGCATGACCGAGCCGAGTCAGCAAGATGGGTCCCATCTATCAGCCGGTAGATCCATAGACCGAGTCCATGATGGATCGGTTTGATCTTATAGACCGGGTTCATGGACCGATGGGTCCCATGTGTTAGCCCAGGGGTTTTCCAGATTATTTAATTCAGTGCTGAAATTAGCGATGACATCATAATTTGGATTTTCAATAGAAAAGTAATTTGGGAAAATATAGATTTATTCTTTTTCTAATTTTTTCAATATTTTGAGAGCATGTTTTCCTCATACGAGCTCCGATTAAGGTGATTCAAATTTCTAAAAATTTGTGAAATTGAGATCTATTTAATGGAGAATTTTATTTTATTTTTGGAGTTTGTTTGCTCTTTGATTTATATTTATTTTATATTTTCTCTCGGTTCACGTAGACATCGAAGTGCCCGGTGAGTTCGAGGGTGAAACTTGATTAAAGAGTAAGGTCTAAAGCAGGAACAAAAGCTTTTCAAGACAAGTTCTTTGATCATGTTGAACCGGTTTTACAAATGCTATATTGTTTTAATCTACTTGCTTGATTTTTTATGCTTAGAATTGTTTTCAATTAGTTTGGGATCTAGTTATTCTACCCAATTGTATTATGGGAGGTTTGATGATTTGTGTTTTATTATTAGTTGGTTGCTAATAGATGCCAACATGGGTTGGTTAGAACGTGAATAGTATGTTTAGCCAAGCAACGCGTTATTGATATTATTTTGAAAGATCAAATCAATCTTGACTAATGGAATATGGAACATATTTATGAAAAGGTGTGTCATGTGTTGTCACACAATGATGTTGAGTTGTTGATGATATGTGTTACACGATAATCAACTAGGGTGGTACATGATTTAGACTGGGCATGTGGCAAGAGCTATTAGCTATGGTGGGCCTGTGTGGCATTGGGTTGATATGATATATTGATATATAAGTGATTGTGATGTGGCTTTCTGTGAGTGTTTGGAAGTCTTGCTTCGGTCAATTAAGGACTTAACCTTGCAAGCCTTTGAACCGGGTCAAACATGCAACTAGATGTCTGGAATGGGATTGACCTAAATAAGTAAGTTATCGGGTTCTTAACATTTGATGCCTTGGGAAGATAACCAAACTGAGTGTGCAGTTATGGGGGGATTTGTGTTTGTTGTGTAATGGCCTCACATTTGCTCAACGGTATGTCCCTTGTATTCTTCTGCTCTGAGTGAGGGAAGGAATAACGAGTTCAGACTTATCAAGAGGATCAGTGTTAAGATGGAGTTTTCGAAAGGTTTTATCATGATCTCTTGGCCGAACGCCAAAAGAAGAGTGAAAATAGAGACAAAAAGAGATTGGTCATGTCTTGTAGGTAAAGTGCGCAGAGTATTAACCTCCGCAGAGTATAAATCTATTCGGATAGCCGTGTCTCCGGTAATGGACAATACTCGGGAATTACAGTCAAGGGTTAGATTTGTAAATAAAACATGGAAAGGAAGGCTTTGTGCCATTGGAAGTATATTGGGAATTGGATTAGGGCTATGTGCCAGTTTACTTTGGGAAATGCTTGAAAGTTATTATTTACTATTATTTCTTTTACTGACATTTCAATCTATATATTGTATTCAATTGTAAATGATGCTTTACTGCATAATAACCATATCAACCATCCATTGGAATAAGCCTTGAATATTTTATGTTAGAATTGTATTGTGTGCACAACTTGTTGAATGCTTTATGTACTCACCTTTGTCACAACAAAATCATCAGTTGAAGAGGAGTCTACACCAGCTCTAGAGTACTAGAAGGAGGCGAACGTCTAGGATGTGAGCTTTGTCAGTTGCCTATGGCATGCTGAGGGCTTATCTATGTTTTCTTTCCACTATAGTTTAAGTTTATCTATTATAGTTGAGCCCTGCGTGGTATAGCCATGTAAAGTCGATTATAAGGTCAGTCAACAGGTTTATATTTAATAAATAAAGTCTTTTATTGTGTTTTCATTGTGTATGATTGTGATATTCATCTATGTTGATCTTGTGTGTACTAGAGTAATCCTAGACTAGTGCAGCATACAGAGAGGGTTCAAATTTGCATATTCGGGTTCTGACATCCACTGAATGCCCTCCCTTCCTTTTCTTATATTAAGGAGATTGCCAGAGATGACGGCAAAGATCACCGAAAAAGTAGGGCCACCAGAGACGGGGAAGAAAGTCAACGGAGATAGAGAAGGTTGCGAACAAAAAAGTCAATGGTGAGAGAGAAGGATGCGGAGAGCAGCACCTAGGCGTCGAAGGCTTGCCGGAGAGAGGAGGCAATGAGCTGTTGTGGGAGACGGCGGAGGCTCTAGCGACATGAGGTGGCTGTACTAGGGAATAGGGTGGATCGGATTGGCTTAGGTTAGGGACTACAAGTGATAGGAAAATCTAGAGCATTGGATCTCTATCCATGGTCAAAAATTTTGATCGATTTTTTGGGGAAAGACACTCGGTGGTATAGACAGACCTAGATCTGGGCAATGAGCCGTGCCTTTTTAGGCTGGCCCTAGGCATGGCCGTCGAGCACGCCACACCACAGATGTTTCCAAGTTAGGCTAGCACGACACAAATGATGGGTCGTGCCGAGCCTAGAAACTCGGCACGATTGGTGGCATGGTATGGCACAATCGATTGGGTTGTGTCTGGACTGGCACGGCACGAAAGTGGTCCATTCATAAAAACATCCTATCTACAACTCAGCCTATCATCAACTACCTTACCTCAGCGCCACAACCCATCATCAAATACTCTGTCCCATTAGCCCCCCCCCTATGACCCATCTAGTGCAGTCGTCATCTCCTCATACCTATGTCATCTCCTCTCTCTTCTCTCACCCTCCTTCACCCCTGCTTCCTCCCCGCACTGCCACCTCCCCTCGACGTCCCACGCCATTCCCTCCTCACCATCCCCTGCCTCCTCGATACCAAATCCAGTGATCTTCGGTCACGCCGACCATCCTGAGGAAGAACACAGTGACGGCGCCAGATCTCAACGATACTCACCGCTTCGGCACTGGATCCAAAGGCCTTTTTCCCTAATGAATAAATAAAATTTAGTACTTTTCCCCAAATAATTGTGTGTACTAGATCATCGTCGATAGTCGACGCTCACTCCTTATCTTTGGTGCCGTCCATGGTAACGAACTAATGGCAGCGGCGTCTATGATTCTACACGTCCAACAGGACAAGACCTAGACTAACACGGCATGACGGTGGCACGACGTGCCCTGGGCCATTCCTAAGCCTCGCACGAAGGCGAATCGGGCATGTATAGCACGGCACGGCGAGATGGCTGTGCCGGGTTTTGGACCTGATCGTGCCACAGACGCAACCCAAAGCCGGTTGGACCCATACCGCGTCAGCACGGTACGGTCCAACTCCCATATCTAGACAGAACGGTCCGAACGGTCCAACTACCATCTCTAGATAGACCCGACATTTAATGACTCTATATGGTCTATATACTTCTACAATATTCAGTCTTGACAAAATAACAGATTAACTGAACTAACCAGCTACAGTTCCGCGGTCCACACGTATATGGAATATTGGAATGCACCCTTGGAGACGACATTACCTTGATTTAGTTTTAGGGTTTTGATAAACATCACCCAGATGTTTTCTTAGCAAAAAAACATCCAAATTTTGAAGCATTGGATCTGTGTTGAGATCCGTAAGACGTGAATGGGGTGGGATTGTGTTTTGATGGATGGTTTGATACTTATACTTAGCATATTCCTAAGATATGTTTAACATCTGATTTCTAATCTATTATGAAGGCCTATTCCCTACTTAATCCACAAGTCTACCCTGGGCCTACACGTGCGGAATTATAAGTCACGTGGATAGCTACCCCGAGTATATCTCTGACAACAACCACTCGAACAACCAAAACAGAAGATGAGTCAGTGCCGCCTCAGTACGCCATAGCGTGCCCTATTTTTTGGATCCATGGGATGTCTTCTCCAATAGCTCCGACTACCATCTCTTCGTCAACTATATAAAGGCTGGTCGAATAGTCGATGGGGGATCCAAGAGATTAGAAGGCACCGCATCCTAGAATCAGACAGATGACACAAGGCTCTAGAAGCAATACACAACACAATTGTAATTCACATCCTGCTCTTGGTCGATCAAGTTCATTGAGCATTCTCTGTAACTCCTTCTGGTAGTACAAAACACAGGAGGAGTAGGGTTATTATTCATCATCAAGGAGGCTCGAACTTGTATAAAAGACTCTTGTCTCCATAGTGTTGTCTCAAGCTCAACCATAGTTCTTTCTCATTTTCCTCGTAAGATCTCAAATCGTCAATAATCACGCGAGTGCTATCAGAGAGCATAACAGGCTACACTAGCTCATGTGCTACCCTATTTTAGATCTCTACCACCTTGGCGAGATGACCCTCGTTCGGCGTATATAGCCATCATATCTTTTACATCTTGGATTAGAGCGACAACAGCGATCGAACTCTTGTAGAAAAAAACACAGACGCATAAAGAAGAAAATCATTGTATGACGAGAAATTACAACTTTGGGAATCTTAACTACAGAAGTACATTTATAGGGCTAGGGACCAAAAGGATAGGGGTCAACACACAATTCTAGCTTGGACATGACGAAGAGTACTCTGGACCACACTTCCTATATCGAGGCGAACATTGCATGAATTCGGATCGTACTTCACCACACGTTAGCATAGCCTACTTGATGTGCTCATCTTATCGTTGCAAATCCTGGAATTAGTTGGGCCACAACCTCAACCAGGCTGAGTTGATTTCAAGTTGCATATTAGCTTAAATCTGTTGAATAATAGGCGACAATAATAGATAGTCGCTGTATATTGATTCTAAGAACAATAGAGAATACTTAAGAACAATTACAATAGATGAATACAGGGATCACAACTCTTTCTTATTATTAGATTGTAGATTGATCCTCTTGTAAAATGAGGGTACTATAATTATAGTCAAAACCTCTCAGGGATAGTTTTAGAATTCGCACAATAAACCCTAGATTCTGGTTATATCTCAACACTCCCCCTTGGGTGAATATAGCGTCATGCATATGCCTCATTAAAAACTCCTCCCATAAAAATAGTGGAAAAAATAGATGGAGAAAAGAGTACATTGCATGCGTATATTATGTTACACTTGTTTCCTCATTAAAAACCTTTATGTAAGAAAATTTCAGAAAAACACTAAGGGAAAAAGAGTACAACTTGTAATCTTCTGTATTAGAGTAGTATCTTTAGGATCGCACTAAGGGTTATGGTTTGGGACTTACTACCTGTGAACTCTGTATCTCTCTAAGTTATCTCATTCCAATGCTATGAACATATTTTTGAAAACTGGATGTTAACAATGACTTAGTGAATAAATCAACTAGATTTTCACATGACTTAGTTTGCAGGATCTTTTACCTCACCGTTCTTCTGGTGTTCATGAGGATAGAAAAGTTTTGGACAATGTGCTTTGTGATATTGCTCTTTACACAACCCATTTGCATTTGTGCAACACAAGCAGCATTATCTTCATAGATAATTATGTGGGTATCAATGATGTTAATGCCACATGACTCTTGGATATAACTAATCACATGTCTTAGCCAAACATATTCACGTGAGGCTTCAATAATGCTATTATCTTTGAGTGGTTGGTAGAAGTAGCTACCAAGGTCTGCTTGAAAGATCACTAAGAAATGATTGTACCACCATCGAGAAATACAAACCTAGTGTAAGATTTGGCACTGTGTGGATTAGACAGATAGCCCTCATACGTATACCCCATTATGGTCGAATCTTGGTCTTTCCGGTAAAATAAGCCAGGATCTTATGTACCTTAGAGGTATCTAAGTAAAGTATTGATACTAGCTCAATGCCTTTTGGTTGGAGCTGAACTATGTCAGCTAATAAATTTATTATGAATGCAATATTAGGCCTAGGCCTGGTGCAATTCGCAAGATACATAAATGTCCCTATAGCACTTAAATGCGGAACTTCAGGTCCTAAGACTTCCTTATTTTCCACCATTGTTCTGAATGGGTCTTTATCTATATCAAGGGATCTTACTACCATGGGGGTCTTTAAATGATGAGATTTATCTATGTAATTTTTTTTCAATACCTTCTTGGTATAGGTAGATTGGTGTACAAATTTTTTTTGGGGGAAATACTCTAGCTACAGGCCTAAGCAATATTTGGTTTTACCTAAATCTTTCATCTCAAATTCCATCATAAGGTAAGAACTTGCTTACTTTATGTCCTCCATCATTCCGATGATATTCAGATATCGATATAGACTGAGATTATACATAATTTATTTTGGGACTTCTTTATGGACATATAGGGACAATCCTCATAATTGGAGTAACCCTTCTTTAGGAGAAACTTACTAAGTCGGTTGTGCCATATTCTCCCCAACTATTTTAATCTGTATAGCGATCTTTGTATTTTGACGCTATACATATTGTGATTGCTTTTATTAGGATCCCGAATTTTGACTCCTTTAGGGACTCTCATATAAATGTCTATATCCAGTGACCCATAGAAATATGCGGTCACCACATCCATTAACTGTATTGATAATTTCAAGCTTGTCGCCACTAGTATTAAATATCATAACGTTATTCCACTCATCATAAGAGAGTAAGTTTCATCGTAATCGATGTCAGGTCTCTGCATAAACCCTTATACTACAAGTCTCGGTTTGTATCTCATCACCAGGTTGTTCTCATTTCTCTTTCAAATGAAAACCATTTGGATCATATAGGGAACACTTTAGGAGGAATTTGAGCAACAGGACCGAATACTTTTGTTTTTGTTAAGCGAGTACAATTCTGCCTCAATTTCTTCTTTCTATTTGACCTAATCTAAGCACTTATAACACTCTGCCATGGACTTTGTTATGGATCAAAATCAAGAGTTTTATCAATTTTTGAGGTAAAATATGTGTCGATAATTGTAGTCTTTCTTTTATATAACTCTCCCGAATCCAATAACTAGTGGATATTTCTTTATTAATTTCTTCCAGTTCCTCGTGATTTCCCACAACGATGGAATCTGGGTGTTTCGATCTCCTAGCATCATATTGTGCATGCAAATATTCATTGGGGTTATCATCATCAGGATAGCTCACTTTAGGGATATTCTCGACATCAGGTTGAGCTTCTTCCACTACCTTGAGGAGTGTTTTGACTTATTCGGTCTCTATTTCTGTGGATGTTTTCCAAGAATTGAGTCCCCTGTGCCTGGAGATCTCCCCATCTTCTTTTCATGAGAGGTAAGAGTGGATTCAATGTTCTTCTGGGGTATTTTCACTCTTTTCCGATGTGTTTACTATAGATATTTGAGATTTTGTCATTCCTTTATGATCAGTGAAGGCATCTGGCATATTATTAGCTTTATGTTGCATATTTATTATCATTCGAACTTCAAGTTCGGATTCTTTAGTGCGTGGGTCCAAGGACTAAATGCTTGTGATATTCTAATCTATTTCTCGGTATTCCTTCATGTGGTATTTTTCTCCCCCTAATACCGAGAAATTATCCTCATCAAAGCTATAGTCAACGTACCGAGCCATATACATATCCCCTCTCATAGGCTAAAGGTATTTAATAATTGACGGAGATTTATGACCTACATAGATTACCAACTTTCGGTGAAGTCCCATGAATGTACGCTGTGGTGGTGAAATTGGGACGTATAATGCACAACCAAATTTTCGCAGATAAGAAATCTTCGGTTCTATCCCATGCACTAACTGAAAGGGGGAAATGTCATGGTATGTTGTTGGCATGAGTTGAATTAATGTAGCAGCGTGCAGCAATGTGTGGCCTCAATAACTGTGGATAGCCTACAATTCTGCAAGAGTGGTCTAACAATAATTTTTTCTTTTAATTAATGACTGCAAGGCTATTTTATGTGTGGATATGAGGTATTAAATGCTCTACATTAATACCTAGAGCCATACAATAATCATTAAATGCATTTGAGGTAAACTCGCTAGCATTATCCATTCGAATAGACTTGATCCTTTCATCTGGAAAGGAGGCTCTTAATTTAATAATGTGGGAGATCAATTTAGTAAAAGCATGGTTCCGAGTAGATAAGAGGATTATATGGGATCATCTAGTAGAAGTATTTATTAGTACTATAAAGTATCTAAAGGGGCCTGATAGGGGCTAGATAGGTTCACAAATATCACCTTAAATTCTCTCTAAAAATTTGGTGATTCTTCCCTAATTTTCAGATAAGAGGGTTGTGAGACCATGTGGAGGTCAACCCATTGATGTGTGATGAGTATTTGACATTTGTTAAGCCTGTGTCAATTTGTGTGAGTTTGTTTTGGTTTGAAAAATTGAATTTGCAATTTTGGGTTGCTGTGAGCCTTCCCAGTGAGCTTGAGCGATGCATTTAATTGGGAAGTTATACTGTGTTAATTAATTATTGCATATTGTGTTGAACAATGCTATGTGATGGTTTGCTTGTCTGTGATAGTTGCAGGACTTCGGAGCTAGGTCATGGTGAGGCATAGGAGATCGGGATTAGGCTAGAAGAGCTGAGGTCCAAACGGTATGATGCTAGAAGATGACTAAAGCTGGGGAGTTGCTGCAAGCCAGTATGACAAGTGGATGGATGAGATACTAACTTAAACCATACTCAAGCGAAGGAGGATCGTTGGATCAATGGTTCGCGGGAGGAGTAGTGGTTAAGTTAGTATTAAATGGTTAAAACCCGTTATGTTGTTGGATTACGGGTTAGCCCATGTATGATGAGTGAGGGAGTGAATCTCAACCCTTGATGAGGTTTCTTGAGGGTCAAAAAGGTCATCCAAGGTTGAGGATTGCTCTAACCATGTATGAGTGAGGGAGTGAATCTTAACCCTTGATGAGGTTTCTTGAGGGCCAAGAAGATCATCTGAGGGTGGAGGTTGCTCCTAGTGTGCTATAAATAGAGGGTACAGAGATGCCTCCATGCCAAGTCTTAGAGAAAGATTTTTTTTCTTATGCTCCTTTGAGCTTTTCCCACTTAGGAGTGTGGCTTTGTAACCATTCCTCTCTAAGTAATGCAAGATTCAAGTTTATCTATGTTCTGAAATTTATTTTATTTCTTGTATTTTTGCTTGGTTCATTCTTGCAACTTGAGTTTTGCTTCCCCTCCTTCTACTTGTTGTAGTTCTCTTGATCTAGGACATGTAAAGGGTTGAGGAACTCATCTAAATTATATCCTAACCCAGCAAGATCCATTAGAACTCATTCTTGCTCAAGCTATGCTTGCAACACTGTGTTCTTGATTTGAAATCGTTGTTTTTTTGTGTAACTTGAACCATTTGCATGTAAGATTGAGACCTTAGGTTTATTCTTATAATTCCTTCTGGAATCATATCCTAAAGTCATTTCCTAGTCATGGTTTAAGTTTTATCAAGTTTGGTTGGATAGATCAAAAGATATTGAGGTTTTTTTGTGGTCAAACTTTCTAAAATCTCTACTTTTATGCAGCTTGAAAATTAAGCAGGATAGGTAACTCATGTAGTTTTTATTTTGAAATTTCTTTTGGAATAATGACCCTGAGGACTTTATCTTGCTATGTTTCAAATTTCATCAACTTTTGATGAGTAGAACAAAAGTTATTGATGTTTCTTTGCGGTTAAGTTTTTGAAAGCTCTATTTTTGAGCGGCGTGGATGTTGTGCTAGAAAGGTCTCTCTTTTGGGCTTTATTTTAAAATTTATTTTGTTATCATGACCCTAAGGACCTTATCTTGCTATGATTCAAATTTCATCAATTTTGGATGAGTAGATCTAAAGTTATTCACGTTTCTTGATGATCAAATTTGATATTTCTGCTCATCCGAGTTGTTGAAATTCCTGCCCCATTCATTCTGTTTTGGGTGTTCTTGAACCTAATGTTTGCTCCATATTACTAGTGTTCTTGAAGAGATTTTTGAGGGGAAAATTTTATTTGGCTCCTATTCACCCCCCCTGTAGTCGTCTATTTTGGTCCTTCAAGGGTCTAGTTACGAGTTTCTCTTTAGCACAAGCAGGTCATAAGAAATTTTCAGGTTTAGGGAAGTATGTAGGTTTTATATTATGACCAGCAGAATTATTAATAATTTTTTGTCATATTCAAACCAGGATGACCTAGTCGATCATGACAGATCTTATAGAGTTTTAAGTTCTAAAATATTGTTTTTATTACAACATAAACTTCAGGTTTTATATATGTATAGTATAATCCTGAGGAGAAGGAAGGAAGTTTTTCAACCACATGTTTATTGCACCTGTTAAACTAATTCACAAGTAGGTATTCTGTACCATCCTCATTTTCTGTCTCCTTGTGGAAACTATTTAGTTGAATGCCTTTGAAACTTAATACAGTTCAACTAGACTCAGTATACAAAAGAGCATCATCTATCATTATACGAGTACCCACAGAGAGAATTATGATGGCCCTTCCAGTGCCAACAATTGGCATCGCTTCCAGCGATGGTCATAATATTTTCAGTTTTCTTAGTCAAAGTCTGAAAATATTGTTTCCCTAATGATTGAATTGGTGGTGCAACTGTCTACAAGATATATTTCCTCCTCCACTATTGGATTATACGTTGTTCTATATTAGAAGTATGGTTTACCAATCAAATAATTATTGCATCAGGAATATATTACAAAATATTGAACAAACATAGCACTATGAATGAATTTACTATTACGGAAACAACTTATTCAACTTAAATGATAATCGCTCAACGGGAGTGTAGATCAATGTTTATTCAGGAACTAAAACTAAATTGATAAGGAGACTCGTAAGAAAAATGTGAAATCGACTAGCAAAGCGAAGGAATATTTAGGATACTACTGCATGGCTCCATGTAAGTCATGAGTGTTCTTCTGGAACTCATGGAGCTCAACTCTAAGAAGATCGTCTTGATCCATGAGAGTGTTTGTGTCCTCCTCCTTGGGATTAAGAACCATATCATCACTCTTCTCGTTGTCCTTGTCAACAACAAGTTGATTGGTGAAGTGTGCCTTAGCCTTGTTCCCTGGGTCTTCTTGACTTTCTTAGTGGATTGCATGTCAAGGTCACCAAATGCTTAGAGGTACGGTAGGAGCGTACCAATGATCTATGCATCCACACCTAAAGCATGGTTGTGGAGGGTAAGCAGCCTTGTTGGCTGAGTCTTGCTTCTAAAACTTCTATTGCCCTTTACCTCTCCCCTAGGGCTTACACTTTTGTACTCCAACTTTCTTCCACTTTTCCACTTGATGCCACTTGTCTTTTCCACTGCCATGGTTGTTACTAGTCTACTGAGTATTGGAATGCGGTTTTTGTACTATCTTTGTCCCGTTGGTAATAATATGACGATTCTTGATCAGGAATTCATCATATTTCTCTACTTCTAACAAAGTGTAGATAAACTCATAATAGTTTTGGTACTTGACATGATGGCACTCTTACTGTAGTATCATCATATTGGGGTGGGAGGTGCACAATATCTTATCTATCATCTCAGCATCTATAATTTTTTGGTTATAGAAACGCATGTGCATGGCGGGGTTGTATGCTGCCACGGTTTTATATTCCTGAAAACGTAGGAGAATCCATTTGCACTGTACTTCTGGTAGCAGAGTGGATCTTTGCTGGTTATAGTGTTCCTTCATGAAATTTCATAGTGTTAGCAGGTCCTGCAACAAATACTAGGCCTTTAGGTCCTCATAGAGATGGTGCTTTCGAAAGTGCATAGCTACACACTTGGTGGCTTAAGGAAGAGTAGGGGTGCTAGCTTCAGACCAGTTAATAACAACTCCAAGAGATCGAGATGGCAGGTTAATCTTGGCGTCCATTTTCTAGGTCAGGTAATTCCTGTCATTCAAGGCAAGCTTGGCAAATTCCCTCTCTGCGATGTCCGACATATCCTATGTTATATTCATGCAAAAATAAATTTTATTGCTAGTAAAATCAATATATTGCATGCTCATTCTTGAATCAGTAAAGATTGGTTTATATCTATCCAATATATAATTATCTATAATTTCTAGATTTTGTAGCATTTTCATATTTTTCTGCTAATTATCGAGCAATTTTCAGAATTACCAAAATAATAGAAAAAATAAATTTAGCATATATATAAACATGGAATTATGTAAGGAAAATAATCCCAATGATTTGAAGCTTCCAATATGTGTTAGGTCTAAGATGTAACAAAATTACGTCGGGCACGCGCGCTCATCATCGAGATCAGCAGTGGTGGCTCATGGCAAGTGACCTCGAGTATTGATGCTGCGACTCAAGCTAGGCGAGGTCCTTAGTTTCTTGGACGTCCTTTGGGATCTTGCCCCGCTGTCGGTAGCCAAGTTGTGTATACGAATACGATGCAACAACACGGTGGTGGCAGCGAGTAGCAGTGCCAAGGTTTGGAAGACGACGGCCATGGCCAGTGACCGTGCCAAGTTCACGGGTAACCCCCATTAAAACCCTAATTAGCAATTTAATCTATTTATGGTTCTAGTATTAATTAATCAACAAGATTAATCTAATAGCATGGAAATCGAAACGATGGGTTCGGTCTTGGAGAACTTCATGCTCATTACGTATTGAATAATAGATAGTCTCCATAGATTGACTCCAAGATCCCAGAATACCCGAGAACAATCACAATAGATAAACACAAGATATAGGGGATCTCAATTCTTTCTTACTATTAGATTGTAGATTGATCCTCTTATACAATAGTATGCTACATCTATAGTAAAAAAACCTCAGAGTTAGTTTCAAAATTCATTTAATAAATCCCAGAGTTAGGTTATATCTTAAAAAAATCATGGTCATTTTCGCAGCGGGCGAACGGGAACACTAGGAACGACCAGCATGGCCATTCGACGAATGGGCGTATCACATGGGCGTTGTATAATTGGAGTCTGCAAACAACTTGAAGGTCAAATTCGTGGGTGAATTTTGATCCTCTTCAAAAAATTTAGCAAATTTGAGAAACGCTACAAGATCATCTCTTTAATGAGTCAAATTTGTTGATTGAATTGTTTCTGATTTTGGTGGTTTGAGATTTTAAAGACACTAGAACTATTTCTATTGTAATTTAAGCAAATTTCAAATATATGTGTTGGATTTATGATGCTACAAAATATTATACAAGAATATAGGGTTATACGAGTGAAATATACAACCTTATCGAAAATTTTCTAGTTCAGTCACCGCTCTTTTTAACCGTGCAAACGAAACCCGGCAATTAAAGTTGTCATTACGTGCATCAAATCACTGATTAGAGAACGTGCATTCCTACAACTATCTTACAAGACAAAGCTAAAGAAAGACACATTGACCATTGTTGATGTTTAAGCATACATCTGGCTTGCTACCTAGCTAGCGTGCCAGCAAGAAGGAAGGGAGGGGAAGCACGCTCGGCTCCGGCGAGTCGAAGAAGCTCGGTCCAGCGAAGACCGGCAGAAGCTTGGCGGCCTCCGTGCGCGTATCTGTCGAGGCCTTCGTCTTCACCTCCGTCTGCAACTTCCTGATCTCCTGCTGCTGCTGCTGCTTGCCCGTCAGCCCATAGTCGAGGCCGTCAGTTGCGTGTGAGCAAGGTTTCTTGTGGATGTCCCAGCGATCGGGCGATGACGAGCGGATGTGCGGCCGCTTGTTGCTGTCCCACCTTTCGCACGACGACGCCCGGCCGGGGCTGTTGCCGCTGCCCCGGCTCCGCTCGCTCGACGAGGACGTGCCAGGCGGGATCTTCTTCTTGCTGTCCCAGCGCTCGCATGAGGACGCGCGCCAAGTACTTCCGCTGCTGCCGCTGGACGACGCTGGGCAAGAGGGCTTCTTGTTCTCGTCCCACCTCTCGATGGAGTCCGCGCGGCCGGACCTCCCGCCGCAGTCCGACGACGCTGGGCTAGAGAGACTGTTGTGCGCGTCCCACCTCTCGACGGGGTCGGCACGGACGGGCCTGGAGGAGGGCGGCGCGAAGGATGCGGGCAGGATGATGTGGCAGGGCGTCGGGAGCAGCGGCATCATCTTGCTCCGCGGCGGGGGAACGGCGGTGGCCATGGCTCTGCGCGAGGACGCACGGTCGGGACTCGGGATGAATCGATCAACCAAGACGCCGGAAATGCGTGCTACGAGGCAGAGCAAACTGGAGGGAGACGCGAGAGCTGTGGAAGACGGAGCGATGGAATTGATGCGCTAAGCCATGGAGATGCAGGTGGCCGCATAGGATTCGGCGCTAAGCTCACGGATCCGACTAGGATTCGGCGCTCCTCCATTGTTTTCGTATGCACCAATCTGTTCCCCGATCGGAATGGGAAGTGGGCTCGGATTCGGATTAGGCCATGGGCTTAAACTCGGATCCTTAAAATGGGCCGACATTTCGCGGCCGTGGGCACTTAGGCCCATCTCCAGTTCACAAGCCCACATTACTTGGGCCTCAACCAGGACGTAGGCCCTGGAGGCCCATATCCCCTTGGACCCCACTCCGAGTCCGAGGTGTACAGGTCAGGTCAGTCCCAACTCCCAAGTCCCATACTCGATAGCTGCTTCTCTCAGATCCAGCACCTACGGCTACGAGCGATGCCGCCGCCGCCGCCGCCGCCGAACGGGGGGAAGGTGACGCCGAACCTGGCGATGGACGCGGAGGGCACGCGCCTGCTCAACCTCACCGTGCTGCAGCGCCTCGACCCCGCCGTCGAGGACATCCTCATCACCGCCGCCCACGTCACCCTCTACGACTTCAACATCGACCTCAACCAGTGGGTGAGCCGCAATCCCTCCCCTCTCGCTCGTGCGATCCGCCGGGGTCCGATCTCGTGGTTCTGGAGGGCTCATGCTCTGGGTTACTTACTTCGTGCAGAGCCGCAAGGACGTGGAGGGCTCGCTGTTCGTCGTGAAGAGGTGAGTGAGGCGGGGGGTGTAGGGTGTTAGGGTTTGGATGGGGGGTTTTGCTCTCGCGTGAGGTTGCGGCTGAGATTTTATTGTTGTAGGAACACGCAGCCCAGGTTCCAGTTCATCGTCATGAACAGGCGAAACACGGGTATGTGAATCTGTGATCTAACCTCATCAACTCATCTGCATGCCTTAGGCATTGGACCGATTGAGCTGATCACGATCCAAAAAAAAAAAACTTCCTTTTGGGTGTTGCTAAACCGTAAAGTCTCCTAGATCCTATGATTAACCAGTGCTCTTATGAAGTAGTAATATTTTTGTACACTGATTGATGCGATATGAGCTACCCACAAACTTAATGATGCATAGTGTGATGCTGAGCATTCCATTTGATGTGATCTATAAGTCCAAAGTCCTAACTCCTGATTGGTCACTGAAACAATCCTAATATCTTTGCTAAAAACCTATGCAAATAGGGACGATGAAAAACTGTGCGTAAGTACTTCTTTATCGTAGTTTGATTGTCTGTGAACAGTGGCAACCTCTGTGCTAGTCAAGCCATGTTGAAGGCCAAATGGCAAGCTCTGTCCTAGTCAAGCCATGTTGAAGACCAAAGAATGGTATTTTACGGTTTCAGCTTTCATTTTCAAGCATATACTGCCTCAAACTTGGCTTAGTTTCATTCAGTTATTGATGTTTTGCGCGATTAGCCGAGTAGTTTTTTTAGTGTCTCACTGTCTCATCATGGGATCAGAGCCAGTCGACCAATCCTAGAGTACTAGGGATCTCAGGACAGCTGTGTAGAAGTCTGGCAGTGAGTGGAACAAGAGTTTTGGATCAATGGATTCATTTGAGGTTGCCTACCCTTTTATGAGTTAAGGGTTGTGTAGAAACTGGTGTGAACTCTTCCAAAATTCGAGCTGTTCATGTGAATTGTGAACCCACTGGGAGTGGGAACTGGATGGATACAACTTAAACCTCTATGAGTAGAAGATCATTTTGAAAATTCTCATTCTGTTCATCAGTTACGATAGGACAGAACTGTATCGAACTCAAGTTGGTTAGGACTAACATCTAGTAACTTTTCTGCCAGTAGATGGTGCATAGATGCTAAATTGTTAATTGTTATATGTATGAAGGCAATTGATTCATGTGCTGGATTCCTCATTAAAAGTTCAATATTAATTTTTTTATCAGATAATCTGGTGGAGGATCTATTAAGTGATTTTGAATACGAACTTCAACCTCCATATTTGTTGTACCGGAATGCTGCACAAGAAGTAAATGGTATTTGGTTTTACAATCAACATGACTGCGAAGCTGTTGCAAGTCTTTTTGGAAGGTAATGCTTTTCATGTATCCCATTCTCCTCATGTTGAGGCCTCTTTATGCTGTGGCTGAGATGTATATTGGAATGCTTGCTACTGAAGCATATTTTAAAATTTTAATTGAAGTAAATGATCTGATCTCATCTGTTTGTGTAAATTGGGGACTAAACTAGAAGTGCACGGATTAGAAGTTTAGAACTATCAAATACTGGTTAACAAATGGGAGCAATAGTGGGCCAAATCACATTCTGTAGAGGCAGTAGGACTTTTGTGATAGGAAAATTGTGAACTTTCTGACGGAATGGACATTAGGTGTTTCCCTTTAGGTCATGCAGTAATTTGCCTTTGGTCCTAAGCGTAAAGGCTGTTAGATTTTCTTTTGTTATTGTATTACAATGCCCAATTATAAGATAGTAATTACAGTAGGCGATTCTGATCTGACCTTTTGGCAGGAAGTAATACATAAGATAGCTGTGGTTTCCTCCTTTTCATTAGGCAATAAGAAGTAACCACGCAGAGATTTATGCCCCCATAAACAGTAACTTTCCTCCCTGGTAACCACAGTTTTGCATCCTAACAACTGAAATTCCCCCATCACACAGAGGCTTAGGTCATGCTCGCGATCCCTTGATACTTGAGGTAGTTTTATCCTGATCTTGTGGTCCTTTTTTATAGTAGGAGCACCATGCTCTTCTTATATTCCATGGAATAGGGCGTTATGATCGTCTGGCTGAAAGTCTTCGGAAAGGATTATTTCTGTCTCTGCAAAACAAGAATCTTATTTTTCATTTTTACAATTATTTCTGTCTCTGCAAATTGTGCTTCATTATTTTGCATACTTGGAAGCACTAGTCTGCATAGTTTATTAGTCTGTTATATATCTTGCATGTGTATGCATGATTAAAATTGCTTTAGTGTGAACTTTGTTGTGTTAAGGGCCAAGTCCTTGCCTTTTTGCCTCTCTAGTTTTTTAACTATTATATCTTGGCATGCCCTGGTAAAATTCTGTATGAAAATTTATCAACACTATTTCTCAAGCTGTGCTCCATTCATTTTTTTTGCAGGATACTGAATGCTTATGCCAAAGTGCCTCCAAAACCAAAAGTACCTTCCACAAAAAGGTTTCTTTTTTCCTATGGACTTTTGAATGAAAAGAAAAATATTGGTTTAATTTATACTGTATTCTTCTAATGTGCCACAGTGAGTTTGAGGAATTGGAGGCAGTTCCTACATCTGCTGCTATAGATGCCCCCCTTGAACCTCCGCCAGCATCCAATCTTGTTTCTGATACTCCTGATGAATCACTGGCAAATTACTTTATTGTATGTTCTCTTTAAAATTTCTCTTGTTTCCTTCTAAAATATATTTCCATTTTTCACACTGCTCATCAAATAGTATATGTTTGCAATATCTTGGACTTTGTGATCAATAATAAATCTTCATTTATCTGGATTCTGAACTCAATGGCCATTGTTGCATCTTGATTTTATATATGTTGTACTATTATTGAATTTCTCAGTGCCAAACACACCTGAATTGTTCTTTTATACAAATCTACAGGGTGCTGCTAGCATTGGGAGTGTATCAAGTGCACCAATGGTTGGAAGAGTGCATCCGTCCACTGAGAGCGTTGCATCTTCCCATGTGCCACTGACTACTCTATCTTCTACTCCGACGCATCAAATACCCCCTCCTTTAGGGGTTCATCAGCTCCACCACTGCCCCTCCAGGACACTAATGCCCATGCTAGCCATTCAACAAATCTTGTAACACCGGCATTCTTTGCGCCTCCGTCATCCTCTTCTGCGTCACTAGTGCTGCCGGTTTCATCAGTGACGCCTACAGCACCACCTCTTCATCCAACTTCAGCATCTGCTCATTACGGCATCCCTCTACTCCAACCTTTTCCATCTCCTGCTCCGCCTCCTTCCCTTACCCCTGCACACAGTGGTGGACCTGTTATTTCCAGGGATAAAGTCAAGGACGCCCTCCAGAGACTTGTCCAGGTATGTTTCACATCGAAAAGTACAAGACATAATATTTGTTCTTTATATTCTTTTAACTCTTTATTATATGCCCAACAGAGTGACCAGTTCATGGATTTAGTTTATCGGGAGTTGCAGAATGCACATATGTAAACAGCTTGCAGGCTGTAAGGTTGCTTGCTACGACAAGAATGCTTGTGTTCTTTGTGAGTTTTGTAAGTTGGTCCTCAACTTTTGTATAGCTTTGTCTTGACGGGTTGATGTAGAGTCCTTATAGCAATGGTTGGTAGGAATGTTGCGTTCCGTGTTTCCAAATAATTGTATTGTCAATGTCATAGTACATTTATGTAATTGAAAAACATGGAAGTAAAACAGGACTGTGTAAGAACGTTAAAATATCATCCTTTTCGCTTTATTTACTGAGCAACTTATCTCTGCAGTACCAGGGTTTCGTGGAATGCAAATATTTTACGTTGCTATAATTCAGTGACTGGGTTTTCCCAGGGGAACGAATGAATTACCTACAAATAATGTTTTACTTAGGCTTGCAGCAAAATGTCGTCCTAGTTTTATCTTCATTTACCTTTCTAACACGCGGAGATGGTATTGATACTTCAGATTACTTTTTTTTTTAAGAAGTTTCAAATCTAAGAAATTATGTATACTAAATTGACATGGAGTAATATAAAGCATTTAACATGTATCTGTCATACAGAAAAGAGTGGTTTCCAGACTCAAAAAAGTCGGCAGAAGAATGAGCTTAGATCAGTAACGAGGTTGAGTACGAAAGTCGCATGGACAAATGGCCATGTTAAGGGCCTGTTTAGGGAGCTGTGCTTTAACTTTGCTTCAGCTTTAGGCTAAAATCTCCTCCAAACAGCATGGCTGCAAAGCAGCTGGAAAGCTAAGCTACAGCAGAAGCACCTCTAAAAGCTGCAGCTGCTGAGGAGGAGCTTTTCAGCTGTGGCTTCACTTGAACTCCTCCTAACTCGCTCACTCCGCCTTCCCAACCTTTGCCACCCCGCCTCACCGCTTCCACATCACCTCCCCACTCGGATGCCGCTGTACTTCACTATGTTGCTACCTTCCATTTCGATTAGCCCTCAAAAGCTACAGCTGCAGCAGGCAGTTTGCCAAACAGTATAACAAGAAAAGCCACATACACATTATACAATTTGCTTTCTTTCAAACAAACCAAAAGCAATTTTTCAAATTCAACCACACTCCCCAAACAAGCCCTAAGATTCTATTAGCCTAAGTTTCCTTTCAGAAAATGAATAGCAAAAAAAGAAAGTTTTGGTTCCAAGCTACTCCCTCCTATCACAAATAATTGTTATTTTAGACAATGACATGTGTTGAAGTATAAGTGAATTGTCTAACTTTCCTTATCAGCTTAAGTTTTTTGATGAACTCGTTGGTGTATGCAACTCAATATGATATCAGAGCCAAGAGGTTTCGAGTTGAAGGCCTGGTTGGCGTACCAATATGGTATCAAAGTCAAGAGGTCTTGAGTTCGAGACCCGATTGACACAATTAAAAAAAATAATTACAGTTCACTTCTATTCCACATCTTAGGCCTGAGTGTTGAAGTATAAGTGAATTGTCAACTTTTCCTCATAAGCTTAACATTTTGTGTGAGCTGACTGGTGCATGCAACTCAATAACACGGTCTCTAAAACACAATTTTGACCACTAATTTCTATTATAACATATTTATAAAACATAATAAAATTAAAATATTATGAAAATACTTTTCAAGATAAATTTACATATATGATTTTCATGTATTCAATTTAAATATTTAAAGCAATATTGATAGTTAAAATTTTAAAAGTTTGACAGCTATGTTCAAAACGACTAGTATTTATGACGGGATGGAGTATACCATCCGATGTGACAGCCGAACCTACAACCTACGGCACGATCGTATGCTTCTGCATGAGCGCGCGCCGGACGTCGCACGATCAACGGAACATCAGCATCACCAGGAACCCCACGAACGCCGCCGCTCCAACGCCGGAGCAGCAGAGGTCAATGATGCCCTCCTGCCTTGCCTTCCACTCCTTTCTCGCCCTCTTCCCCTTCACGAACTCCTCGTACCGTCGCCTCGCCGCCTCCTCCGCTCCACGGCCCTGCCTCGTGCCAATCATGGCCGTGGTCACCGCGGCCAGCCCGTCCCGGCCGCTCACGCTGCTTCCCTCGCCGTCCTCCACGCACAGGCTTACCTCCCGGACATGCACATGCCCGCAGCGATCGTCGCAGGTGACCGCCGCGTCCAGAGCGACGTCGCCGAGCACCACGGTAAACCGCGTGACGGTCTCCCCCGTGAGCCACTTCCGGTCGATGGACACCGGGCGCCGGCTCGAGACGTTCAGGGCCCGGCCGGTTCCAGGGTCGATAAGTATCCAGCTTAGCGTCAGCTCGGTCGGCGTGAATGGCCACGGCGCGGAGAAGCCCTCTTGAACTAGCGCGTCGACGTGGAACGGAGATCCCAGGAACCACGCCGACGAGGTGTCCGTCCCGACGACGCGCGACATGATGCAGACGCCCTTGTGGTGCAGGTCCACGGCCGAGACTAGCCGGCTGGGTAGGGAGGGTGCGTCGGACGTTGCCAGCGACGCGGCCGGGAGCGGGAAAGCGTCGGCGAAGAGCGCCCGGTAGCCGTCGCCGCAGCAGCAGAGGACGTCGCGAACCGACGGCCACATGGCGAGGCAGAGAGCGCGCCATGTGTCCGGGTCGGTGGCTAGCTCGCGGAAGCTGGAGCACGCGCACCCGAGCGCGGCCAGCGACGCGCCGTCCAGCCGGCGGAGCACGAGGGCGAGGACGTCCGTGGGGAGGTCCTCGACGACCGTCGCGATGCCGCTATCGCCGCCGCACGCCGGAGAACTGTCATCCACCACTGCCTCAAGACGCGTGCTTGCCATGATCGCAGAGCTTGGTACGTTACACACCGGTGCAATTTTTGTTTTTGTTTTTGTTTTTGTGAATGTGCATGGCTGGGTTTTGAAGCTTGTGAGCTCGATTATATAGTCATGGCAGGAGGGTGAGTGATCATGGTCTGAAAGTGAGACGTTCCTTCCTGCTCGCTCCTCAACTTGGGGGTTGAACTGCGAACGTGTTTGCGTTGCTGAAAAGCAAAGTTGGGAAATAAAATATGTGATGGTGAGGTGTTTCTAAGTTCTTTCTTGAATGCGCTCACTTATGAGGCACTGACATGTGGGGCCGTGGCGTGTTAATTCCTTTGACTGGCGCATCGGTAAGGGGATTAGTTTTTTTTTTTCGCTCTGGCTGATGATGTGGGATGGAGTGGACACATACATCTCCTTCGGGAATAAAATACACATAGTAAACTATTGACACCGCTACACTCATCGGCAACCCGGGCATTCACGCGGATTAGCTTCTTAGGTAAAGTCATCTGTATCCGTTAATTGTTAATTTAGATCGTACGTGATAGACATTCTAACTTGGTTCTATTAGATGGGTTCATAGTATGATTAGTATGATTATTGCTCTATACCCTAATAAATATCCAACTTTACTTTATATCATTTACATGCATACATTGAATATAGTGCTTATAGATAATAATTTGGTATATTCTTGTCATTTTCCATGTCATCTTAGTCTATATGCCAAGAGAAATTACGCCTAAATTTTTGTCATATATAATGTTATTTTGGAAGTCGTACAAATTAAATCTCTAATCGTCCTTTAATTTTTATTTCAAATTTGCATATCTTTTCTAACGTACTTGTGGTGGATTTTTTTAGTTTTCGACTTAAATTCACATGAAAATTTACATTTACTTCATTACTATTTTGAATTTTTTTATAGGATTTACTTTGGAATTTGTATAAAATCATATTTATAATTTTATTTATTTTTAATCCTAAATTATAGTTAATTTGGATTGTACTTGACATAGATTTTTTTGTTTTAATTTGCTAATTTTTTATTCTTATTCCAAATTTTAGTTATTTATGTATTTACTTTCGAAATAGTATGGAAGTCAAATTGCTAATTCCATGACATATACTCTTTGTTATAATTTTCTTATTTTATTAATTATTATTATAAATTTTAGTTACTTATGATTTAGTTTGAAAATCGTATGATAATCAAATTGCTAATTTTTCTTATTTTTTATTCCAAATTTCAATTAATTTAGATTTTACTTGACATGGACACTTTTTTTTATCTAAACTGTTATAATTCGAGACCAAAAGATAGACGGTTTCCGGTTAACATGGGAGGTTACTCAGAGTGACCAATTACATTTAATTTGACTTGCACTTGACGTAGACTCTTTTTTTTAATTTCATAATTTTTTATTATTATTCCAAATTTTAGTTATTTATGAATTTACTTTGGAAATAGTATGAAAGTCAAATTGCTCATTTTCCATGACATACACTCTTTTTTTTAATTTTCTCATATTTATTAATTATTATTCTAAAATTTAATTATTTATGTATTTACTTTGGATATAGTATTTAAGTCAAATTGCTACTTTTCCGTGGCATATAGTCTTTGTTTTAATTTTCTTATTTTTATTAATTATTATTCTAAATTTTAGTTATTTATGGATTAGTTTGGAAATTGTATGGAAGTCAAATTACTATTTTTTTCTTATTTTATTCTGAATTTCAGTTAATTTATATTGTACTTGACATGAACACTTTCTTTTAATCTAAACTGTTGTAACTCGGGCCCGTAGATAGACGGCAATATCTTTTTGGTTAACATTGGACCTTCCTTACAGTGCTTAATTGTAATTAATTTGGCTTGCACTTAACGTAGTCTCTTTGTTTTTTTGCTAATTTTTTATTATTATTCCGATTCTAGTTATTTACGGATTTACTTTGGAAATAGTACAAAGTCAAATTGCTAATTTTTGATGACATAGACTGTTTGTTTTAATTTTCTCATTTTTATTAATTATTATTTTAAATTGTAGTTATTTATTGATTTAGTTTGGAAATTATATGGAAGTCAAATTGCTAATTTTTTTAATTATATTCTGAATTTCAGTTAATTTAGATTGTACTTGATATGGACACTCTCTCTTAATATAAACCGTTATAACTCGGGCATGATAAATAAACGTCCAGATCTTTCTAGTTAATGTAGCTGATAACTATTATCTTGGCCGATCCAAAGGAGGAGAGAGAAGGAATTAAGAGTGTGTTTGGTTGAGTGAACGAGGATGAACGGGATAGGATGATACAGGATAGATTTTGATACATGCGTTTGGTTGAGTGTATAGAACCATCTTGTACGGGACGAAGTGGTACAGATTCTAGGAATATTTCTTAAATATGTTGTATCATCCCGTACCTCCAAATTGGTTGAACCATCCTGCACCATCTCGTACCACTAGTGATAAAGTTTACCATACTAACCTCATCCATCCAACCAAACATCATCTCGTACCATCCCGTACCATGCCATCCAAGCAACCAAACAAAATCATGTATCGTTCCATTCAGACAACCAAACACCCTCCCCGTACCATCTTATCTAGGATTATCCCATCCATCCTGTATCATCCCATCCCGTTCATCCTCGTTCACACAACCAAATGCACCCTAAAAAACCGACTCAATACATTGGAGCAATGGATTTTAACAAAAAAAAACTAGAACAGTATTTCAGTGCTTTCTCTCTCAATATAAATTGCACAAATTTTAAAGCAATCGAAGAAGTAAGTAAACATTGAATACCACAAATTGTGCATACTATGTCACGACACAGGCAACACAAGTTGTACAAGTCACAGTTTATGGAACTTTCACCCAAAATAAAATGGAAATTAAACTTCATTCTAACATTTCTGATATATACCTATCTGGGCTTGTTTTGGAAATTTAAGAGGCAATCTTCTAACTTCTCAAGTAGGTTTGATTTTAGGTTGTCCACCTGTTGAGAGGTAGAAAATTAATTAGTAAGATGGGATTACAGAACAAAAACTGCATGCAAAGAATGAAGAGTATAACTTTGATAGATTCAGAATCCGAGTATAACTTTGCCTGCAAAGATTGTACAGGAAATAAGTAAATGCTAGACACTAGTAAAAATGAAGATACAATTAGGAGAATACAATTATTTAATGAATCAAAAGTAGGAATCGCATTATCTGTATGCCTTGCGGCAAGGAAAAGAAAACACACCCTGAAGTCTTGAATTATGATTTCATTAACTAATACTGAGCTCTTCCATACAAATCTGAGTCAAAATGCACACAATTACCTGAAGGTGTTGTATAACTAAATCCATTGCCTCCTCAGATGCTTTTTTACAGTCTTGAAAGGACGTACCACCGTAGGCCTACCGTAGATAAGAAAGATACGTGAAAGGTAAAACTAAAAATGTGTTGGAGTAAGTTTCTAATATGAGAAAGTAAGCTCAAGCTAACCTCAAAAATAGGTGTTACTCCAGTAAAAAAATTGACAGCATCCTCATATGCTTCTATCTTGATGCATTTGTTAAGCCATGTCAGCAGATCATATATGAACTGCAAAAAAATCGATGGAAATCAACATTGTCAAAAGTGCTCATGTTTGTTTGGCCGTGGTGAGGACGTGGCTGAGGTCGGCGATGGAGACAATCCCGAGGCGTCCTCGTCGAATCAAATCCAACCCCACACCTAACACCATGAATCCAAACTAAATAAGGCTATATTCAATCCCCATTTTTAACATGATGAAACCAAACTAGTAGCCATTTTTAACACGAAGAAATTACCAAACTAAATCATGCTACCTTGAATGGTACACTCTTCTCACTGCGCGAGGAGGCAAATCAGCTTTCGAATTTGTAAATTACAATTGTGTGGAGGCAAATCACGAGAAGGGCAGACCATGATTTCGTGGATGGCGTCGACGAGATCAACGGCAGCCCCAAGAAGCTCTGTCTGGCCCACGCCGCCTCCATCTCAATCCTTTCCACCTCGCCCCGCTGCCCCTCCTCCACTTCCTCCCCAGCCCCCTCCTCCACCGGAAGGTCGTCCGGCAGTGGTGCGAAACAATCCCACGAAGGCCACGGGCTGCAGGGACAGGTGGGTGCTGGGGGCGTGGGCGGATGCTGGCGGGGAGGAGACGTCGACGGCAAGGAGACTGAGGCTGGGGGAGGAAGAGAGCAAGGGCGGCGTGAGAGGATCGAGCAGGTGCATCGAGTGGAATGAGTAGTGTGCGTGGTGAGGAATACCGAGGAAGACATACAGCGGGAAGCTATCTCTATCGGTTCTGGTAGCAACCGATAGAGTAAAAATAAGAATCACAGTCGGTATTTAGAAGAACTGTTACGAAGACAACGTTTATCTCCGTCGGTTTTGCTTCCAATCCGATACAGAAGACGAATATTAATCTCTATCAGTTTTTCGTAAAAACTGATACAGAAAAGAACGCATCTCAGTTGGTTTTTCATAGAACTGATACAAAAGAGGAGGACATCTCAATCGGTTGTTCTATAAAACCGATACAGAAGACGATGCACATCTTAGTCGGTTGTTCTAAAAAACCGATATAGCAAGCGACGCATATCTTAGTTAGTTTTTTTTTTAAACCGATACAGAAGACAATGCTTATCTCAGCCGGGTTTTAAAAGAACCGATACAAAAGATACATTGTCTCAATCGGTTTTAATTGAACCGATACAAAAGCTAAGATTTCTCAATCGTTTTGAGGAAAACCGATTGTAATAAGTCCATTTAAGTTGCTAGCTTCTGAATTTTCAACATTTCATTAAAGAGAGAAAATGCCATAGTTTTTTCTAATAGAGTTGAACTTATTTGAAATTTTGCAAAAACATACTTTGGAATACTACAAATCTTTTGCAAAAAGAATTTTCTAAAAAGGGTCCCCACTCAAAAGATATGCCAACTTTTGCTCTAGGCATGATTTTTGCTCTTACTGTAGGCACACACATCACTATCAGTTCTTATATGAGAAACGATAGTGATGTACATGCTAATCACTATCGATTCTCACTATCGGTTCTCACATAAGAACCGATAGTGATGTGTACGTGCTCATCACTATCGCTTCTTAAGTGAGAACCGATGCTCATCACTATCGGTTCTTATTAACGCCTCTTTTAAGTCACCTATCACAATCGTTTTTTTTTCTAAAAACTTAAGAATCGACACAGATAAAATGATAGTGACCGGTTTTAGATGATAAACATGTCGATCACGACCACCACCGATAATGGGCTTACAGGATGCCAACATGCATGCATGCCTGTAGTACCTTTTTTTTTCTTTTAATCCATAGCAGTATGACGGGTAGTGCAATGCACTGGTATTAGCTTTCCTGCTATATTTCCCTTGCATCCATTCTCTGCAGAAGGATGCATCTACATGCATCTTCACACACTGTTCAATGATTCCTGAACCCTAGTGCATGCATGTACCAGCAGTCTGCACCCCTCTATAGTTTCCGATTGAACACTACTTCAAGAACACATTCGATGAATCATCACTGTGACGACACGATCAAGTTTGACACTAAAACAGTGTTCTTCGCGCAAAGTTGCCAGTTGCCACAGTCGCAAGGGCACGAGGAAGAAATGGTCAGTCACGCCCTCTGCATCGATCGATCTGCATGTACTCGTAGGCTATGCTGTCGCCGTACGTCGATATATAACTTTTCTTCATAAAAACTTCTATTTTCTCGCATATGCGTTTGATGTCGAGCTATCTACTGATCGTGCCATGAACCTAATCCTAAAATGAAAACAGAAATCCTCTCGGCCACGGAGACGATCAGGACGTGTACCTGTACTGGAACGTTGGCGAGTCCCTTTCGTCTTCAGCTGCACCGTACGTACGGCGCCGCGTCTACTGCACTCATTCAGGTCACTCACTACCTTCTCACAGTCCGTATGCTATTCGATGCGAATGAAAAGCTAAGCAGTGATAATTAAGAGGCTACGTTACCCATAATACGTGGAAGTGTCGATGCGGAGCAAACGCGAGGTAACTCAAATCAAGTTTGTACTTAGTACTGACTGGTTTTAGATACGTGGTTCTGAAAATTCGATGACTCCACCGTCGCGGTTAAGATGTTAAAGACCTGTCCCTGCCTGAAAGCAGAAACGTATTGAAGTATGCGTGGTTGATGTTACAAGTTGATGGGCATAATGTGAACATAAGTAGCCTTGTACGGTTAATGTCAAGTTAGCATTTGCCATTTCCCCCTTCTTTTTCCTTCCCTGTTTATGAACTAGACAAGCTCAAACTTGAGAATCTAGTATGGTAAGGTCTTAATTAAACTCGTAGAAACTCGATATATACATAATGAAATTAATCCAACGAAGCACCACCCTACTTGTTATATACTCCACATCACAAAATTTAATCAAAGATTGGCTAAGTATGACCAAGATAAGTTATTGGTCAGTTGAGGGAGAGGAAGAGTTAGCACTTAGCAGAGCTGCCAAATAAGGAGAAATAGAGAGGCTAGTAAAACAATGAGTTCTATGGCTTTCAGATGACTCAGCTTCCCAGTGCCCCCTCTAACCAACAGCAATATATATATTAGTAATACTACTAGAACAAGTGACAAAGGGAAGGAGTTGTTCAGATTCGAATTTCTAATACGATGACCTATTGGAAGCAAATGGAACTGACAATATAAGTGAATACAAAACGGGGCATGGCGCGTTTTGATTGGAAAAATTAATCCATTTCGAGGAAGAAGCCCTGAGCGGACCGAAGGTTACAGAAAGGTCGGTCACAAGAACTGGCCTGCCCCCTTCAGACTAACAGAAGCTCCTTCGTCCTAACAGATAGGGGTGTAATCACATCGGAATTCCCAACCGACTAATTCAGATAAGAGTAGATTCGAGAAAGGAATCAGTATCCGGTAGGTTTTATTGTATTCGGAATTGAAAACAGATATTTTTTTGGATATGAGATCGAATTCGGAATAGAAGTATCCGTCGAATTCGGAGTTATCTAGGAATTTAATCGAATAGTATCCGGAAAAAATAATTCAGATATAAGCCCAATAGGAAAGCCCATGAGACCATGGGCCTACGAGGACATTACTAGCCTCTCACTTGTCCAGAGTGGGCCGAAAAGAGAAATCAGCCCACGAGGCTTTTTCAATATTAAAATTAGTTTTTATTTTTTAAAATATAGGAGATCTGAATAAACCAAGAAATAGCAAATTACCTCAGAATAATTCCAAACAATTAAAAAAATACATTTGAACGTAAGGAACTTAAAAAAATACTTTTGAATATAATGTTGTAGCAAATTTGCTCATTGAACTCCTAATAAGTTGCATTTTGAAGATGTAGATGTAGTATGGCTATGTTTTTGCGTGATATCCGACTAAATATCCATGACCGATACTATCTGGATTTGACTCGATATGTATTCGCTCTGTATTTGTCACCAAGACAATCAGTATTTGTATTCGTATCCAACATTATCTGTGTCTAACTTCAATTTCGGAAAAAATATGAAATAGGATACGGGATGAGCGATATTTGACCAAATCCACTCTAATTGCACCCCTACTAACAGGAGTTCGCCTTGTGTGTGTGTGGGGGGTGCAAGCTCCTAGATAGTACTACAGAAAGGCTTATATTAGACGCCTCAACACAGACGGTTGGGAAAAATCGTCTGTGATAACAATGACAGATGGTTCTCTTCATGAACCGTCAGTGATATCACAAAATCGTCTATGATCATATCACAGACGGTTTTAAATACAAACCATCTGTGATAATTTAATATCACAAACGGTTCTAACTAAAAACCGTCTGTGATATGAGCTTAGACCCCTATATAACCATACTGATAGACGGCCTCCTCGCGCGTCGTTGGCTTCCCTGTGCCTCCTCCCTGCGTCGTTGGCTTCGCCACCTCTGGATCCGCCTCCTCCTCCCCGCGTCATCGGCTTCGCTACCTCTGGAAGAGCCGCCTCCTCCACGTGCTGTTCGGAGCCGCCTCCTCCCTACACCATTGGGCTTCACCACCTCCCCGCCGGCCAAATGCCTCCTGCCAACCTCCTCCTCGGCCTTGGCAGTTCTGCCACTCCGACATCCTCTCTAATGGTCGATCTGGATCTAGCCATCTAGGGTTAGTAGTTCTTAAAAAGGAACAACTTAATCTCGTGTTGGGCCTAGATTGGCACATGTTTCTTGGTAGAAATATTTGAGATTGCTCTCGTTTTGATTCTTTAACAAAAGAGATTGCTCCGATTTGTTGTATGTTTAGATTGAAGGTTTAGTGCATGGGATTTACCGATGATAGTGTCAATTTGAGTCTCATGATGTTTTGTATTGGGGAGAGAGATTATCCTGATGTTGATTTATCGAGCATAGAGCCTTTTGTACCAAAATGACATGTATTTATGATTGGAGAGAGCATAATTGGCTCATTATTGGGGACTTCAACTTTATTCGCTCAACACAGAACTGCAATAGGCTTAGAGGAAGCATGAATGGCATTTTCATATTCAATGAAATTATCAGTCAACTAGGTTTAATTGAGCTCCCACTTAAAATTAGATGCTCTTACAGAAGGAGTAATATGCAATGAATTCCTCTCTATAAGTAGCTTGATTGGTTTTTTTATTAAAGTGAGTTGGACGATTACCTATCCTAACACAATGGTCAAATCACTTACTAGAAATATTTTTGATCATGTTCTATGTGTGGTTTCAATCCAAACTATTATCCCAAAAGCTAAAATATTTTCTTTTGAGAATTATTAGATAGACCACCCAGTTTTTTGATACCATCGCATACTACTGGAATCATGTGTATGTAGCTGAACTCTTAAAATAACTGCATGAACTTTGTGTTCTTGTGGTCTTCTCTTGCGGATCATCCTCTCCATTGTCGTCGCTCCACGTCTCGGTGTCAGAGAGGGTGACGTTGTCAAGTGCGGCAAGAACGCGATGGAAGAGCTTCTTGTAATTTGCAAAGTTGCGGTACTTCTTCTCACGCAGGATCACGAGCTAGAGCCTTCTTGTTGATGTTCTTGTCAGTATAGTTGTTCTTGGTCACACCGCCGTAGTCGTTCTTACCCTTCTCCAGCTTGGGGCAATTGACTCGAATGTGGTTGGGGCCACCACACTCGAAGCAAGTGATCGATCCACCTCCCCTCCTCTCTCTCACCCTCTTGTATGCGCGAAAGAACTTTCTGGTTAAGAGGGTGAGCTTATTTTCTAAAAATTTCTCGAGATGGTCATCGCTTATATCATAAAGAGCAGAGAGGGAAAAACCAAAAAAACTCCCAGAAATAGAATCGGTGACCAAGACCATCGACTGTGACTTTGTCTTGCGAGAGATGACGTCAATCTCATAAGTCTTGAGTCGGGAATAAATCCCGTTGAAAGGACAGGGGATGTCGCCTAGAGGGGGGGTGAATAGGCGAATTAAAAACTTTGTAACTTAATGCGGTGGAATAAAATTTGCGGCTAAATAAAATCTCCGAATTTCTGAACAATCCGAGTGTCCGGATATTCAATCGGATACTCGGATAGTCCGATCCCGAGGTCCTAACCCGGAGTGTCCGGGTTATTCAATCCGGATACTCGGATTATCCGGACTGTCCGGGTTCAGGGATTCGGATACTCGGATTGAGGACTTGAATGGAGATTTTAAATCTTTGCAATTTTTCAACAATCTACTTGAATACAAAAGATCTAAATGATGTCAGTGCACTGGAAGCTGTAGATCTAGAGCCAAACACAACAAAAGAGTAGATCGGGCAATTTCAAGATTCAAAATCAAATACTAAAGCAAGAGCAAGAAGCAAACTTGAGACGATGATTTTTCACCGAAGTTCGGATCCTTGAGGATCCTACGTCTCGTTGAGGCGGCTCGGTCACACTTGAGCCGGGTCTCTTTCAACCCTCTTCCTCCGGTGTTGCACAAATGCACTCGCCGGTCTTCACTCCTTTGATTCCTTCCCTTACGGAGGCGGAACCGACCTTCACAAACTTCCCACGGCCAACCACACAAAGCTCCGGTGGCTCGTGGCGACCTCCTAGCCGTCTAGGAGTCCTCAACCTCCAAGAGTAACAAATGCTCACGAAGAACAAACTTGGAGATGAAATCAAGTGCTCAACCAACTCAAATCTCACTCCCAATCTCTTCCCAACCCTTCTCACAAGGATCACTTAGATCTAAGGTAAAAGCTCCTCAAAGCCTCCCACACAGCCCTCAAAATCCACTCCAAAAGCCTCACCAAAAGCTCTCTCAAAAAGAAGGAGGAAGGGCTATATATAGAACTCCCCAAAACTAGCCGTTGGGGTCTGGTGCGCACAATCCGAGTCTCGATTTCAACCGGATACTCGGATTGACTGAGAAAAGGATAACAAAGAGACTCAACCGGAGAGTCCGGATGAATATCCGGATACTCGGATGATCCGATAGTCCGGACTAACTCCGGATAGTCCGAATCAGACCGAGCAGCTCGACGAAACGAGCATAACTTTTGACTCGGACTCCGATTTGAGTTTTGGACTCTCCGAAAGCTAAGAACGAGGGCTACACAAATAACAAGGTCTCACTACCCACAACTAAAAGGATAACCACAGATTTCACAAAGAAACCAAGAGAGACCTACAACCCTCACTTTCAAGCACTACCAACACCACTCTCTTTCTAAGATTCACAAGGATGGATCACTTGAGCACTTGACACATCTAAAAGTCATTCGACATCGCATCCCTCTTAATAGTACGGCAATCCTTAGACTCAAATTAAATCAAAGATAATATAAGTCTAGAACTAGTCACTTGCCGTCTTCTTTCTTGATGTCGATGCATGAAGACCTTCACCATATAATTGATGACATCTTCGCCTTGTCCAACTCGACTCGATTCACCTCATGAGACTCTCGTCCTATCAACCTTGACTTGATCATCCTCTCGACGATCTCCACGCCAAGTTGCTCTTGACTTAGTCCTCAACTCTTGGTGACACCGCCGTCTTGTTGACCTCAGCTTAATGATCATCCTCCAAGATACCTTGGTCATCATACACATACGGGACCTAATTCTTTCCAAACTACTCATGAAAGACATTAGTCCCAAAAGCTCAATAGATATGAATAAAGTTGATATTTGTGAGCGTTGATTACAACAAGTGTTTCATATAAAGAAGCACAATATAAATGGAAACACTTGACATAAGAAATGTTCTCTACTAAGTACATCATGATGAATATGTAATTGATCTATATGCACTAGAGAGATATATAATTGCCAATATGATGAATCAATTAAATCATGGCAAGGATCACAGACTTTACTTAAATGAAGCACATGATAGAATATACACGAATTGTACATGTGCAAATAACATTTGGAGTAAGAGTAAATATGTGATCCAACACTAGATAAACTTCACTAAGAGAATTGCATGAGAAGATATACAAATAAAACATGCATGCACCAAGTCAATCTATAGCAATATGAAGTTTAACTCTAGTTAATACATGCATACTATAATGAACTCAAATGAATATATATGCACAAATAAATATGACATGAACCAATGTGCATATATATAATCAACATGCTACATGGAGTTCACTATGCATTTGCACGAAAGGAATGCAATAACAAATATAGAATATATACCAAAATTGCATACCTTATCTTTGCTTAACCTTCCTATTTGATTTTCCTCTAAATAGATGAGACTGATACTCAACTAGGCAATAACAAGTTAGTCTCATAGCAATATAATCATATTAGAGGTTTGTCATTTGCTAAGCACTAAGTTAAGCATTTACTTAATTGCATAGATTGTCATTATGAGTGTTTGTCATTAATCACCAAAATAACATTCATTAATCACCAAAATAACATAAGTGCCTAGATGCACTTTCAATCTCCCCCTTTTTGGTGATTTATGACAAACCTATTATCAATTGCACCAAATGACAATATTAAGATATTTAAAGATACAATAAGAGATCATACTTACAAATCATCCCTTTTTGTCAATCGATTAGGGGACAATTGATAATTCCATAAATTCTCCCCCTTTTGTCATTAATCCCAAAAAGGTGCTTAAAAGACTCTTCTTGTTTATTCAATAAAATCTGTTCTCCCTTGATTGCACACTCAATGAAAAGATTAGGAGAAATAAAATAAAGATAAGGAGCTAGTAATATGACAATAATATTAGCTCCCTAAATCTAGGCAAGATATGATACCAATTATTTCCAAGATTTAGGTAATAGATTTTTCTAGTTATACCAAATTAAAGAAGTCATGATTCTTAGGATATAAGTGATGCTTAAACATGACACACGAATATGATTTCACATATTCTTTAAACATCAAGATCATATAGCAAATTTATATAATTTAAGCACATGCTCATGATCAAATCAAATTCTAACAATCAAGATCATATAAAGAAGATTACACAAGTAGGAATTGCTTATATGATCACAAGATGTATACAAGATCATGAATCAAGGTTGTATAAGTAAGATGCACTTTCATGATCAAGAATTTCATAAACTTATCAAGGGCATACCTCTTTGCAATGTGTCACCCATATGTACCTTTTAGTTCTTGATAATGCCGAATGCAAGTTAGATGACACTTCAAAACAATTTAGGATTAGAGGATACCTCTTGAAAGATACCAATTAATCATATCAATTGAAAATACACCACCATTTAGAATAACACAATTTAACATAATGGTGTGCACAGACATTATTGAATATGGTCGAAAAGAAACACGTCCCTTTGTCGATTCTTGTCCACCGCATATTCGAATTGGTCATGATCACCGCGCCGGTCTTAGATCCTCGTACTATGGAGCTCCTCTCCATTTCCTTCATCCCACCGTCGAAGATGACCCTTTTCCAATACCTTGAACATCAATAGACAAGCACACGATTTAGGGAACAAATATCTTTTAATTTGACCCAAGTTAGTTTGATAATGTCTAAGTACAACATGCATGATATATATGATATACAAGACAATATTCTTTGCATGCAATTTAAAACAATTTAAGATATCAATTGAAGATTTTATTACATCACTTTATAATGAAAATATTTGAAACTTATTCAAATTTGATCTTGTCATCCACTTGTAAGAGAGACAATGAGTAAAACACATTCAAACTCACTCTTGAGCTTACAAGGGAAATTTTCTCTTTTCCATAATAAACTCGAAGTTATGCAAGAGAGAAAACATTTTGAGGCTAAGTTACAATTAAATCCAATTTCCAGAATAACTTAGCCAAAAGATGCACTTTCATTGGAATGAAAACTTAAATAGATATGCTCCACTTAGAAGCTTGGAACAATGAATAAGTTCACTTAGTTTTCATCTTGAAAAGATGCAAATAGCAGCACAAAGTCGATTATAACTTTTAAACCATTGCTCAAATACAAAAATCATCAATGCGGAACAGATCCGACTCGAAATCCTCTTCGAGGGCTATGAAGACGAATATTGATTTGAGCAAGGAGAAACCCAAAAATAGGATGAACAAGATATTGCAAGAAAGTGTAGATAGCAATTTGAATTTGGGCGAGCGTTACAACCCGGATACTCGGTGTTTTTGATCCGGAGTGTCCGGATAATCCGGATACTCCGGATATATTACCCGGATACTCCGGGTTGTTCAGCTTCATCCCTAAAACTGAACATTTTGAATTTGGATCAAATCTTGATCAAATGAAGTCCAATAGCCATAAGATTTTGCAGAAATGATCCATGAACATCCAAGAGACTTTCTCCAAAAGGATTTTCTCAAATATCACCCTCCAATCAAAAATTAGATTAAAATGGGCATTGGAGGTTTAGTTTTGACACTAAGTCAAATAAAGTCAACAATCTCGCAAATGAGTTCAAATAAATTTGAGAATTTTTCAGATATGAACTCCATATGTGAGAGAAGGTTTTCTAACAAAGATTTTCAATAAATAAATTTCATTTTGAGAAATATGATGAAATATGCATATGAAACACATAAAACATTAAGATTTTCACCAAATCCTCAAAATGGAACCAAATGAGTTTTGAATGGTAATATGCACTTATATGGCTTCATATGATTTAGAGAGATGTTTATAAGCCTATTTGCATAATCAAATCCATTCAAATCGTAAATCCAACTTAATGCAAGAGTATGCCAAATAAGATCGAAGAGAGAAAAGGCATAACTATTTCAAATTAAGTTGAAATTATTTGAAATTAGGCATAAACATTATTTAGACTCCCAAGAAACTTTTCCAAAAAGAATTTTCGAAAAAGGAGTCTCCAATCAAAAGATATGCCAAATTTTGCTTTGAGGGTTTGAAAAGAAATTGAATTTTCGCCAAATGTTCAAAATGCATTCCGGATTGAAATTTATGGAGATTTGAACTTTCATAGCTTTGTATGAGTAAGAAATACTGTTTCAATCCAAGATATGCAAATAAATCCAATTCAAATAGAAATCCACAAAATGCAACAACGGGTCATTTTGGGTCAATTGGATGATTTTGGCCAAATACAAGTGGCTATAACTTTTGAACGGTTGGTCGTTTGGAAAAACTTTGAACTAAAGAAATACTTAAAATGACCAACCCTATGAGTTTTGTATTGACCACTTTTTCAAACTCCAAATAGATTTTGCTTTAGAAAAATTTGAAGTTAAATGCAAAAGCAAGATCACAAAGATCTTTTTAAGCCAAAGTTTGACTTTTAGCTTCTAACCAAGGGTTAGATACTTGAAAACATTTGAAATGCATTTGAAAACATTTTAGAAGACTATTTTCATAAGATTTTGCATTTCAAACAAATATTTTGCTTTTAACCCTTTTGAAGCAAGTTAAAATAAGAAATAGTTTTTCATAAAAAGCCTCAAAATACAACTCAATTTGGATTTCATGCAATTTCAATTTCCATGGCTTAGAATTGATTATCAAGATGGTTTCTAGCCAACATTTATAATGAAATCCAACTTGAATGCTAAGATTTGAGCAAAATGCTTGAATAAGCTATTTTAGTTCAAACCAAAAACTTTTAGGCCAAAATTGATTTCAATATAGAATATTCATTTTGAAAGCTTGTAAAACATTTGAAATACATATTAGAATACTTTTACAAAGCTTTTCACAATTTTGGGCCTTTTAAACATAAGATTTGACTTTTGACCAAAATGGTCCTTTTGAAATAGCTATTTGTAAAACAAAGTCAAATATTTCAACACAAGATTCAAATGAAGAATAAGATGAGATATAGAGATTTGAATTTTGTGTATGAGTCTAAGATACCATTTTGAACCAAGATACTACACAAGATCCGGTCCAAACGGAGAAACTCACTAAGTGCAATAGTATGACAATTATGGGTCAAATATAGTTTTTCAAGTGAGTTTCAAAATCAAATAACTTTCACTAGGTTGGTCTTTTGAAAGTCTTTTGAACACAAGAATTGTTAAGAATGACCAACTCTAGGATTTTGTTTTGGAATTACTTTCAAATTCATTTTACATTTAATTCTATGAAAATTATAAGTTTAAATCCAAAACAAGATACTACTATCTAGATTTTGATCATGAAACTCATTTTCTTTTCAAAATGGATTTTGTGAAGCCAAAACCTTTGAAAAACATTTCAAATATATTTGTATACATTTTGCAATTAGTTTTCACAAGAATACTAATAGTATACAAAATTTTGACTTTTGGCTAAATGGTTTGATTTTGAAAATATATATATATTTGCACTTATATAAATATGGGCACATGTAGGGATGTAATATACATGCTTATGATTTAGCACTCCCCCTTAATGTGCCACAATCCCAAACTTACTCAAGATTGCAATCAATACATCTAAAAGGCATGAGCAAGAATATGAACAAGCAATTCAAATTGATTTTCATGAATAATGCAATATAACCTACACAAGGCTATAAGCTATAAGAATCAATTTAAATACTTGTTACCCGAGATGGCATTGGTTCATGATTGGAGTGATCATCCTCATGCTTGGCTCCATTTTGCAAATGATTAAGTCATCTTCCCTTTGAAGAAGCCAAACGTCCAATCCATCTCATATTGCCTAAAAATCTTTTAGGCGGTTTTGGTACCCAATCCTTGTTGGGTCCAACAATGTTAGTCACAATAGATTTAGGAACCCAAATGGCCCTAACATTAATAGTCTTAGGTGAACTAACATGACTAGCAATGGATTTGCGATTGTTATTACTCCTAAGCGAATTATTGGAATTGAATTGAGGAGGCTTAGGAGTTTTAGCATTTTTAGCAAATCCATTTCTAGTTTGATCCTTTTAAGCACATAATAATCATTACAATGCAAGGGCTTAGAAGATCTAGCAAATCTAGCAAATGGTTTGCTATTGTTATTTTTCCTAAGCACATGATCAACATGATTTTCTTGGTCTTAGGAAGTCTAGCATTTTGAGCAAACACATTTCTAGATTCATTTCTCCTAAGCAATTGAATATCATAATTTTGCAAATACTTGGGAGAATCGACAAACTTGGCAAACACATTGCCATTTTTGTCCTTCCTAAGCAAATAATGATCATTGACAATAATAGGCTTAGGGATGATACCTTTGGGACAATCCTTACCGATGTGTCCCTTTTTCCGACAGTTGTAGCAAGTAGGCTTTGAGCGTCTCTTCTTCTTCTTGACTTGCTCTTTGTCGGTTCGCCTCATTGTTGATGGTTGTGGCTTGATCTCCACTTTAGTAGGGCACACGGAGGCGAGGTGTCCCTTCTTGTTGCAAGCAAAGCACTTGATGATCTTCGAAAGTCTTTCGTTGTGCCTTGTCTTACTAGTCTCCCTCTTGGAGATGTAGCCGAGTCCTCGCTTATCTTGAGGCACCCTTGGCTTGCTCAAGATCTCGTCGAGAACGGCTTTTCCCTTGATGCACTTCCTCAAGTCATTTTCTAATCTAATGACTTGGGCCTTGAGCTCCTTATTTTCCTCTGCAAGGTTAGTCTCAACATGCATAGAGGAAGTAGAAACATTTGAATTTGAGCAACAAGGTAAATCATCACAAGAGGTGGATATGTCAAATTTTGATGAAATATTAGGATTAACATTTAAGCAAGACATTTTATCAATTAAATCACATGAGATTCCTATATCCACCTTAGGCTTATGAATTTCTTTGGAAAGGAGGGATTCATGATTTTCTTGAAGCATATTATAATTATTTTGAAGTGATTCATGTTCAAGCTTCAAAATTTTATATTTCTTTTTCTCCTTTCCAAGACATTTATTGAGCTCCTCTAGCAAATTCATAAGTTCATCATAAGTGAGCTCATTATCATCATCATCGTCACTTACCTCATTCTTACCTTTCGCCATGAAGCAACGGATTTGTGATGGAAGAGCATCTTCATCGTCACTTGAGGCGGAGGTTGAGGTTGATGGAGATGTCGGTTCTTCATCACTTGAGCTTGAGGTGGAGCTTGATGTTTCATCTCCCGACATCTCTTCCTTAGTGCAATCCTCAATAGAAGTGGATGATTCAAATAGTTCTTGAAGCTTTATCCACATTTCATGAGCGCTCTTGAGATTGCATATTCTATCAAAGATTTCATCGCTCACAACACAAAATAAAACATTAGTAGCTTGAGCGTCGAGATGTAGGCATTTCCTCTCTCCTTCATTGGAGCAACTTCATTCAATGGAGAGGAAAAGCCGACATCTACGATCCACCATATTTGGGGCTCATGGATTTAAAATGAGAAGTCATAATTAATTTCCATGAAGCATAATTTGTGCCATCTAGCACAAGTGGATCATGTGAATGCACTAAACCTCTAGTCGACATCCTTTACTCTCTAGACGGTTAAGTCTAATAAAAGGAGAGACCTTGCTCTGATACCAATTGAAAGGACAGGGGATGTCGCCTAGAGGGGGGGTGAATAGGCGAATTAAAAACTTTGTAACTTAATGCAGCGGAATAAAAATTTGCAGCTAAATAAAATCTCCCGAATTTCCTGAACAATCCGGAGTGTCCGGATATTCAATCGGATACTCGGATAGTCCGATCCGAGGTCCTAACCCGGAGTGTCCGGTTATTCAATCCGGATACTCGGATTATCCGGACTGTCCGGTTCGAGGATTCGGATACTCGGATTGAGGACTTCGAATGGAGATTTTAAATCTTTGCAATTTTTCAACAATCTACTTGAATACAAAAGATCTAAATGATGTCAGGTACCTGGGAAACTGTAGATCTAGAGCCAAACACAACAAAAGAGTAGATCGGGCAATTTCAAGATTCAAAATCAAATACTAAAGCAAGAGCAAGAAGCAAACTTGGAGACGATGATTTTTCACCCGGTTCGGATCCTTGAGGATCCTACGTCTCCGCTGAGGCGGCTCGGTCACACTTGAGCCGGGGTCTCTTTCAACCCTCTTCCTCCCGGTGTTGCACAAATGCACTCGCCGGTCTTCACTCCTTTGATTCCTTCCCTTACGGAGGCGGAACCGACCTTCACAAACTTCTCACGGCCAACCACACAAAGCTCCGGTGGCTCGTAGGCGACCTCCTAGCCGTCTAGGAGTCCTCAACCTCCAAGAGTAACAAATGCTCACGAAGAACAAACTTGGAGATGAAATCAAGTGCTCAACCAACTCAAATCTCACTCCCCAATCTCTTCCCAACCCTTCTCACAAGGGGATCACTTAGATCTAAGGGTAAAGCTCCTCAAAGCCTCCCACACACCCCTCAAAATCCACTCCAAAAGCCTCACCAAAAAGCTCTCTCAAAAGGAGGAAGGGCTATATATAGAACTCCCCAAAAACTAGCCGTTGGGGGCTGGCTGCGCACAATCCGGAGTCTCCGGATTTCAATCCGGATACTCCGGATTGACTGAGAAAAGGCTAACAGAGAGACTCAACCCGGAGAGTCCGGATGAATATCCGGATACTCCGGATGATCCGGATAGTCCGGACTAACTCCGGATAGTCCGAATCAGCACTGAGCAGCTCGACGAAAACGAGCATAACTTTTGACTCCGGACTCCGATTTCAGAGATTTTGGACTCTCCCGAAAGCTAAGAACGAGGGCTACACAAATAACAAGGTCTCACTACCCACAACTAAAAGGATAACCACAGATTTCACAAAGAAACCAAGAGAGACCTACAACCCTCACTTTCCGGCACTACCAACACCACTCTCTTTCTAAGATTCACAAGGATGGATCACTTGAGCACTTGACACATCTAAAAGTCATTCGACATCGCATCCCTCTTAATAGTACGGCAATCCTTAGACTCAAATTAAATCAAAGATAATATAAGTCTAGAACTAGTCACTTGCCGTCTTCTTTCTTGATGTCGATGCATGAAGACCTTCACCATATAATTGATGACATCTTCGCCTTGTCCAACTCGACTCGATTCACCTCATGAGACTCTCGTCCTATCAACCTTGACTTGATCATCCTCTCGACGATCTCACGCCAAGTTGCTCTTGACTTAGTCCTCAACTCTTGGTGACACCGCCGTCTTGTTGACCTCGGCTTAATGATCATCCTCCAAGATACCTTGGTCATCATACACATACGGGACCTAATTCTTTCCAAACTACTCATGAAAGACATTAGTCCCAAAAGCTCAATAGATATGAATAAAGTTGATATTTGTGAGCAGTTGATTACAACAAGTGTTTCATATAAAGAAGCACAATATAAATGGAAACACTTGACATAAGAAATGTTCTCTACTAAGTACATCATGATGAATATGTAATTGATCTATATGCACTAGAGAGATATATAATTGCCAATATGATGAATCAATTAAATCATGGCAAGGATCACAGACTTTACTTAAATGAAGCACATGATAGAATATACACGAATTGTACATGTGCAAATAACATTTGGAGTAAGAGTAAATATGTGATCCAACACTAGATAAACTTCACTAAGAGAATTGCATGAGAAGATATACAAATAAAACATGCATGCACCAAGTCAATCTATAGCAATATGAAGTTTAACTCTAGTTAATACATGCATACTATAATGAACTCAAATGAATATATATGCACAAATAAATATGACATGAACCAATGTGCATATATATAATCAACATGCTACTTGGAGTTCACTATGCATTTGCACGAAAGGAATGCAATAACAAATATAGAATAGATACCAAAATTGCATACCTTATCTTTGCTTAACCTTCCTATTTGATTTTCCTCTAAATAGATGAGACTGATACTCAACTAGGCAATAACAAGTTAGTCTCATAGCAATATAATCATATTAGAGGTTTGTCATTTGCTAAGCACTAAGTTAAGCATTTACTTAATTGCATAGATTGTCATTATGAGTGTTTGTCATTAATCACCAAAATAACATTCATTAATCACCAAAATAACATAAGTGCCTAGATGCACTTTCACCCGTCAAGAGTCAAGGTCAACAAGTCTGTGGTGTCCTTGATGGAGGTCACCTTCATCTCTCAAACTCGAAGATCGAGTGCCGTCAGAAAATATCAAGCATTATCCGAGTCAGGGTATATAGTACCAAGTGCTCGGAGATCACTCAAGATCTTCGTGAAATGACCGAAGCACTCATCCAAGAACTCCCCAGCGTACTGCTCGAACTTGTTGTAGTCACGCTTATACTGATCTTGCCTCACCATCTTGATTTGGTGGCGCCTTCATAGTAAGCATTGAGGATCACCCAAATTTGGTGTGCAGATCGTAAGTGGGAGATCCGATCATACTCACTGCGGCTAAGCCCCTATATGAGGATGTTCCTTGCCTTAGCATTCGCCTCAATGTCAGCCATATTCGCGACGTTCTCATCGGCAGAAACACTATACAGGAGCTTCACCTTCTACCATATCATGAAACCCTAGGCAGTGATGTATGACTCCATCCTGGATTTTCCACCCGAAAAAAAAGATTGAAGGCTTGGTGGAATACTTGTCTGACGCCATGGCTCTCAAGACCAGTCAAGATCTAAAGAGAGCAAAACCGGGTGTAGGATCAAGGATAACCGATTAGAGAGGATGAATAGGAGGTTTCTAAATTTTTCAGCACTAATTGAAATTAATAAAAACACTAAGCGAGAATTGCAATTAAGACAATATACAATCAATTTTTCTATTTATCACTAAGCACTCTAGCAATTCAAGAATGAGCAAGAGATAATCCTAAACACAAGTAATATATCCAAATTGCTAGAATTATAAGTTTAACACAATAATGAAGAATGCAAATCACAAGAGAATGAGACACAAATTTATCTCGTGGTCTCGGAGATTTGCTGATCTCCCCTAATCCACATTGAGGTGACTTGAACAACTTCAAGCCGGCTCCAACCTCTTGAGCCTTCCTCGATCACTAAGGTAGTTCTTCCCCACTCTGGGTAGGTGAACTTTGGCCTTCACAACTTGCCGGGGCTTCTCACAATCTTCGTCGAGAAGCTCACCACGCACGAACACCTCCAAGCCGTCTAGGAGGCAGCAACCTCCAAGAGTAAAAAATTTTGACGGTCACTTGAGGTGAATCAAGTGTCTAAATGGCTCGATTTAATGCTCTCACTTGATTTTCACTCAACTACTTCTCAAATGTTAATTTAATGCAATAGAGTAGAAGAGATGCACACTAGAGCTCAAGAATATGAAATGGGGGTCCAAGAAGAAGCTCTATACTGCATATGGAGGTGTATTTATAGCCCTAATCAATTCTCCTAGACGTTGCAACCAATTCCCTGAAAAATTCAGGTTGGCCAGCACTACCGCCCATCTGGGGCCGGTACTGTCGGCCTTAGGTTCAACGGCCGACTGTGGACATTAAATGCACTAACAGACTAGCCGTTGCCCTGACGCCCGGCACTACCGCCCATGCTAGGCCGGTAGTGCCGGCCGAGCAGTAGTAGCGCCCAACTGAGGTCGGTAGTGCCGACCGAGCTTGCTTCAAAAACACCCCTTCTGGAAAAAGACTACCGCCCTCACATGGTCGGTAGTGACGGCCAAGCGGCAGTACCGCCCCATGGGGTTGATAGTGCCGGCTGGGCACAGGATCGCCAGAACCCCTCTCTCTAATATAAGTACCAGACCTGGGGCCGGTACTGTCGACCCGAGCAGCAGTATCGCACTACTATGGGCGGTAGTGCCGGTCTAGGCTGACCAAGAGGGATTTGTTCTTTTCTTTTTGACTCAAATTAAAAATAATCATTTTGTGAGCATTGATTGAGAATTTCCACTAAAAACACATCAAATTACTAATCAAGAGTCCCTCTTAATAGTACGGCACCTATTCTAGCAATCCGATCTTTGTCCAAAACTCCGAAATCGGTAAAAGCTATGAAAAGGTCCTTAAGATTATACCTTGGCTCTTTTGCTTGACGTATTGATCCTTTTTCACTTCATTTTCATACTTCATTGTCGTCGAAATTTGGACCAACCTATTCTCAAAATACTCAAATTGGAAATGTTAGTCCTTTAACGACAGTTATCATTAATTACCAAATCAAATTAGGGGCCTATATGCTTTCAATCTCCCCCTTTTTGGTAATTGATGACAATCCTCATGTAAGAATTAAATTGATGTTAAATTTTGAGTATGCAACTAGGAAAACACGTTGTATACTCAAAGGCTTTGTTTTAACAATATTTTGCCTTTAGGGTTGAAGAATGTGTTAGGCACAAAATATTGTTAAAAACATATTTATTTGAAAACTCCCCCTAAATATGTGCACATGGATGAGAGTTGTTATTTGCACATTTGAGATTTTTTAGAATTTTAACGGAGTTTGCCCTTAAATACTGAATTCGAGGATAATCAATCATATGAGTAACGAATATTTTAAATATGAAAATGAGTTGAGAGACAATAAACCATAAGCATGAAATATTAAAATTAACCATGAACATCCAACATCCAACACACATAAAAAGCCATAAACATTTAGAAGGCAACAATGCCCAATACCAACGCATCCAAAAGACAACGTAAAAGGTTCATTAGCTTACATTAATAGATTTATAAATTATAAAGCATAAGCTAATCCTTAGTCAAAGCTTCGATCTTCATCTTCATCTTCTCTCCCCCCTTTGGCATCAAGTACCAAAAAGGGTCTCCATACATCGCCTAAAAGGGAGGAGGAGTGCCACGACCACAGCCACAGACATGACGTGAACAAACAGGACCAAGCTCGTCTCCCAAATAATCCACCTGCACACTGACACTGTCCAGTCTGGCTCTCGTCTCTTGTACCAAGGCTTGAGTCTGAACCTGATACTGATGCTCCTCATCAAATCTACTCATGATGCTCGAGGATAGGGCCGAGAATTGCGCCATCATGTCATGCCTCAAGGAATCGATGCTAGCCAAGAAGGTATCTTGAGATACGTCATGAGAGGCATGAGGCACATCCTGTGGAATGTCAGCGGGCACATCCTGAGCCTCCTACTGTTGCTGTTGTCGCTGCTGCACTGGGTGGCCAACCACTTGAGGGGGACCCTCTCCAGGCTTATATTGCTTATGAGCATAGCCCCGTCCTTTGTTGTAGCCAGTCTTCATCAAGATAAGCTTCATAATGAAGGGGCCAAAGTAGATACTCTTACCCCTCTCTCTAGCTGACTGGGCTATCTCCATCAAGATGAAGTCCACTACAACAAACTTCTCCCGATGCCTTATCTTGCTGATGATATTCCAGGCATACCCTCTAATATCGTCAAAATTACCACTCTTAGGGTGAATGGTAACCCTGACTATCCTGTTAACCAAACTCGCATGTGAGAGAAGTCCTGCCAACTCCCCTGGCCTCCTCACATTTGCCGCTGGATCATAAAACTCCATATGTTGGGCTATCTCAAGCGGCCTCTCACTATGAATTTTTGGATAGCCGCTGTGAAAGATCCCAAGAGCCTGCTCAAACTCATCCTTTGTGGCTATATAGTCTCTAGCACTTGTCATCCAAGAAATTGAGTCAAAGGAGTCTGGGATGTGCAAGGTAGCATAAAACTGGCGAATGTCATCCTCTGCAAAGTCCCATCTCAGTGACACCAAGTGCAACAGCCCTGCCCCATCAAATAGCTCATGCACACCCACAAACAACGACAACTTCCTTATGTGGCTCCAGTCAACCCATTTTTGATCTGCAAACTCTTTATCTGAATAAATCTCATGAAAGACTTTCTCTTGGAATAAGGTTTTGAAATATTTTTCTGTAGTAGTCCTTGGCATTTTGTATTGATTTGTCCCTCTCAAAGAGAAATACTTATCCGTCTTGATTTGGCGGAGATCATCTTTAGGGTCAAAACCCGAAAATGCTTCCTCATCTGAGTCTTCTCCATCCTCATTAGTGTCATCCTCATTTTCCCCCTTCATCCATATAATTTTCATCATCCTCATTATCGTCCTCACTTGACTCAGAAGCCACCCTTTTTCCTTTGGCACCCTGCGAAATACTGCCTTGTTCAAGCTCTTGCTGCACTAGCTTCTTTATTTCTTCATTTTTGGCAGCTTGAGCATCTCTATCACCACTGTCCGAGGGATGAGAAGGAACTCCTGTGCCTCGAGTTGATTTTCTAATTTGCCCCCAACCGCGAGGAGCCTTCGGTTGAGAGGGATTCTTGGTTCGAGGTATGCTCACTGAATTAAGGAAATGAAAGAAATTTATGAGCAAAGATACTAGGATCTCAATGCAATTTAGAGGCTTGATAAATATTGAAAATGTTCAGTCTATCCAGCCAGGTGTGGCAGTACCGACCATGCTAGGTCGGTACTGCCGGCCATGAGCGGCACTACCGCTCTAGTTAGGGCGGTACTGCTGGCCGTATGAGGCGTCGGCGCTATCGACCCTAGATTTTTTTTATTTGATGTTTAAATTGGGCCAAAATTTGTTCAATATGCTTTGCTTGATCGCCCATCTAAATATCAGACCAAGATTTTTACTTTTCTTTACTAAACATTTGCAACGTTTCATCTAAACCCTAGAATAAGCAATTTGAGACCTAAAGCACAAAAGGATTTGAAATAAACCACAAATCCGGAGGAGATGAGTACCTTGAGATGAGAGGAAACAAATTTCCACCAAAAGAAGTCCTTTATATCGAAGATTTGAACTTGGGAGGAAATTTTGGAGAAGAGGAGAATGGCGTGAGAGGGATGGAGCAAGAGGAGGGAATGGGAGAGGAGGCGTCGGCCAAGGCAAAAAGAATGAGAGTAACTGTTGGGCCAAAAGGAAACCGCCCCTTTTATGCCCCACACGACATAACCCGTGATCTGACCTAGAGGGGGGTAGTCTTAGGCCTAGGCAGCGATGAGGGCTCCCTCCGTGGTAGTACCGACCCTAACCTGTCAAACTCAAATCCAGTTGCAAATAGCTCTAACATATTTACCAAGAGGTAAAATATATTTATGAGCATTTCAACTTTATCCAAAAGATCAATAAGATAGTTTTCAAATAGTTTTTAATAAGATAGACTCATTTTGAGCAAATAAGAGATGATTTTGGAATCAAATCATTCATCAAGAGAGATTTAACTTGTTACCTTATATGAGTTGGGAAATACCTTTTAGAAGACTAAATACAAGAAAACTCTAGTTCTAAAGGCTTTAACTCATTAAGTGCATTAACTATGTCAATATAGATAACTCATTAAGGCGATTCGGTCGGTGGTGGGCCGGGCGCGGCCTGTTGGGCTGGAGATGTGCTTGAGGCCGCCGGCTCGTTGCTTCGGGCCGTTGGGGTACCCCTGTTATTAGTATTCGTCAGTAGCCCCCGAACTCCCGAGCGATTTCGACAGATTCGGTTGGGGGTTGAACTTGGATGAGAGTGGTGACCGGGCCTGGTTGATTAGGTTAACCGATTTCTGTCAGGTGTGCCTCGATGGATCCGACGGCTGCCCTGGAGTTTGGCTGGGGGCATTTGAACCGCCAGAGGCTTTTACTCGCCTCGTTGCGCATGCCGAGTATAGTTTGGCGCGCCCCGCCCGCTCGTCTTCTTGATCGCCGGGTTACGTGAAGGACGATCGTTTTCGCGCCCGCATTTACTCGAGGCGCTTAGCCTCCTTCGTCCGGGTATATATATATGTGCGCTGTAGCTTGCTTGAAGGATAACCCTTTAGATGAGAGTTCTTTCTTCTGCTCCTTCAAATGGCTTCGAGACACCCTCTAGTCTTTAGCTTTGGCGATGACATCGCGGGGGAAGAAGAAGATCCTCTGGCCGAGCTTTGGGCTGAGTTCGACCAGGCGATGGCCGAGCTTAGGGAGGAGGAAGCTGCAGCCCGTGATGCTGCTTCTGTTGACGCGCTGCTCGAGGCCGTTCCGAGGCTCGAGGTGGTAAGGGGGGCCCTTCTGGAGGCGATGGCGCAAGGGCGCCGACCGTAGTTGGTGCGGCCGCGTCGATGTCGCTGAACGGCAGCGGAGGCATCGGCGTGTCACTTCGCGGCCGCGGCGGCTGTCCCGTCGACCAGGCAAGGGCCTACCAGCATGCCGTCGGTGCCACCGACGCCGCACGGATGTTTGATAGGTTCTAGGCGTGGGTAAAGTCCTGCCGCGGTGCAGCGTGGCCACTCTTGTGTCTGTCGGGTACTGTGTGTAAAGTCATGTAAAGTCTGAGCCTGTTGGCCTATAATGAAATCTTCTTTTTCTTTATGAAATGTCTTCGCGATGAGTTTGCTTTGATTTTAATCGTCGTGGATAGACCGGGCCTTGATCGGCAGGAACAACCGCGAGAGTGCTCGTTTAACGTCGTAGACGGCGCCTTGGTCGGCAGGGCGACCGGATGCCTCTGTGAGGTTCGGGTGTCCGAGTGCTCGTTTAACGTCATAGCTAGACAGTGCCTGGGTCGGCAGGGACGACCCAATGCCTCTGTGAGGTTCGGGTGTCCGAGTGCCTTGGTCGGCAGGACGACCGGATGCCTCTGAGAGGTTCGGGTGTCCGAGTGCTCGTTTAACGTCGTAGCTAGACAGTGCCTTAGTCGGCAGAGACGACCGGATGCCTCTGTGAGGTTCGGGTGTCCGACTGCCTTGGTCGGCAGGGACGACCGGATACCTCTGTGAGGTTCGGGTGTCCGAGTGCCTTGGTCGGCAGGACGACCGGATGCCTCTGTGAGGTTCGGGTGTCCGAGTGCCTTGGTCGGCAGGACGACCGGATGCCTCTGTGAGGTTCGGGTGTCCGAGTGCTCGGTTTAACTCGTAGGTAGAGCGGTGCCTTGGTCGGCGAGGACGACCCAATGCCTCTGTGAGGTTGGTGTCCGGCGCCTTGGTCGGCGGGACGACCGGATGCCTCTGTGAGGTTCGGTGTCCGATCGCCTTGGTCGGCGAGGACGACCGGATGCCTCTGTGAGGTTCTGGTGTCCGAGTGCCTTGGTCGGCCGGACGACCGGATGCCTCTGTGAGGTTCGGGTGTCCGAGTGCTCGTTTAACGTCGTAGCTAGGCGGTGCCTTGGTCGGCGAGGACGACCCAATGCCTCTGTGAGGTTGGTGTCCAATCGCCTTGGTCGGCAGGACGACCGGATGCCTCTGTGAGGTTCGGTGTCCGATCGCCTTGGTCGGCAGGGACGACCGGATACCTCGTGAGGTTCGGGTGTCCGAGTGCCTTGGTCGGCGGGACAACCGGATGCCTCTGTGAGGTTCGGTGTCCGATCGCCTTGGTCGGCGGGACGACCGGATGCCTGTGAGGTTCGGTGTCCGAGTGCTCGCTTAACGTCGTAGCTAGACAGTGCCTTGGTGGCAGGGACGACCCCATGCCTCTGTGAGGTTGGTGTCCGATCGCCTTGGTCGGCAGGGACGACCGGATGCCTCTGTGAGGTTCGGGTGTCCGAGTGCCTTGGTCGGCAGGACGACCGGATGCCTCTGTGAGGTTCGGGTGTCCGAGTGCCTTGGTCGGCGGGACGACCGGATGCCTCTGTGAGGTTCGGGTGTCCGAGTGCTCGTTTAACGTCGTAGCTAGACGGTGCCTTGGTCGGCGGGGACGACCCATGCCTCGTGAGGTTCGGTGTCCGATCGCCTTGGTCGGGCAGGAACCGGATGCCTCTGTGAGGTTCGTGTCCGAGTGCTCGCTTAACGTCGAGCTAGACAAATGCCTTGGTTGGCGTGGACGACCCAATGCCTCTGTGAGGTTCGGTGTCCGATCGCCTTGGTCGGCAGGACGACCGGATGCCTCTGTGAGGTTCGGGTGTCCGATCGCCTTGGTCGGCAGGACGACCGGATACCTCGTGAGGTTCGGTGTCCGAGTGCCTTGGTCGGCAGGACGACCGGATGCCTCTGTGAGGTTCGGTGTCCGATCGCCTTGGTCGGCGGGGACGGCCGGATGCCTCTGTGAGGTTCGGTGTTCGATCGCCTTGGTGGCGAGGGCGATCGGATGCCTCTGTGAGGTTCGGTGTCCGATCGCCTTGGTGGCGGGACGACCGGATGCCTCTGTGAGGTTCGGTGTCCGAGTGCTCGTTTAACGTCGTAGCTAGATAGTGCCTTGATCGGCAGGGACGACCCCATGCCTCTGTGAGGTTCGGGTGTCCGAGTGCTCGTTTATCGTCGTAGCTAGACGTGAGCGCCTTGGTCGGCAGGGACGACCCAATGCCTCTGTGAGGTTCGGGTGTCCGAGTGCTCGTTTACCGTCGTAGCTGGACGTGAGTGCTCGTTTACCGTCGTAGCTGGACGTGAGTGCTCGCTATCGTCAGAAGCGGACGTGGGGCATCCTTCCCGAGTCCTCGTCAGGCGAGGGTAAGCTGCGAGAAGAATGGCCACCGTCTATCCCACATGTATACCCCATCCGCAGGTGTGGGACCTGGAGGGGGTGAGCGACGCACGTTTACCTGCGTTGGTTTGAACACCGTGCTCGTGGAGCCAATAGCGGGTAGTCCGAGTGGGTCCTGGGAGGTCCCGCCCAAGGGGGACCCTGAACTCTGCAGCCGGTAAGTGCCTCAATTCTTCAATTAAGTCTGGGGGTGCGACCCACAGGACGAACTTATCCAAAATCGCCGCAATCTGCAGAGGCGCAGAAGAATCTGAGCGTCGCCGTGGAGGCGCAGAGAACGGCAGCAGATGCTCGCGACGCGGCGATCGTGGCCCGGGACGAGGCCCAGGCGGCGTTGAAGGTTGCGGAGGACGGTCGGGCCGAGATGGGCGCCGAACTGGAGGCCCTTCGCAAGGCCGGTCGGAGGTCGCGATCGCATCCTGGAGCCGGCAGGCCGAGTGCCCTTGCCCCCGTCTTTGCCCGAGTGCGGACCGAGGAGGCGGTGATCATCGGCGCTGCGCTTGGAGCTTCGTCGGCGCTGGTCAACACCGTCTCGCACTACGACGGCATCGACCTCGCGGTGGTGGGCAGCGGCGTAGCCGGGAACCGGACCGACGAGGAGATCGACAAGTTTGAGCTCCTGGTCGAGCCGCACGCCCGAGATCGCCACCACATCCGCCGCAGCCGCCTCGAGAAGCGGAGGAAGCCAACTCTCCGCCTCGCCACCGGCCGCCCACGGGAAGAATAAAATAGTTAGCTTTATCCTTTTAGATTGTAAAGACTGCTATGTAAACAATCTTGAATTTATCAAGTTCCAAAATCGCCTCTCGTCCTCTTTTGTATTTAGGGTGAGCGTTTGACCGACCATAGCCTTAAGGACCGCAGGGGTCACTTATGCGTAGGTTGGGTCGTTTGGGAGGAGCGAGGTGGATTGGAGACTTGGCTATGCAAATGTTAGGCGACTTGTGAGGATAGGAGTGTTCTAGACCGGCCAAGGATCTTTCCACTTGGGCACTTCCTTCTTCCGCGAAGTGCTACTTAGCAACCATAGCCGCTGGGCGTAGGCCGTAACACTTGGGTTGAGAGGGTTACCACTCGGGATGGACATTATGACCAGTCGGGTCACGCACCCTCATAAGCGCGTGGGATAGCCGAGTTCGTGCGGGGAGGAGTGTTCCTGCCGACCCAAAGGTCACTCCACTGGTACTTCCTTCTTCCGCGAAGTGTTAGCAACCATAGCCGGGCGAGGCGTAGCACTTGGGTCGAAGGGTTACCGCTCGGGAAGGACCTTGTGGTCGGTTGGGTCATCAACCAGCATAGCGCCGGCCGACGAAACGGCTGAGCGGGCGCGAAGGGCAGCCCCCGAGTCGTCGCATGGCGACCAGGTGCTCGGAAGGAAAAAAGTAAAGAGCATGCTAGGAAGAGGAAAAGAGTTTAGGGATAGAATCGCCTTAACTTTTCTATATTCCATGCATTCGGAAGGATGCGGCCGTCGGCGTCCTTGAGTCGAAAGGTGCCAGGTCGGAGGATCTGCACGACGGTGAAGGGGCCTTCCCAGGGGGGCGACAGCTTGTGCTTATCCTTGCTGGTTTGGACCCGGCGCAGGACCAGGTCGCCAGCACTGAAAGACCGCCCTCGAACCTGGCGGCTGTGATAACGTCGCAGAGCTTGTTGATACCTGGCCGATCGCAGGATGGCCACGTCATGCGCCTCGTCGAGCTGGTCGACGGCGTCTTGTTGTGCGGCGAGCCCCCGAGCCTCCTCGAAGGCTTGTAATCTTGGGGCGCCATACTCCAGGTCTGTCGGCAAGACGGCTTCAGCACCGTATACCATGAAGAACGGTGTGAACCCGGTCGCCCGGGTCGGCGTGGTCCGCAGACTCCAGAGGACGGAGGGTAGCTCGGTCACCCAGCGCCCCGCGAAGTGCTTGAGCCGACTGAAGATCCGCGGCTTGAGCCCTTGAAGGATCATGCCGTTTGCGCGCTCGACCTGGCCGTTGGTCCGCGGATGGGCCACGGCTGCCCAATCGACGCGGATGTTGAAGTCATCGCAGAACTCGAGGAACTCCTTCCCGTGAAGCTGCGTTCGTTGTCGGTGATGATGGAGTTTGGGACTCGAACCGAAAGACTATGTCGCGGAAGAAGATGGCGCTTGTGCCGCGTGGCGCTCACGACCGGCTTGGCCTCTATCCACTTGGTGAACTTGTCCACCGCGACGAGCAAATGGGTAAAGCCCCCGGGCGCTTTCTTGAAAGGCCCGACCAGATCGAGTCCCCAAACTACAAAAGGCCACGTGATGGGGATTGTCTGTAAGGCCTGAGCTGGCAGATGTGTCTGCCTGGCAAAGAATTGGCATCCTTCGCAGGTGCGCACGATGTGCTCGGCGTCGGACACGGCGGTCGGCCAATAGAAACCTTGCCGAAAGGCCTTTCCCACAAGGGATCGGGGCGCAAGCGTGGTGACCGCAAATTCATTGTGTATGTCGTCCGTAATTTGTTTTCCTTGGTCGGCCAGATGCACTTTTGGAGGACCGGAGGGGCTCCTTTGTAAAGGTCTGGGCGACCAGATTTAAAGACTTTGCCCACCGGCGAGGCGCCGGCCTCGGTCGGTCGGGGGAAGTGACCCGTCCGTCAAGCGATCTATGAAGGGCTTTCTCGGTCGGACTCGGTCGCTATGCGTTGCGGTTCGACCCGCCAAGTCTTCGCCCGATCGCGCGGCGGTCGGGGCGGCCCGTGCTAGGTAGGTCGGGGACCGCTCGACCATCGAGCCCGGTGGATGGAAGGCGCAGGAGGTCGTGACGAAGATCCCAGCGGGACCGGCTTCACTGGAGGCCGTTGGCTAGGTAGTCGGCGTCGCTATTGTAGCGTCGGTAGCTATGGTGAAGCTCGAAACCCTTGAACCGCTCTTCGAGCTCGCGCACTTCTTGACAGTACGCGGCCATACGGGCGTCTCGGGGCTCCGCGGCCTTCATGACTTGGTCGACGACAAGCTTGGAGTCCCCGTGGACGTGGAGTCGGCGAGCACCGAGGTCGGCAGCGATCCGGAGACCGTTGACGAGGGCCTCGTGCTCGGCGGCGTTGTTGGTGGCCAGCGTACCGATGGCGTCATGAAGCTGTTCCGGCGGGGAGATGATGACGACTCCCGCGCCCGCGCCATTCTTGTTGTAAGACCCATCGAAGTACATTGTCCAGTGCTCGGGGTCTTCGATCATTGGTGGTGCACGGTTTGATCCACTCGCGCAATGAAATCGGCTAGGGCTGCGATTTGATCGCCGTCAGGGACGTATGTGATGTCGTGGTCACGAGCTCGGCGCCCACTTGGCTATCCTTCCCGAGGCGTCGCGGTTGCGACGATCTCGCCGCGGGACGTGGTCACCACGGTGATGGTGTCTGCCGATCGAAGTAGTGGGACGAGCTTTTTTTCGCAATGAGCACCGCGTAGAGTAGCTTCGCACTGTGGTACCGAGCCTTGGACTCGGAAAGGACCTCGCTAATGAAGTAAACCGCCGTTGTACCTTAAGTTCGCGGCCTTCTTCCGCTCGCTCCACCACGAGGGCCTTGGCGACGACTTGGGTAGTGGCGGCGATGTAGAGAAAGCGGTTCACACGGTGCCGGGCGACCGGGATCGAGGCGAGGACGGGAAGGCCTTCAGCGGTGAGGGCCTCTGAGCCTCCGGGTCAGTGAAGCGGTCGGATCTCTTGAGTAGCTGTAGAGTGGCATTCCGCCGCCGAGGCGAGACACGAACGACTCAAAGTCGCCAGCATCCGGTCCACCTTTGGACCCCTTGAGGTTCTTGATTGGGCCCATCCTTGCGATTGCCGATATCTTCTCTGGTTGGCCTCGATGCCTCGCTCGGAGACAATGAAGCCAAGGAGCTTCCTTTGGGGACCCCAAGACGCATTTCGTGATTGAGCTTTATGCGGAATCGTCGAAGGTTCGAAGGTCTCTTCAGTCGGGATAAGGTCGTCGGCCTTCTTGGTTTTTACGACAATATCGTCGACGTACACCTCAACGTTACGGCCGATCTGGTCATTGAAGCACGTTTGCATACATCGCTGGTATGTAGCGCCCGCGTTCTTTAGGCGTAACGGCATTGTAGCGTGCGAATGAGCCGAGCGGAGTAATGAAGGAAGTCGCGAGCTGGTCGGACTCCCTTAGCGCAATCTGGTGATAGCCCGAGTAGGCATCCAGAAAAGAGAGGGACTCACACCCTGCGGTGGAGTCGATGACTTGGTCGATGCGGGGCAAAGGGAACGGATCCTTGGGACATGCTTTGTTGAGACTCGTATAGTCAACGCACATCCTCCATTGCCCATTTTTCTTTTTACAAGTCACAGGTTGGCTAGCCACTCGGGTGGCGCACCTCTTTACGAACCTGCGGCGTAAGTTTGGCGATCTCTCCCTATGATCCTGCGCCTCTCCTCGTCGGCGGCGCGGCGTTGGGCGCACCGGCTTTGAGCACGGTCGGATGCTCAAGGAGTGCTCGGCGACTTCCCTTCGATTCTCGGCATGTCGGAGGACCTCCATGCGAAGACGTCTTTGTTGGTGCGGAGGAGTCGGCGAGCGCTTCCTATTTGGCGGGGCGTGGCTCGATCCGCACGGTCTTGGTCGGATCACGAGGATCAACCGCGACCTCCTTCGTGTCCTCGGCGGACTTGAAGGATCCCGCCCCGACTTCTTTGGACTCGGGCGGATTCGAGGCTTCCTCTTGAGGTTGTCGAGCTCGGCAGACGCGATGATCGCCGAGGCAAGCTCACAATCGCTACGCTCGCGATTGTAGGCAAGCTGGAAAGATGATGCCACGGTGATGACTCTCGGGCGGGCATCTTCGGCTTGAGGTAGGCGTGGCTGGGGACCGCCATGAACTTGGCGTAACACGGCCTTCCTGAATGGCATGGTAAGAATCGGAAATCCACGACCTCAAAAGCGAGGGTCTCGGCGCGGAAGTTTCCGGTTCCCCAAAGGTAGCGGGCGGTCGACCGCTCGAGTGGATGGGCTGGCCGGCGGGAATGACGCCATGGAAAGGCGCCTTGTCGGGTCGAAGGGTCGGCGCGGACCCCATAGCGTCGAGCGCCTCGACGTAGAGGATGTTGAGGCCGCCGCCTCCCATCAACACCTTTGAAAGGCGCTTCTTCCCACGACGGGTGACCACCGGGGTATCTCCCGGTGTGGAGCGTGGTCGGGTGATCGGTCCGATCAAAGGTGATCGGGAACTCGACCACCGAGGTATTGGGGATGCATGGCGCGACGGTGTGGACCTCGCGATAAGCTAGCTTGAGCGGCGCTTATCGGCATAGCAGCCGGTCCTCCAAAGATCATGAGGTAGCCGTCGGGTTCGTGGAACTCGTCGTGCGCTTTTTCTCTCGCGACCCGCGGGCCGCGTGAGCTTCTTCCCTTGCCACGCGGCGTTGCGGGACGCTGGAGAGGTAACGCCTCGGGACCTCGCGATCCGGTGCTTGTGCTTGACGAAGAACCCGTGGTTTGGGCGCGGGCCGTCCATCAACTTCTCGAAGTGGTGGGCGCGACGGTCGGTCGCACTCGCCGCTCGCGAGGCGGTCGGCGGTGGCGACCACTTGGGTCTCACGGATCGCTTCCGTCGCCGCCCGTTTGTCGGAGCGGTCGGAGGGGACCCGATGTGGACGCCGGATTCAGCCAGGCCTTTCCTCCCTCAAAGATGGCCCCCACAGCCTCCTCGCCGGAGGCGTGGTTGGTGGCGATATCGAGGAGCTCCTTGGTAGTTCTGGGCTTGAGGCAACCTAGTTTGTGTACCAAGGCCTTGCAGGAGGTGCCGTAGATGAATGCTCCCACGACATCGGCGTCGGAGATGTCGGGGAGCTCGTTGCACTGGCGGGAAAACCGTCGGATGTAGTCCCGGAGGGTTTCCCCTGGCTGCTTGTTTGCAGCCCGCCAGTCGAGGAGTTTCGGTGGCGTAAGTGCCTCGGAAGTTGCCGACGAAGAGGGCCTTCAAGTCGGTCCAATTCCTGATGGTTTTGGCGGGCAAGTACTCGAGCCAGGCTCGGGCTGAGTCCACGAGGTAGATGGGAAGGTACTGGATGATGAAGAGGTCATCCGTTGCTCCTCCCGCCCGGCATGCGAGCCGGTAATCTTCGAGCCAAACACCTGGGTTTGTGGCCCCGGTGTATTTGGCAATGTTGGTAGGCGCCCGGAATCTGGCAGGGAAGTCCGCCTGGCGGATCCCCTGGCAGAACGCTCGCGGTCCAGGACCGTCGGGGCTCGGGCTGCGGTGGTGGTGCCCGCCGCCGCATTCGTGGTGGCGGCCTCCTCGCCATCTTTCTTCGCGCCTCAAGGGTAGCGTGAATGTAGTAGGCATCACCGAGGCGCGGTGCACCGGGCGCGCGAGGCTGGTGTGGCTCATGGTGCGGCGCCGCCCGTCAGCCGGACAACCGCTCCGTCGGTGACGGGGCCCGGTGGCGAGGTGGCTCGAGCGATAGGAGCCGGGCGTGCATGTCTGCGACGCCGCGCTCTACCGGCCCGGAGGTTTTGGTAAGTGGCCTTGGCCTCGGGTCGGTCGGCTCGGGAGGCCTCGGCGGCGATTGCGGCGCGCCACGTTTTGGCTTGTGTGGGGAAGAAGCGAGGACCGTCGGACTCTTCCGCTTCTTTGAGGGTGTGCTGGCGACGACGCGTCTTGCGCTGGCCGCCAGCACATGCGGGTCTCGAGCTCCTCTGCTCCAGTTGGCTCGAGTGGTCGAGCTCGACTCTTCGTTCCTCCAACTCTTTGCGTTGTTGTTGGAGCTCTGCGGTGCTGCTGAGCGCGTTCGAAGACGCTTCGTGGCTGGTACTCCTCCTCCTGCGCCTGAGTGCGCCGGATAGGAGGTCCCGTAGCAGCTGGGGCCACGGTCAAATCGACCGTGCTCGCCATGTTGCACTCGCGAGAGTGCCGTCTGCGGGCACGGTACTCCGTGTCGGAGCTAGAGTCATGGCTGGAAGAGTCTTCCAGCAGCTCGTGGATGGAGGCCGGCATGTAGCCGACCATCGCCACAAGTCGCGAGCCTCACGGGGTGACATGGTCACTGCCGGGCCTACGGAGTTTTCGCCAGCCGTGGCGGAGCACTCCTCGGGTTCCGGCTTCGGGGCCTGTAGGGGCGCCCCAAGCCGGAGCTTAGCGAAGTCGCCGGAGAGGACGCCCTGAGCTCTCGTGGCGCTGTCCTCTGGAGGCGGCGGGACGAAGCGTGAGCCCTCTGCCGGGGTGATCGCGAAGTCGAGAGGCGGCGGATCCGGCTCCCGGCGCGATCATGCCATCGCGAGCGGTGGATGCCATCGGAGACGAACGGAATCGGAGATGGTGACGAAGACGCGAAGTCCCCTACCGGCGCGCCAACCGCCGGCGTTTTGAGCCGGCAAGTAAATTTGTAAGTCTAAGGGGTCGCGCGTTCCACTCCCTGAATGGTTAGACTCGTGAGTCCAAGATGTATACTGGTTCGGGCTGAAAGTCCCTACTCCAGTTCGGATGGCCGTATTGTATTGCTTTGCACAATGTTTTACAGATGAGGGCGCTAAATTACCTAAGCTCCTCCTGTTCTTATGTGTTCGTCCTCCCCCTGAATCGTTTAGTCCTGCCTCCTTTTATACAGAAGGAAAGGGCAGGTTACATCGAGAGTCGGGGGGAAGAGCGAGGTGACCTATGCTAGGAGCTCCGATCCTTCGTCCTGTGGACTGGTCGCCACCTGTCTTGCCCATGCTGGGTCGGTAGCCTTGGTGGTCAGGGAGGTTAGGTATTCCCCGGGAAACAGCGTACTTGCCCTCTGTGATCCTTACGAATGCCGACGTTGCGGTGCGTGACGTTGGCGCTGCCTCGGGAGGAGCGTGTGTTAAATCTTGTCGCGATGGTTGATAGGGTGGAAGTTTTGTCTTGGCGATCACCGGACCTTCTTGGGAAGGAGCCACCGCCTTATATAGTCACTCCGATTGACCTCGTTCGTGGGGTACGTGGCGGTAGGCTGATGAGGGCCTGACACGCGGCCCTCGGCGTCCGTCACCTTGGTTCGGTCGGAGTCGGGAGATCCCGCCCCGCCAAGGGGGTCGGGAGCGCTGTCCGGTCGGAGTCGCTTCCCCTGGCCGGTCGGGAGCGGATGTCTTGTGTGGTCTCGCAGGCGATTCGGTCGGTGGTGGGCCGGGCGCGGCCTGTTGGGCTGGAGATGTGCTTGAGGCCGCCGGCTCGTTGCTTCGGGCCGTTGGGGTACCCCTGTTATTAGTATTCGTCAGTAAGATAAAGTAAACTACTAATCATGTAACGATAAAGCTTTAAGTCTACCGGTTTACCTCCCTCATTTAGGTCAAGATGACCATTGAATGCCATTGGAGTCTTGATGGGCTTCGCGTCTTCCATGCCAAACCTCTTGAGTAAATCTTTTACATACTTGGTTTGACTCACGAAAATCCCATTCTTGAGTTGCTTGATTTGAAGTCCAAGGAAGAAACTCAATTCTCCAATTATGGACATCTCAAACTCCCTAGACATCATATCAGCAAATTCTTTGCAAAAATCTTTGTTAGTAGAACGAAATATAATATCATCAATATAGATTTGACACACAAAGAATTCTCCATCAATTATTTTAGTAAAGAGTGTTGTATCAACCTTCCCAATTTTGAATCCTTTTGAAAGTAGAAAATCTCTAAGTCGCTCATACCATACTCTAGGAGCTTGTTTGAGACCATATAGCGCCTTAGAGAGTTTGTACACATGATTTGGGTGTTTAGGATTTTCAAAACCGGGAGGTTGTTCTACAAATAGCAATTCGGATATTTGTCCATTTAAAAATGCACTCTTTACATCCATTTGAAATAATTTGATATCAAAACAAGATGCTAATGCAAGCAAGATTCGAATAGCTTCTAATCTAGGTACGGGTGCAAAAGTTCCACCAAAATCTAGTCTTTCGATTTGTGTGAAACCTTGCACCACTAATCTTGCCTTATTTCTTACCACAATACCATTCTCATCTTGCTTGTTTCGAAATACTCATTTAGTGCCAATGACGTTGTGATCCTTGAGTCTTTCGACTAACGTCCATACATCATTACGAGCGAAGTTGTTGAGCTCTTCATGCATTGAATTCATCCAATACGGGTCATCTAGAGCTTCATCTACATGGGTAGGTTCAAAAGAAGACACAAAAGAGTAATGTTCACAAAAAGAAGCAAGATGAGAATGAGTTTGAACACCCTTACTAACGTCACCCAATATTTGATCTATTGGATGATCTTTGGAGAGTCCGTGATGAATTCTTTGAGGTAGAGGTTGCACTTGTTGATTATCTTCTTTGTAATCCACAAAAATTGGTTGATTTTGACTTGCTGTTGCGGAAGTAGACGGTTTAACTTGAGTGGATAAGAGTTGATCATCTTTATCCTCCTTTGGTTTGATGTCTCCAAGCATCATGTTCTTCATTGCTTCTCTTAGTCCTTCATCACCTACATCATCCAAGTTTTCTTGCTCTTCTTGAGAGCTATTAGTTTCATCAAATTCAACATTGCAAGTTTCTTCAACAAAATCTTTGCTTTTGTTAAAAACACGATATGCTTTACTACTTGAAGAATAGTCAAGCAAGAAACCTTCATCACAACGACTTTGAAATTTTGAGAGCCGAACACCCTTTTTCAAAATATAACATTTACAACCAAAAACTAGAAAATAAGAGATGTTCGGCCTTCTTCCAATAAGAAGCTCATAGGAAGTCTTTTTCAAAAGGTGATGCAAATAAAGCCTATTTGTTGCATGGCAAGCGGTATTAATGTTCAAAAGTGATATACTCATCAAGCATAGTTCTTACCATTTCAATTAATGTTCGATTTTTTCGTTCTACAACTCCATTTTGCTCCGGAGTGTAGGTAGCAGAAAGCTCGTGATTTATTCCAAGTTCATCACAATAATATTGAATTCTTGTATTTTTGAACTCGGAACCATTGTCACTATGAATTTTCTTTATTTTGAAATCAAATTCATTTTGAGCCATTTTTGCAAAACTTTTGAAAATACCGGAGGCTTCGAATTTGTCATCTAGAAAGAAAACCCAAGTATACCTTGAATAATCATCAACAATAACTAAACAATAAGAATTGCCCCTGATACTCTTATAGGTTGTCGGACCAAACAAATCCGTATGTAAGAGCTCTAATGGTCTAAATGTGGACACGATACTTTTAGAAGGATGAGAACTAGCCACTTGCTTCCCGACTTGACAAGCACTATAAAGTCTATTTTTCTTAAATTTCACATCTTTCAAGCCCACAACTAAATCATTTTTGAAAGGAGGTTTTCTCAATTAAACATGTTTGAAGACATGTAAGGCCCCCATTTTTGATATTGAATACCAACAATGGGTTCCCTGTGAGTACTGTACTAGTCCCATGATCAGTGGCTAGTACGCACAGATTACAAATTGAAATCACATCCATATACAATAATAATACATACGCTAAGCGTCTGAGATTACATGATAGTATTACAAGCCAAAAGAACTTGAACAACAGCAACGAAAACTTTATTTCTCTTGTAGTATGCCAATTCACCCTCAAGCAACAGACAAGGTAAAGCCGTAGAAAAGATCGTCATCATAACCCCCGAATCTTATATGGTCATAATGATCATCGGGGTATTCAATATCATCACCTAAAAACAATATTGATAGCAAGATTGAGTACATTGCGTACTCAGCAAGTCTTATAGTGTCTCACAGATGCAAATTTAAGTAAATGCAAGTTATATCAATGGCAAGGTTTCTACGGTTATTTGCATTGGCAAATTACAGCATAATCATATACTAGATTGCAACCGGAATTTGTAAAAGAGCATCTATTGTAATAACCAAGTACTAACACAGTGACAAGATTATATCGCAGTCTACCTGACTAATACAATCCATTCTCATGTCATTCCCTGACATGAAGTATATTTCAAAAACACCACTTCCCCACCAAACCATTTTTAGAAATATCAAAAATTCTAACCATGTAATGACGTTACCAAGTGCCTTTGACCGTAGGCGCGGCTAATTAATTAGATTTACACTCTGCAGAGGTGTACAGCTTTACCCACAAGAATTGATCAACTCTTTGTGCAAGCTATTAGCACACTTCCTTTGGTGTGCTGCAGAGAGATCATAACATAACCGTTATATTACCTAGACCTAGCTTTGCACCAGCCCGATGACGTTGAATCCTTGTAATGGAAGAAGAAACATAATTAAGTAAAACATAACAGTCCATCTCTATATGTAGATCATTAACATTAGCAGTCCATCTCTGTCAGAAATGGTTTCTTCCCATGACAAGGCGTACATCGTTGTACCGATATGCATTTACCCACACCTCGGTGTGGAAGCCCCTCATAAGCAAACCTAGAAAAGATTACTCATACTATCTCCCGCCTACCAATGTGCAAAGCTAGACCTAAGCAACTTAATAGGTTAAGGCTGTCCCATACCAGCACTGGTGGTTGTACGATTTTTTTGGCTTGAAAACAACCCATAGCTCGATCCTTAATCCGATACGGGCAATACTCCTCCCTATACTGCGTACAAATCCATCTCTTGCACAACTGGCTATTGCCAATAATTGCCCGCATCTAAACCATAGTTTTATTTTGGGTTTTAATTTTTAAAATATCCACAATCGATAACATAGCCAATCCATCATTGTCAAATTCCCATGAAGCAGTTTATTTTGATCATCTACTTCGTTGCTAAATGAGCATGGCTAAGCATGATTATTAATCGTGTATACCCAATTTGACATTATGTAATGTCTACCTTTTTCTATGGTTATCAAGGTTCACATATCCATACTTATCAAGGAAGTTCTATGAAATATCTGGTATATCTACCAATATTCCAGCATAGTATTTTTATGACAAGTACGCGCATGCATAATAGTTTTCCAAACATTGAAAGTAAATATTTGAAGTAATAGGATCAAAATGATCAAGGGGGTGCTTGCCTTGCTGATCGTTGTCAGGTATAAAGTCCGGGTCGTCGGCGAGGTCGTCGTCTACTAATTCAGGCTCGTCAGAATCTACTCGTCGATCATCAGGAATAACATACAATAAATAGCGAACCAATATAAGGGCAAAAAAAAGACAGATAGAAAATCTAAATAAAAGCTTATTCAGAGAAACATGAGTGGTTATTGGTAAGATTTTGATTCGTGTTTATACGGTTATACTGTCTTTTTATTTGTATTTACCTTTACTGCTTTTGGAATAAATGATATCAAGTATTTCTTGCTTCATATGAGTTATTCATTTTATTTTAACAAATTCTAGATGCTAAAATTATTTAAAGAAGAAAGATTTGTCTTACGGTGATAACATAAAATAGTATGTTGTTAATATGATTCAGATGCAAAGCAATGTATTTAAAGACTTTTGAATTAAACATTTATCACCAAACTTCTTGCTGCCATTTTATTATGTAGGCGACACATTAAGTTGTTTACTACATCTTCATGAACTAATTTTTAGATGCAGATATGATCTTGTATGAACACATACATATATATATGTATATACATATGCATATGCTTATTATGCTCGTCATACTTGAACACACCCTATTTACATAAACCATTATCCATCCAATGTTTTTACCTAGCCTAACATCACACTGCCATCATGCTGAAAAGAAATGAGTTTAGCAACCTTCTGAGTTTCTTTTCTATTAGGTCATCTATTGTTGCATAATTAAAGCAATAATGTCAGACTTTAATAGAAAAGACCTAAAACAAACTAGATAACCAAATATTTTTTATGTGTATGAGGTCCTAGCAGAATGAGGATCACAACAAAATTGGTACCATACAATCTCAACTTTATTTGCAAAGTTTCTACATTTAGTCTATTTTCATATCTACTATACACCTCCTGTATTAAAATATTTTTCCAGAGTATCTTTTCAAAATATTTTTGCATATTCTAGAAGCTCTTTATTTTAAATGAATTTAGAAATTAGTTTCATCTCATTTGGATTCCAAATGCGAAAAGATATGCAAGTTTGAATGTTTAACCGATTCAAAAATCTAATAAAAATAGCAAAAATACACTTTCGCTGCATGGAAAAACATCTTTTGCTTCGCGCCAGCAACGTGCGTTCAAATCCGTCGCAGTCGCTGACACTCCGGACCCATCCGTCAGCGACCCAAGGCAAAATTGCGGTGAGCCACTGACAACTCGAGCCCGCATGTCATTCGGCCGAGACAGAGCTTGAGCCCGAGCTCACCGGCAGCGAGGATCCGGCGACTTCCCGGTCCGGCCGAGGGCATGGTTAACATCAGCACCCTTTTGCGCACCTAAGGACGGAACCCATTTCTACCGACGACTAGTCGAACCACCTCGCCACCGTGGACATGCAGCGACGGAGGAGGCGGCGAGCCGTGCCGGCGTCAGAGGGCGTCTCCGACGGAATCGGTTCCACCTAAAGCATATACGGGACCTAGAGGTTCCATTTTTATCGATTAGGAAGTGAGAGAAGTGACAGATTAGCTCACCACGATAGTCGGCTTTGGAGAAGGAGGCTTGGTGGCGGCGAGGCTCCAGTTGGAATTTCCTGAAAATAATAGAGGGTTTTTTATGCTTTAAGCTGGGAATGCTATAACAGGAAGCAATTGAAGAATGGTAACTTGTACCACCTTCAATCGAGCACGATCGAAAAACTAGGGTTCTTCGGCTGATTCGGGAAATTGCGAAATTGGCAGCGCTCGGTGGATGAAACTGGATGAAACAAGAGGGGTTTTGAAGCACTGTCTTTGGCGATCTTGCTTCGGTATTTATAGGCCAGGGGCGATGCTGTAGAGAATCTTACACAGGGTGTGAACTCGGCTGAGTTTTGCGGTGCCAGAACAGGAGAAGGAATGGGCAGCGCAGCGAAATTTCTGGGCAAGGACGATGCGTGGCGAAGTGTTAATGAGGCGGTTTCCTCTGGCGAAGCGCAGCTGCAGCGGTGGCGATGCAACAGCCGGCGAGCTGATCTCAGCCACACGCAAGAGCTCAGCAGAGAGGAGAGGAAGAAGGCGGTGGCTGCGGCTGACAGGTGGGACCGCACAGCGGATTGGGCCCGCGCGGCAGCGAGAGAGAACTCCGGTTTGATCTGCGAGAAGGCTGAATTGGGTTCACTGAATCCATTTTCAATCTAATTTCTAAATTAATGAGGAATTTATTAAGTGTACCTGAGATATTTTAGAACCTACCATAAAAATTTTAGACCTATTGGATGTCTGCAAAATTTATAAAAAATCTGACAATACACTGTGCACAAATTTATGCATTCAGTTCTATATTTACTTAGGTACTTATATCTTATTAAAAATTTTGGAAACTTTTTTTACAGATTCCTTATGGATACGATAATCTCTTGTAAAATTTTCATATTCATATTCTTGATATTTTATTTAATAGAATTCTGACATTGAAGTTTTCAAATTTTTAGTTTTTTAGTTTTTGAATTTTTATAAATATCAAACCTAAAGATTATCTTCTGATATTTTTACTGCAGATTAATCTATCCACGGTGAAGATAATATAAAACTTTTCACATCAAAATTAAGAAAATTTAATTTCTGACATTTTTTACTATTGCTAGTCATGATTCATTAAATTACCTTTCTTTTCATCTTTTAATAATTTGACATGACTTTAAAATTATATTTTTATGTCCTGGGTAGCTCCACAAATTTTAAAGGGATTTATCTTATTTTTTTGTTTTACAAATCTTTTCTTATTACTTAAGTAATGTTTGGTTGTTTATAAAAAGGGTTTTCCTTTTAAGCAATAATCAAAGGAAATCAAGAAAACTCAGAGAAAATTCAGGAAAAACCAGAAAAAGGCAAAAATGAAATTTGATTTAAATATTTACTTAATTTATTATTTGTATTGGATTTGTAGGATGTTACGAGACACGACTCATTTAAGGTGAAATCAACTAAATACAAATTTCCGAATCTAAAACCTTTGAACACCAAGAAATTATCATTTTCTTTAGAAATAACTACTCCATTTTTATAAAACATGTAAGTAAGACTAAGATCACAAATTTGAGCAACGAAAAGCAAATTAAAATTCAATGTTTCAACTAAGTAGACATTTGAAATAGAAAGGTCATTTGATATAGCAATTTTACCCAATCCCAATACATTTCCTTTGCTATTATCGCCAAATGTGATCTTGTCATGTTGCCCATTTCCCGATTCAAATGTGGTGAACATTTTCCGGTCACCGGTCATGTGTTGAGTGCATTCGCTATCCAACACCCAATACCGTCCGCCGGTCTTGTAGTTTACATGCAAAAGAAAATCAAGCCTTTAGGTACCCAAATTTGTTTGGGTCCTTGGAGGTTAGTAACCAAGGTTTTGGGCACCCAAATGGCTTTATTTCTTTGGCCAATTATAGGAGTCCAACAAATTTAGCAAATATTTTACCATTTCTATCTTTCTTAAGAACATAGCAAGAATCATAAACATTATTTTTAGATGCTTTGCCCAAAGGAGACAATCATTTGTTAAATGTCTTACCTCATGACATTTATAACAAAGCTTCCCATTTGATTTTACAAATCGAGGAGCTTTGTTACTAATTTTCTTACCCTTCTTAGGAATATACCCAAGACCTTCTTTATTGTAGGAACATCTTTGACTGTTTAGAATTTTATTTAGAGTATCCTTGCCCTTAAAACATCTATCTAAACTTTTGCTAAGTTTATCCACTTGTTCCTTAAGTTCATTATTTTCTACCATTAAATTTTCATGGCAAGAAATTGAGCTAGAACATGAAATTGAAGACACATCAATTAAATCATCACAAGAAGTAGATATGCTAGTTTTTGCAACACAATATGAATCAATTTTTCAACTAGACATATCATCAATAATCTTGCAAATAATGCCTACATCATTTTGAGGCTTTGGATGGTCCTTGGAAAGAAGAGTCTCGTGAGCTTCCTTTAGCTCCTCATAAGAATCTTTGAGAGAAAGATATTTTTTCTCAAAGCCTAATGTTTAGACTTCTCCTTGCCTAAGTACTCATTCAAATCCTCAAGCATATCCATGAGCTCATCATAACTAGGTTCATCTTTGTCATTAGATTTTACCTTAATTTTTCCTCTTGCCATAAGACAAAACAGAGTAACGAAGGGCGAAAAGGCCTCCTTGATGGCGACCCCGGCGAGACCCTTCATCTTTGAAGGTGTGTCATCTTCAGAGGAGTCGAAATATGAATATTCTTCTTCGGAATCCCACTCTCCAATGTGAGCCTCGCCTTTGCCATCCTTGCGAAGCCTTTTGAAAAGCTTCTTCTTGGGTGACTTGTTCTTGTCGTCCTTCTTGGGGCAATGAGAGGCAATGTGCCCCTTCTCGTCACACTCATAGCACCGAATGTTTGCATATCGGTTGGCGCTAGAGTGTTGTCCCTTATTGAATTTATGAGGGGCGCTTGAACTTGATCACCTTTTCATAAATCTCCTCATCCTTCTTACGAGGAGTGCCATCTCCTCCTCAGTGTCATCTTCTTCAGATTCCTCAAGCGGTTCATCGCTTGACTCCACTTTCGCCTTGAAGGCGTTGTTCTTCTTTGAAGAGCTTTGTTCCAAGAGCTCTTCCTTGTCTGATGAGTTAAGAAACAACATCACCAAAGTCTCATACTTGTCTTATAGAGCCCTAAGCATCTTACGAACAACATCAAGATCGGTTAGTGATGCTCCAAGTTCCTTGAGCTCATTTACTATGTTATTGAGCTGTGAGTACATCTCATTGATGTTCTCATGAGGTAACATAATAAAACTCTCATATTTGATCAGAAGCATATGCAATTTGGCTTCTTTGACCGAGGATGTCCACTCATGAAATTCTGAGAGGGTTGTTGTAACAGCCTCAAAAATTATAAAATAAAGAAAGGTGGATTAAAAATCTTTTGTGTATTATTTCTGAATTTTCTGGTTTTATTGAATATTCTTTTGGCTTTTCCTTAATGCAAGAAAGTGAAATAAAGAATATAATAAATGGAAAAAGGTAAAAAGTAAAAATACCAAATCAATAAAAATTTACCAAAGTCACTATAAAAATCTGAGGGCTCTCCACAACTTGCTTAAGTCGGTGGAAGAGCTGGATTAATAAAAATAATATTTAATTAAAGTGAATCATGTGCAAATATCTCCGGGTAAAATGGTAACATAATTTGGTAAAAATATCTAGAAGTTATCCTGACCCAATATTTTTATCCTGCTGATATCAAAACAGTATCAACCTCCAGTAAAAATATCAAGAATTTACTAATTCATTTTATAATTTTAAAAATTCAAAAACAGTGAATAAATAAAGTGGAAAAACAGTAATGTCAGAATTTTTAAAAATTAAATATTAATAATTAAAATCTGTAATTTTTAAAGAAGGTGTATAATACCATTTAAAACTACCATAAAAAGTTTTGTAAAATATTAACATCATTTAAATCGAAAATTAAAAAGAAAACCGAATGGGCAATGCAGCAACTGTTGCATTGTCAGATTTTTCTAAAAATCTGCATGCATCATAATATAGCGAAAATTTTACTGGAGTATGGTAATTATCTTTCCGACTGCTGGTAAACATTTTATAAATTTTATAGTCGGTTTGAACCTCGAAATCCCCATTTCTATCCCGTTCGGTCTTGAGTCTTCGGCAGAGTTCCTTTTCCGCTCTCGCTGACGTGTGGGCCCGGGCTGTCAGTGAGCCATCCCAGCCGACAGCCGCTGCCATCTGGCCCCCGCGTGGCAGCCTCTCACCCGCGCCTTCTTCTTCCCCTCGCTGTGCGCCCGCGCCGACGCAGACCCTCTCGGTCTTTCGCGCACAGCTCGCCCCCAACCGCCTCTAAGCCCTTATAAAACCCCCTCATCTGTTCGCAACCGACCCAGCTAGCTCCCCGTGAAACCGTTCCGCCGCTGCTTTGGTCGTCCTCTCCGGCAACGGCAAAAACCCGAAGGAAGGGGAAACTCGCTATTCGCCGTTCCACTCAAATCCAGTCCAATCCCTCCAAGCTAGAGCTTCCTAGCACCTCCAGGAGTCCATCCCGAGCCCCGGCCGAAGTTCTTTCTTCCCCAGCGAGCTCCTCCGCCGTGTTCTTCTTCCGCCGCCACCGCGCACGGTGAGAACCTCCCTCCGCCATCCATTCTTCGAACCAAAGCCAGAAATGGAATCCTTGAGGCTCACTGATGCTTGCAGTGGTGATCTTCAAGCTCGGGACAGCTTAGTTTGCAGGTTCGCCGGCTGGCCGTGAGTTCCGCCGCCCCTCGCCGGTGCCGACCACCTTCCCGGCCACCTCCGGTCACCGCGCCGCCACCCAAAGGTGCGCCTTGGCCCGCTGGTGCCTCTGGTGGAACCCATTCCGCCGCCGCAGTGATGGTTCGCCGCCGCGAGCTTGAGCCGCACTGCTGCAGGTCACCGCCAAGCGGGCCCCACTGTCGGCGCTTCGCGCCAAAGCGCTGAGATGAGTCGCTGACCAGCGGGCCCGGCCTGTCGGTCTCATGCGCGCGCGCCAGCCACTGCCATGTGGGCCTAGGCTATCAGTCGCTTGCGCCTGGACTCAGCGCCGCGCCACTGACGAGCGGGTCTCGGTGGTCGGTCTCTTGCGCATGCGTGAGTCACTGCCGTCTGGCCCCCACCTGTCACCCGCGCAGCGAGCGCTGGACGCTGACCTGTGGACCCCGCTTGTCAGCGCCTCAGTGCGGTTCCGCCCGAAATGGAAAGCGCGTTTTCACAGTGAAAGCGTATTTTCCATTTTCGGCAGTTTTCTGATTTTTCAGTATTTATTCAAAAACCTAGATATTCATTTAGCCATAACTTTTGAATCACTTAACCAAATTTAATGAAATAAATTTCTAAATTCATATAAAATCCTGTAGATTCAGAATATGCAAAAATATTTCATAATTTAATTTTATTTGAAATTCAAATTTAAATTTAAAAGAAAGGTTAGAAATATGTCATATATGAAAAGTTTGCAGATGACCTCCAAATTTAGTAAAATAAATTTTATTAGAATCCTTGTAATCTCAGGAACCGGAATCTGTAAAAATACTTAGGGTTTGTTATAATAAAAATTTAAGTTATTAAATGAGTGGTAAATAATGCAATAATGGTTTAAATAGATTAAATCTTTAAATTGCAAATGAGAACAAATAATGATTGCAACCATTCCTGAATTTGTGAAATTATTTTATTTGAATATTTCCATCTGATTTCTTTTTGGCCTTATTGAAATTTGGTATTTCTTATATGTCGCCATACGACGTGTAGAATCCGACGAACCCGGTGTATTCGACGGCCAAGAGTTCGAAGTCGAGGATACTCAACAAGGCAAGAAAACCCCTTGATCATATTGATCCCAATTTTATAAATGTTTTCATTAAATGTTTTATTGCATACCTTATTTTATTAAAGTCTGCTATCTTTCGGGTAATGGTAGTTGTGCCAGTAGACTTTTGAAACTTCCTTGATAAGTACAAAATTGTGAACCTTGAGAACCCTAGAGTAGCTTAGACATTATTTAATGTCAATGTGGGTTAATCACAATTAGTGACATGCTTATCCAAGCTTAAATAAACATAAAACTGTGACATGGTTAAAGACTTTGGTTACGACATTTAAATGAGTATGACCATTTTTGTGGTTGGTATTTTGGTTGGAAAATGAAAATAAAACTATGGTTTAGATGCGGGCAATTATTGGCAATAGCCGGTTGTGCATGTCTTGCACGTAGTGTAGGGTGGAGATTATTGCCCGTGTCGAGTTAAGGACCGAATTATGGGTTGTTTTCAGGCCAAGAATAATCATACAACCACAAGTGCTGGTATGGGACAGCTCTAACTTATTAAGTTGTTTAAAACTAGCTTTGCACTTGGAAGGCCGGAGTAGTACGAGTGTTTCTTAATGAATTGCTCGACGGACGCCCACACCGAGGTGATCATGGATTGAACGTCTACCAATATAACGGTGTACGCCATACTGTGGATAGTTCCATCATTTCTATGCTCTGAGTTCTTACGCCACAGAATGGGTTTATCGTCACCGTCTTTGGTGCAAAGTTAGGATTAAATAATGTAACAGCTTATAACATGACTCTGCGGCACACCAAAGGAAGTGTGCAAATATCGATTGCTCAAAGAGTCATCATGTCTTGTGGGGAAAGTCAGTATACCTCTGCAGAGTGTAAAACTAATCGATTAGCGCGTCATGATCATGGACACTTGTAAAGTCATCACATAGTTAGCAGTTTTGCTTATTTTCATAAAATATGGTTTCTACCATGTGTTAGAAATTTCCATTGTGTGTCGGTGAAAATTGGTTTTGAATGTGGTCATTATACTCAAGCTTTTGTGAATTATTTATGCTTACATTCTATCACTTTCAGTATTAAATTGCTTTTACTAAATTTCTGTTTTGCAATCTATTATTTTGTATTTACCGTTCAAACTGGCTTTACGCAAAATTTAACCTTAATAACCTTCCATTGAAATGTCCTGCATGTATTTTAGGATTTGCTTAAGTCTTGCAAGTACGTAAGTACTCAACTTGCCCATGTTGATGTTTTTAGGTGAAGAATCAGATTTCCCAATGATTAAATGACGTTGATGCAGGATACGGGGATTTTAACGATGAATTTATCTAAGGACTTTTCCCTTGTCAGTTGACTGTGGAACAATGGGTTAAAAGGCATACTACAAGAAGTTGTCTCCACTGCAGTTTTACTTTTGGTATTGTAAAATAATATGTAATCTTACTTCATTTGTGTAATAAAGTTTGTGTATGACTGTGATATCAATTTGTATTTTGTGCGTATCGACCATCGATCATGGACTGCATCAGATGCACATGGTATCCATTTTTGGTATTTATTATCAAAAATGGGGGCCTTACAGTTGTCCAAATCTCATGAGTGGTTTCAAAGTTACTCACTCGATTAGACTCATCCGTGTTCAAAGCACCAAAAAGAGCATTCATAGCTTAAGCATTGATATGATTGTTTCGCTCTTCTTGTTCCATTGAGAGTGTGGGATTAACTCCCGGAGCGAAACCCTCAACTACAATTCTCCATATATTTAGGCTCATGGCCTTAAGATAATTAGTCAAACGAAATTTCTAATATGCATAGTTTGTGCCATCGAAAAATAGCGTCTTGCCTGTTGACACCCTATCGCTATCCATCCTTACTCTCTAAGCAGTAAAGCCCTAATAGAGAGTCCAAGCTCTGATACCACTTATAGGATCAAGGATAACCGACTAGAGGGGGTGAATAAGAGGTTTTTAAAATTTTCGGCACTAATTGCAATTAATAAAAACTCTAAGCGAGATTGCAATTAAGACAATATACAATCAACTTTTCTAGTGATCACTAAGCACTCTAGCAATTCAACAATGAGCAAGAGATAATTCTAAGCACAAGTAATATATCCAAATTGCTAGAATTATAAGTTTAACACAATAATGAAGAATGCAAACCACAAGAGAATGAGACACAAATTTATCTCGTGGTCTCAGAGATTTTGCTGATCTCCCCTAATCCACATTGAGGTGACTTGAACAACTTCAAGCCGGCTCCAACCTCTTGAGCCTTCCTCGATCACTAAGGCCAAGCTGGCTTCAAAAACACCCCCTTCTAGAAAAAGACTACCGCCCTTAGGACCGGTACTGCCGGCTGAGTGGCAGTACTGCCCTCACATGATCGTTAGTGCCGGCTGGGCACAGGACCGCCAGCACCCCTCTCTGTAATATAAGTACCGGCCTGGGACTGGTAATGCCAACCCGAGCGACAGTACCGCACTACTATGGGCGGTAGTGCCGGTCCAGGCTGACCAATAGGGATTTGTTCTTTTCTTTTTGACTTAAATTAAAAATAATCATTTTGTGAGCATTGATTGAGCCATTTTCACTAAAAACACATCAAGCTACTGATCAAGAGTCCCTCTTAATAATACGGCGCCTATTCTAGCAATCCGATCTTTTTTCAAAACTCCGAGATCGGTAAAAGCTATGAAAAGGTCCTTAAGATTATACCTTGGCTCTTTTTCTTGACGTATTGATCCTTTTTCACTTCATTTTCGTACTTCATTTTCGTTGAAATTTGGACCAACCTATCCTCAAAATACTCAAATTGAAAATATTAGTCCATTAACCGTAATTGTCATTAATTACCAAAACCAAATCAAATTAGGGGCCTAGATGCTTTCACCAGGCTTGGATACCGATTGAAGGACCAGAAATGAAGATCAGAGAGGGGTGAATGATCACAAATTAAATTTTACCCCCAAAGAAACTAAGCCAAAGGCCCTAGATATCAAATGGAAGCAAAAAAAATCAATTTTCAAAGTTTTTAGCCCGAGGCCGGCACTACCACTCATGTAGGAGCATTACTACAATGATGAATAGTAAAACCAGACATATGAAAAGTACTTTTAGCATGAGTTTAAATCAAAAATTAAAGTTACTTTTGATTGAATGATCCAAAACTTTGTATGCAACTTCCTAAGGATGTCAAGAACCTATTCCAACCTTCAATCGTAAGGATTGACCTTAAAGTTCCGATCTTTTTTAAAAATATCGAAGGTTGCACCAAAACCAGGTCAAAACCCAAAACTTCACCCAGAACTTGCTCGTGAGGATTTAATAATCAAGATAATCTTAGATGACCTCCCACATATCACAGCAAGCAAGAACTCCAAAGAGATTGCCCCGAAATATGTAAGATCAAGATCTACCTCAAATCTTTCCTTCTCAAGCAAAAAACCGGTTTCTTGAGAAATCTCTTGATGATCATGAGAGAGATTGACTAGATGATTAGGTGATAATCTCCAGAGGATACATCCATCAATCACTCATCCTTGACAACACAAGATCAAGAGAAAAAGAAACCAACAAGAAAGATCAAGAATAAAAAAAGAGGAAGGTCAAGACAAAAGCCAAATCTTGAGCACGAAATTAATCTTTATTTCAGAGCAAGAAGGATGATTGCAAAGCCTCTCCTCCTAAGGGCAAAGCTCCTAAGGAGCACTCACACACACAAGAAAATCAGTATCTTGTAGAAACCATAAATTTCCTAATGTTTTAGTCTAAGGCTTGAAGCATCTCCTCCCCTTACATCTCCTTATATAGTGGAGGAAACCCTAACCCTAAACTTAGACACTAGAGTGGATACCATTCACTTCTTACATGGGCTAACCCGAAACCAAACACTTAACGTGTTTTCCACTCACACAAGCATGCTTCTCAAAGCGGCCAATAAATTGACGTCAAATCTGCTCTGTGAGCTCGAATTTGCATCCAACACCACTTTGGTGTGACCTAAACCACTTAGGCCACCGCCGCGGTTTTCCAAATCACCTCGACCACCGGTATTGGATAAATTACTAATTTACCCTAATGACCGCTCTTCCTTCTCCACGAAGCATCGTCCATACTTCATCGCTTTCCATGTGACCATAATGACTTCCCGCCAAGCCTCACACGCGTCTGAACTCACCTGAATCGTCCTCGCTTGCAAACTTGTCCAAGTTATTTGACCGCCACGTGTCCTTTTAGCTTCATCATGACAGCATCGGCTTCCTTGACCATTCTGGACCTTGACTCCTCCCTGACCCTAGTCCCGATCTATGTCGTTGCCCGCCATGTTCATCACCAGTGTTTCATGTTCCAGCTCCTTGTCTTCCCGGCTTGCAAGCACTTCCTGACCTCAATCATCTTCCGGAGTCCTTTAACCGTTCTAGACCTCAGCTCTCCTAGTCTAGTCCCGGTCTCGCCTTCGTCTCACCATGACCTAGCTCCGGAGTCCTGCAATCAACATAGACAATAAACACATCACATAACATTGTTCACAATAATATTCATTAATCAAAAATTAATGCAAACATTAAGCTTAAGTCGCAGTAAAGTCAGCACTACCGCCACCTAGGGCCGGTAGTACCTCACCCAGGCACTACCGCTTCTGGTTGGCCGGTAGTGCCGCTCGCACTGATCAGCCCTAGGAGAGACCTCTCTGGAAAATAACTACCGCCACTGGAGACCGGTAGTACCACACCCTCAGTACTACCGCTCTCAGTTGGCCGGTAGTCCCACCTTTGTCTAACCCGAGAGAAAATAACTCTCTGTAAAAAACTACCGCTTCCAAGGCCGGTCGCTCCGCAGGGTCAGCACTACCGCCAACCCAGCCCGGTAGTGCTGCACTTGATCAGACATCATATCAAATTGTTTCAAATTCAAAATAGAATTAAAAAAAAACTCAAACTCGAGTATCACATGCTCAAAACAAATCAATAACTCATCACAACATGGATAAATCTCCGCATAGTCTTTTAGTAAAATTAGTGTGAAAACCAACTTATGTAAACTAAGAATATCAGCTTTTCCAAAGGAAAAAGATTTCAAAAGGGAAGCGTCAAGGCTAGCTCTGATACATCACTATGTCGAGTCTTCAAAAACAAAAACAAAAATCATTTATATTGAGAGCTCCACGGTAGCGCAAAAAACCTGTCTTAATTATACTTACAATGTTGATCAAAAAAATTATACTTACACTGATCCAAATATGCGAGTATAACGGAGTACTAATATTTATCTGCATACTATTTCCGTAGGTCTTATAGGCACCGGCACCTCGCAATAAAAATCGTGCCAAAGATTTTATATGCAGATGGACATTTTTTTTAAGTGAAACAGTAGAAGCTCTGCTTATATTAAAGTAAGAAAGTAAGTAATACAAATAATACATAGAGATTAGCCTGTTGAAAGGAACAACAAAGGTGTAAAGACTAAGGAGAGATTACAAAGAGGGAAGAGTCCAAAACACCTTAGGGGAGCGACGGGGTGAAGGCAAAAGCACTTTTACGGTTAGGGACATCTGATCAACAGTGCTGGCTGACATTTACCGTTACCTTTCACGTATGCGCTACTCCATCTCTCACCAAGACATTTACCGTCACCTTTCACCACCGAATCACCACGAGAGGATAACCGCCGCTCCCTTGCCCACCACCGCCTCCTCGATCTCTTTATATACCTCCCTCCCCTCATCGCCTCCCTCCACTCGCCGCTCCTTCCGTTTGGTTCTTCTCCAAAGCCCTCGAGAAGGGAGCCGCGCCCCCAAGAACCCACCTAATTCTAGGACGAACAGTCGAACACATCGCGCGTCTCCTCCTTGCGCGTGATCCAGTCGCGGCCATGGACAAGGACGCGTTGGGGATGGACCCGAACGGCGGCGCCGGCGGCTCGTTCTCGAGCCTGCGGGCCTACGGCCGCGCACTGGCGCAGACGCCGCGCCGGCTGGCGCGGCGGGCGTGCGCCGCGACGGCGCCCGGCGAGGAGATGAGCCGCGTGCGCGCGCGGTCCGGGGCGCACATGGCGCGCGCGCTGCGGTGGCCGGACCTCGTTGGCCTCGGGCTGGGCGGCATGGTCGGCGCCGGGGTGTTCGTCACCACGGGGCGCGCCACCAGGCTGTACGCGGGGCCCGGTGTCGTGGTGTCGTACGCCATTGCCGGCCTCTGCGCGCTGCTCTCCGCCTTCTGCTACACCGAGTTCGCCGTCGACATGCCCGTCGCCGGCGGGGCCTTCAGCTACCTCCGCGTCACCTTCGGTGAGCTAGCTGGTCTCATTCATGCAAACATCATGACCTCCACTGCTCTCCTCGAATTAAATAATCATTTTTCTTTGTGATTTCTTTAGGCAATTAAATTTCTGTTTCAGTTGGTTACGTTTTTCTTCGTGCAATTCACGGCATTGGGACTGATGACACAACGCATATCGGGGGCAAAAAAAGGGTTCTTCTTTCTTGAATATTTGGTGATTTTCTGTGCATCTTTGCCCTTTCTTCCGTTTGTCCATTTGCTCAAAAGAGCATTCTTATTTGCATTTATGTGTTCTTTCTCGTCAACCATCACTTCTTGTTCTCTTGAATGGATCAATTTTAACTTTTGAATGTTGTGCTTCTAATCCAACATGAAATTGAAAAATACCACAATTTAAAGATTAAAAATATTTTTTTTGTAAGTCTAATTTTAGTATGTTCAAATTAATTTTTAGCATTCAATTATTAATTTTAGTATTATTATCTATTTTTTATAGTAAACCTAAATTAAAATTTGTACATATAGCTTAATTCCAAATTTTTGTAAATATTAATGAGATATTTAGGGTTGGTTTTTTGGTTCACAATTATGAAAGTTCTAATTTTATAAAATTGAAAAATAGATGTTTCTAGCTTTTGTTCCTCTTTGCATTACATACATCTATTCATGTTGCTTGCATAAGTTATGTTCATATACAAAAGGGCTTTGACTCTTATTTCTCATGGTTACTCTAATTTTCCATTATAGACGCACATGTATATGAGATCTCAGCCATAGATAATATAGTTGGATGATACATATTTTTATTTTTCTTGATTATGATAGGATTCTTATTAATGTGAAAATTTCTAGCCTATTTAACGCATCAAGTTTGATTTACCATTTTCTTGGTATTTTGGTGTAAATGCCACAAAACCATAGTAGCAATAATGAATAGTCATGAAAGAAAAAGCCAATGCATGGTGGTTATATGTGCTACATCTATACCTAAATCATAATCATATCTAGGATAGTTTAAAGTGTACTTGGGCAAACAAACACAATCGAGACAATGTTGTATACGGAGACTGCATCCGGAAAAGTCCATTTGGCAACACGAAGCAAACCCACTCTCTCTCTCTCTCTCTTATATATATATATATATTACGTAACTAAGGTAAATTTAATCCAAGCCGTAGTTTACACCAACCTATACAAATTGGATGGTTAAGATGCTTTTTTTCCCAAGATTAATTGGGAATTTCTCTACTTTTTCTTTTTTCTCATATTTGTGTGGGAATTTCTAGCTTTTTATCTCTATGATTAACACGGGAGACTCTAATTAGTAAAGATAAAGATATATACGGGATGTCGATGCACTTTAATTTAAGCCTGCTTCTCTTGTCCTTATGTATGTTTTGATAAAGTTTAGAATACTTGTGCAGTTATGATGTTATTGATTGCTGCAGTTTTTGTGATGTAGTTGTTGTTAATTTGTGTGTTTGGTTGCAACAAAGTGTCCCTTTGATGTTCCTTTTCTTGGATTCTTTAGCTCCCCATTTTCTTTAAAGTTATATTTGTTTCCCTCTTTTTCTTTCAAAAAAAGATATGTTTTGCTTTGTCGTCTTCTTGGATTTTGTTAGTGTTTCTCAAAGGCTTTCATTTTGGATTGTATTTTCGTAATTTATCTATAATCTATCCTCAGTACTGTTCTTACAAATTAATCAGAATATCAAATTGTGAGAAAGATATATTGTTGTATGTTTGGAAACGGGACACAAGAGTATAGGCGGATGCCGGCCTTTTCACGGGCCCCGTTCACAAGGGAGAGAGTTGACTCAAGGATTTATACAGGTTCGGCCCTAAGGTAGACGCCCTACTCGTGTTGATGTGCTCTCGGGGGGAGTAAAGGGGTACCTCATGGTCTGACTCCCCGAGGGCACACAAGTTGTATATCTTATATTCATCAAAGTTCAAGTTACAAATATGGATTACAATGAGTTTTTATAAGTGTTCAGCCTGTTACACAAGATACCATCCTATCCCTACTACAGTAGCTTAAGTAGGGGCATCTTGGTCATTCCATGGAGGAGGTAGTGGATTCTACGTTATCGTCTCGTGGGGTAGATCTCTGACTCCGGAGTCCCACAGGGGACTTGGTGACCTTACTCGGCAGTTGGTCCCAAGTGACACGAGGGTGTCCACCCATCTCCACGGGTGCCTAAAGGGGGGCACCCTCTTGGACCAAGCGCCCCGCCATGTGCCCTACAAATAGAGGGTGGGGCAAGGCCCCTTGAGGATTGGAAACCACCCCAAGTACTTCGAAGTATGAAGGAACCTGAGCCTCAACGCTCTCTAGGAGAGCCCGCGGGTATGAGGAGATCTCCAACAAGGTATGCCCGCAAAGTATGAGGAGACCTTCCACAGGGTATGCCACGGGGTATAAGGAGACCTCCTGTTGGGTATACCCACGGGGTATGAGGGGATCTTCCCTGAACGCTCGCTTTGGGGTCCACGGAGTATGAAGGAACCTCCCTTCAACATATATTACCATTTTTGAGCGAACCATGCATTTCAAAAGTAGAAGACCTAAATTTGCCCAACCTTTTACATTCACGTTGGTTTGCCAATAGATGTTTGATGATATTTTACTAGAAACTACTAGCATGGCCAATAAAAATAACTTAGTACTAGCATGGGCAATAAAAAAAGGTTATACTATATTCCTCGCAAAAAAAAAGTTGGATTGTGACTCCCAACAAATATTATTACACATATCCATATCCAAATAATGTTGGAAGTCCCTTTCTTGCACCTCAAAACGGTTTGCTCTTTTGGTCCTCTAATGGGACCTAGACTTTCTTGAAAGAAAAGGTTCCACTCATTTTCACAACCAACATTTTCCTTATCACCAAGAAAAAAAAAATCCAACATCTTATCTGTAATTTGCATGTAACTCCCTACCTCTAGCATTGGCAGTTCCCGTACACATATTCTTCAGGCTGTACACTGTTTCCTCATCGTGCATGTAATTTCCCTTCACTGCATGAAGAATGCAGCTGGGGCATCATGCTTATATCTAGCTTGCATGTAACATCTGACATTCCTTGTTCAAACTTTGCTATTTTGAAATCTGACCTGTTGGATCATCAGTAAGAAGCAGTCTGTCTTTTTCGATAGCTTGGCAATATTTCTTGCCGTGTTTACTTGGAGTACAATAGCTTCTGTTACTCCATGTTACGATGTTTTTGCTTTCACAACGCCGCGACGCGCGGATGCGTTTGGATGTGCGCGTGCAGGGGAGTTCGCGGCGTTCCTGACGGGGGCGAACCTGATCATGGAGTACGTCTTCTCCAACGCCGCCGTGTCGCGCAGCTTCACGGCGTACCTCGGCACGGCGGTCGGCGTGGACGCGCCCAGCAAGTGGCGCCTCGTCGTGCCGGGCCTCCCCAAGGGCTTCAACGAGGTCGACCTCGTCGCCGTCGGCGTCATCCTCCTCATCTCCGTCTGCATCTGCTACAGGTACTACAGTATTCTCAAATGTCAAACGCTTCGTCATAGCATTGAAGTCGGAAAAAAAAAACATTTTGTTACTAAAAACTTTTTAAAAAATCCTTTGGCTTTTCTTACGAGTGTCTGTCATGTTGTCTCTTGCTGTGGTAAAGCATTGTCTGTTCTGCGCCTGTTGTCACAGCACTTTATGACCATATTGGAGTTCTTTCCGGCAAGATTCCGAACTCCAAAGCAAATGGGGTTCCTATTTTATCCTTTTGGTTAATTTTTGTGAATTTTTTATCTTGCAAGTGTGGATCACCTTTGGGTTTTCGCGCTGACTGGTGTAGGTTCTTCCCGGTGGTTGCTGCTTGTTCCCTTGCTTTCTCTGCATTCCGAAGCCAACTGCTCCTACAACCTTGTTCCTTTGTTATGGCTACATTCCAAAAGCTTCTCAGCAAATGGAGTTAATTAAATTGCCCTAGTTCTGTCCATGCTGGAAAATTTGGAGATTTCGTTATGGGCGAAGAAAGAATCTTGCGCATCACTATTTTCCATTGTACTACTACTGCTAGCTCGCTCTTTCTTGCATAGTTGCATATTGCAATGGTTTCTGTGGCAATGGCAGCGAAGCTTCCTTCAGAAAGGAACCGGAGAAACAAGCTATTCTGGTTGTTACTTACTAGTTCTCAGATCTTTCTTCTCACGTCAAAAGAATTGAAGAACAATCTATTTCCCCCAAGCAAGAACTGACAATATTTGGAAAATAATTTGTCGACAGAGAAACCGTTTTTGACATAGTTCCTTTCACGAATCCTATTCCCATTTGTTGATTTCTCGTTTGGAAACCATTTCTAGGTTATAAAAGAAATACAGTAGCTGTTTAACAAATAGTTTCAGATCTTCTGACAAAGATTTTCTCTTGCGCTCGATCTGCAATGGCAGCACCAAGGAGAGCTCGGTGGTGAACATGGCCCTGACGGCGGTGCACGTGGCGTTCATCCTGTTCATCATCGTGATGGGCTTCTGGCGCGGCGACGCGCGCAACCTGACGCGGCCTGCCGACCCGGCGCACCCGGGCGGCTTCTTCCCGCACGGCGTGGGCGGCGTGTTCAACGGGGCGGCCATGGTGTACCTGAGCTACATCGGCTACGACGCCGTGTCCACCATGGCCGAGGAGGTGGAGCGGCCGGCCCGCGACATCCCCGTCGGCGTCTGGGGCTCCGTCGTCCTTGTCACCGCGCTCTACTGCCTCATGGCCGCCTCCATGTCCATGCTCCTCCCCTACGACGCGGTACGTACGTGCGTCTGCGCACTAGAAGCATTAGCTTTTTTAGCGTCTAAAAGCATTTTTTTTTTCAAATCTATCTATGCGAATAAAATTGTAAAAATAGTGCGGAAGCACTGCTCTGGCATTATAGGGCTCACGTGTCAGCGCCACAACCTCCTGATTCAGCTTTCTAAATCATTGCCTGGTCCATACGCAAACTTTGGAGAGAACCAAATGCTGCCATTCTCAGGATTCCATCTATATGAAAATTGGTATTATAGGCATATATATTGGTTGTAATATTCACCTAGAAAAGAAGGTCAGGATAATTCTGGGAATATATTGCCTAAGACTAAGAGGGTCAAGCGGATATAGTTCAATAGAACAGTGGGTGCTCTGGTCACAGTTGATGCATGCCACTGGCATATGATTCCAGTGTGCGTGACAACTTTTTTTTTCTTCCCTTATTTTTCTTTCTTCTTTTTTTGGATGTTGGCCGTCGTGTGATTTTGCGATAAATCTGCTGTCCCCGTCGGAGGACGGCCCGGAACCTGCTTTCTAGGAGAATAAGGCATCTAAAAATTCATATGCTTTCTTTTCTGTGTCGACCATGAACAGACGACTGGCACGGATATGGTAAGGTAAAAAATCTGCAGTTTTTGTTTCACCTGAGCTTACGTTGTTTTCCTTTGTGGATGTTTTTGTGTGTGGGGTTGCTCTGTGCTGTGCAGATCGACACGGAGGCGCCCTTCTCCGGCGCGTTCAAGGGGAGCGAGGGCTGGGGGTGGGTGTCGAACGTGATCGGCGCCGGCGCCAGCCTCGGCATCCTGACGTCGCTGATGGTGGCGATGCTGGGCCAGGCCAGGTACCTCTGCGTCATCGGCCGCTCCGGCGTCATGCCCGCCTGGCTCGCCAAGGTGCACCCCAAGACGGCCACTCCCGTCAACGCCTCGGCCTTTCTAGGTACGTACGTACATACGTACATACATACTCTTCTTCCTCTCCCGCCTGACTACTCGCAACGGTTTCGGTTCCGTTCAATACAATTGACTGGCCGATCACCGGTGTGCAAGTCGCTCACTAGTTTCTGGTTGTCACGGACGGTGTTCATAGCCATCTTGGCAAAAAAAGAATGAATTAGTGAATGAACCCTGTGAGGCTTTGACCTTTGAATCAACAGCGAGACTATGGCTTTTCCGTGAGCAAATATAAAGGCACGTACAATGATACACGTGAGGTGTCTACGCTATATAGGATTTTAATTAGATGATGTGCAGGAGAGAGAAGAAGAGGAGAGAAAGATGATGTCTATTATTTAACAGATGGTTTTATACTGTGTGTGTATCATTGTACATATAATCTATTGATTGTATAAGAGATTATTATAGACAGCTATATAGATAGTCATTGTATGAGTTGTCTTTAGCTCTGTCTATAGATGATATAAAGGTGTATTACAGATAGTCACAGTCTATATCACTAAATCGGACTAGGATAACTGTTAGGAAGCTTTAGCTTATCTACCTCTGTTGCACTTGTTTTTGTTTGCATTTTTAGTCTAATTGCAAAATTAGTTTTTCCCTGATCACAGAAGCAGTGGCAAGAGTGATAGCCGGCTATTAATAGTGTCCATTTTGACAAGTAGGTGTGGGTCCATCATGGCAGGAGATGACGTGGTCTTGTGGCTTGGTAGACTCCTATCACGATCCCTGCGTGTGATAAGATTGTCAGGCAGTTACGATGCAACAAGACCTAATATGGTCCTTTAGCGTTGCAGGACCGGCTATGCATAGTTTCATACCACGACAGGTTTATGGGCTCACACCTGCCGCGGTTGAGGTGGTTGCTATGCTGCTGGTGAGGTGCCACGGTAGAGAAGTATGGCAGATAACAAGTGCTACCTGACGCTTCCATAGTTAGGAAGGCGACCAGATTTGTAATTATGTGAGGCCAAATATATATATATAAAAAAAAAGTTGCCTCAAGAGACCAACTAAACCAAAAACCCATCTAGTGCTTGGTCGTCTATTCTGAATTCTGATCGAAACCAGCGACGAATCACATGGATTCGTACGCGTAGTAGACGGCGTTGTGCTGGTGCGTGTCTACTCGGCATCATCTCACGCTAACAAAAACGGTGACACGTCGTGTGGAGCCAACAGTGTTTTCTCCTTTGCAGTTCATCACTTACCACCTCGGGCTCTGTGGTATACTGATGTCTTCCAGGCCTCTTCACGGCGGCGCTCGCGCTCTTCACGGAGCTGGACGTGCTCCTCAACCTCGTCTCCATCGGCACGCTCTTCGTCTTCTACATGGTGTCCAACGCCGTCGTGTACCGCCGCTACGTGGCCCCCGGCGACAGCGGCGGGCTTCGCGCCTCGGCCTGGCCGACGCTCTCCTTCATCCTCGCCTTCTCCCTCATCGCGCTCTCCTTCACGCTGCTGTGGCAGTTTGCACCCCGCGGCGGCGTCAAGGTCGGGCTCCTGGGGGCGTGCGCAGCGGGGGCGGTGGCCACGGTCGGCGCGTTCCAGGCTTTCGTGCCGCAGGCGCACGAGCCCGAGCTGTGGGGCGTGCCCTGCATGCCGTGGGTGCCAGCGGCGTCCGTGTTCCTCAACGTCTTCCTGCTCGGGTCGCTGGACCGGCCGTCCTACGTCCGGTTCGGGTTCTTCTCGGCCGCCGCCGTGCTGGTCTACGTGCTCTACAGCGTGCACACCAGCTACGACGCCGAGGAGAACGGCGGCGAGATCGACGGCACCAAGGTCCAAGACGAAGGCTGCAAGGTCTAGCAGCACTGCATTAGGAGCAGGGTGGCTGACATAGACACAACTCAATCTTGATCTACCTCCTCTGTCCTCTCTCTCTCTCTCTCTTTCTAGGTTTTGTTCTTTAATTAATTAGGTTATGACTATGATCAAGTTAATGGAGAAGAATCTAACATGGGGAAGAAAAACAAACCCAAATTAAGAAAATAGAAAGAACAAAAAGAGAAAACTATTGCACTTGTAATTGCAAGATGGAAATGTACATGCATGATCCCTTTCCTCAGGCTCAATCATGCAGATTTTAGCCATTTGGATGAACCGTCCAGAGGATGAGGTCTAGCAGACGATCAAAGGAAACCGTGGACTCGTGTGCCATTTTTAAAGCCGGCCACGATCTAGAGTTGTCAGTCTTCTGCAGCCACACCCTCCTAATTCTCAACGCATAAGCTTCAGACCAGGTATCCCCAAATCGCCACGTTCCAACGGCCGGCAGACTCCACAATGTACCGGCTGCGTGCGCCGATTCAGAGCCAGCCAATACCATCGTCTCTGGGATGTTGTCGTGGGCATCGATCCACGGCAAGGCCAAGAGGATACAGTGATCTGGAAGTGGAGACCCTCGCTTTCTTTTTTTCTTTTTTAAAATGGGCAAGCGGTGATTATATTAGGAGAGAAAAATAGAGTTTAGGATATAAAAGTGCGGAGACTGCATCCGAGAGAGAAGAGAGAAGGGGTTCGGGGGTTAAGGTTGTCGGTGTAGAATTTTTTCGAGGTGTCTTGCTCCTGTAGAAATCTAGTTGATAGCCTTATCTTTGATCGATTGAAGGATCTGGTCGTGAGTTGCCCAATTCCTTTGGAAGATTCTGTTGTTGCGCTCTTTCCACCATTGCCAGCATGCAAGGATTATGAGGGATTTAACGCCTTTCTGGGAGGTGGATCTGCTAGCTATGTGTTGAAGGTTCCATTGCTCGAGGTCTCTAGATAGCCTCCACCGGTCCGGTTGAAGAGACGGTATGTTTGCCCACCGCGCAACAGAGGACCACATACTCCAAACTTGGGTACATTCTACAAAGAGGTGGAAAATCATTTCTAGGTTCCGACAGCACATTTGGTAGAAGTATTGATTTGGCCATTCCCTGAGCTGTAGACTCTGTGTTGTCCATAGACGATTTTGTTGCGCAAACCAGAAGAAGATCTTACATCGCAACAGGCCCCATGCAGACCAGATGGCCTCGCTTTCATATTGATATACTGCCAAATCGGCCTACAATGCCTTTTTCTTATGTGCAATCAGGTTCGATGGGCATAGGGCGATTTGGAAGACTCCGGCACCTCTAAAATATACTCCTCCGGTTATAGATAGTTGTTGTTTTTGAGATAGATGTAGTTAAACTTTTGAAACTTTGACTGTAAGTATATCTTTAAATTGGATACATAAAAACTATAGGTGTAGATTTGTCTCAAAAAATACTTTTATAATATTATAATTTTACTGTGTTTTATAAATATAATATAATAGAAATTAGTGGTTAAAGTTGTGTTTTGGAGACTATGTCAATGTCGAAAGCGAAAACTATTTGTGACCGAAGGGAGTAAGTTCTTCTGTTGGTTGGCAATTCATAAGAGGTGCTGGTCGGCCGACAAACTTTGTAGAAGAGGCCTGACCAACGATGTCGATTGCAAGTTCTCCAATGGTGGTTGCTGGAAAGTTGTACAGATAACATGAATACGTGATGGATGGTGATTATTTATCGTTTCGTTTACTTTGAGGTTTGTACAAATTATATTGGAAAAGATGATATATAGAAACACTCCTCTTATTCTGGTCCATAGGACCGTTTGGAAGAAAATAAAAAAAGGAATGCGAGTGTCCCGATCCGAAGTCACCGATCTGGGAGTTGTAAGCAAGATCACGGATGAGCTTTCTGTTTGGGGCCAAGCAGGAGCGTCGGTGTTGCCATCCTTTTCCTTTCACAAGAGCTTCTTGCTAATTTTCCAAAGGCAAAATCAGCATCACGGACGATTTCTGGTGAAGGCACACCGTATTACACATTCTCCTCCGATGATCCTCGTTGACCTCGATGCTGCCACCATCAAGCACTGAAATTGAAATGAACCCGTTCACCAATAAAAAACCGCAGCCGGTGAAGGAATCTTGACCTGCATTTCACCGAATCACGCCTCCTCCGATCGTCCAGATGCCCATGGCAAATCCAAATCCTAATCCGGAACCCGCGATTGCTGCGCCGGGCACACACACAGTCGCAACGCGTAACGTAGATCGACAGAGACGTCCATTTGCAGAATATGCAGTGTGTCGAGCTGGCTGTATCCCTGCACCCATTGTCGCCGGTGTTTCGCTGTCCGAGTGGTTGCTGTGTGACATCCATTTTTGCTGATTGAAAATGGCAGAACTGGATGGATCGGATAATAGCACGTCGATCGTATCCTGATTATATCAGGCATTGCTCTTCTTTGCTTGCTGATCTTGTAGAGAGATAGGTAGCGGAGGCCATGTGATAATCTGCATGCATGCGTGGAGCCACTTGCTTTTACAGGTTGGATGCTAGCTAGCTAACAGCGCCCGTGGAAAATGGGATGAACTGCTGTATGTGCTCACGTGTTTATCTCAATGGCGCACATTAGGTGTACAGGAATTGAATGTGCTACGACAACGGAAATGGAGAGTGGTCGATCATGAAAGCTCTAGGAAGTGAATGATCCAAAAAAATCCATGGGAAGTGGAAAAACTTCGGATCATCTGACAGGTGCCAATCCTCAAAGTGAGACTTCTTCTTCTATTGTTCAGTTTGTGTAACTTTGCTTTATAAACCCCCGTTAAAAATTGCGGATAAATCCGGCGAGGAAGATTGAAGATGTCGAGAAGTTATCTTTGCCGCCGTAGACCAGTACAGGAGTTAATACAGGTGAGTCATGATGATATCGAAGGTATTATCTTGCGATGAAGATTGAACCAAGTTTCCTGCATTCCTTGTGCATAAACACTAGTTACATGTTGTGGATGGCAATTTACCGATCCAGAAGTGGCATTGCATCCTGTGACTGTGCGACTTTGTTCTGTGCTCTTGAGTATTGTGGGCATCAGGCCGGGTTTTTTTGTCAGCCCGAGGTACGGCAGACACGACTCGACACAAAACAAAATGGATGCCGACACGGCACGGTTGCCTGGGCTGTGCCGAGCGCGAGAACTAGGCATGATGGGTGGCACGGCACGCGGCAGGCACGAGCCCGGCATGGAGCACATCTGGCGCGGCAGACCTACTGCGGGCCCGCAGCAGGGCACGCCAACCCACCGCAGGGAGATGGGGGAGAGGAGGCAGAGGGGGCGGGGTTACCTGCTCCCACGCCGCGCCTGCGCCCGTGCCGAGGCCCGCGCCGTGGCCGATGCTCGCCCTTGCTCGTGCCTGACACCTGCCCTCGCCTATGCCGACGCGTGCTCGCCCATGGCCACCTACCCGCGCTGAAGTCTACGCCCGCACCGACGTACGATGCCGGAGAGGGAAGGGGAGGCGGAGGAGACAAGGGGGGCTGTAGGGGGGAGGCGGAGGAGGCGAGGGGGCCGGAAGTAGGGGTGAAAACGGATCGGATACGGACGGATAATAGCTCTACCATATTTGTTTTTATATTTTTTCTCGGATGCGGATACGGATACGGATAGTTCAGATACGAATACGAATACGGATAATATCGAATACAAATACGGATCGAATACGAATCGAATCGGATACGATTTCGAATATTTTATCGGAACATGATAATCCCTTAGATTGTATATAAGAAGTCAACGAAAATACATAACTAGTTGATTTGATGAAAATGTTATTGAAAGTTGAACAAATATAAGCATTTTCATTCACTTAGACAATAAGTAGATACCATGTCGCAAATAAAATTATATAAGACTTAGTTTATCACACACATACAATTAGTTCATTATACACGTAGATCAAAACACAAAAATAAAGGTAATCTTTCCTCAAAGATACAAATGGAGGCAAACACATAACACACTAAAAGTTTGATAATACTTAAATATCACGTCTCTAGAAAAATTATATAACACTTATATGTAATGATCCAAGATTTATATTCTTTGTTGAATTATGTTAAAAATAATAAATTATGTATTTATGAGTTTTTATGATTTTTAGCTATTTATTTAAATATTTTCCTATTAAGAATAGGAATATTTGAATTTTTGAGAAAAATTAAAATCTGATAAAACCTTGAAAATAATTTTAAAATGTTAGATTATTTCGAACTTTCTTAAAAAATTGTAATTTTTGGAGTTGGTTTGCTAATTTTAATAATTGAAACTTACTTTATGGATTAATTAAATTAGAAAACAATTTGAAATTAAGAAACATTTTTGGGCCGAAGAGTAGTTTTGGCCCAGCCCATATGTATATCCGGATATCCGATCCATCAATATCCGGATTATCCGAATCAATCCGTATCCGACGGATAGTGAGCTCCCAATCCGTGATCCGATCCGACAAAAATCCGTATCCGTATCCGATCCGATACTATCCGACAAATATTCGATCCGACAGAATCCGTATCCGAAAATATCCGGATCGGTCGGAAACTATCCGATCCGTTTTCATCCCTAGCCGGAGGTGAAGGGGGAGGGGTAGGCTGGGGCGAGAGAGACGAAGGGGGAGGTCGGGGCGAGGGAGGCGGTGGGGATGGTCAGGAGGGAGGTCGAGGCGAGCGAGGTCGAGGCGGAGGCGAGGGGAGGTGGGGTGAGGGAGGCGAACAGGCTGGGGAGGGGGAGAGAGAGGGTCAGAGGCTAGGCGAGGGAGGTGAAGAGATATAGGCCGAAAGGAAGAAAAGAAATGAAAAGAAAGAAGAGAAAAAAAAGAAGAAAAGAAGAAAAAGGAAAGGAAAGAAGGAGAGAAAAGAAAAGAGAGAAGAGAAAAGAAATGGGAGAGACTCATCGGGCGGAAGAGAGAGTGAGCGAGAGAGATTGAGAGATTGATTGGGCGAAAGAGACCAGAGATTGAGAGAGAGAGAGACTAATCGGGCAAGAGAGATTGAGAGAGACTGATCGAGCGAGAGAGATTGAGAGAGACTGAGAGATTGAGAGAGCGAGAGAGAGAGACTGATTGAGCGAGAGAGAGACTTGAGAGAGATAGTGACGGTCAAGAATAAGTAAAATTTAATTCTTTTTCTTTTATATTTATGCCCGTTGCCTTATCTTCGTGTATCTTTGACTCTTTTCTCTCATCATAATAGTGCAAATGGACTAAGTTTAGGCCGACACGGCACGAAGTGTAAATGGGCCGTGCCTAAGCTCGCCGAAGGCGACGGCACGGCACGACAGACCGTCGTGGCCCGACACGGTTCAGACACAACGCATAATGAGCCTGTGCCGAGCTAACCTGGCCCGGCACGATACCCACTTCTACTCTTGAGGAAAGCAGAAAGCTCCAGATGCCCCGGTCGTCCTTCCTGTGTCTCCGAAATGATCGGTGCAAGAATCAAATCCAGCATCCACTAAGCAGAAGACGGGCGGCTGAAGGAAATTTTCCCTCCACCTCCATCGCATTCACCACCTAATTAAAAACTGAAAGTGCAGTGTGACGACCACGCACACACGCTCTGTTTTGTTCCAGATTTTGGCTCGTTTATTCCATTCGCCGACACTCTGTTCTGGGGTTTATCTAAGCACTGAATGGCGATTGGTGAGGGGTTGGTTCCATTTCTGTCAATTGATCGTCGCCTTTTTGTGAGCACCACTTTTGCTTTTGACCAAATCTTATGGCCTGCCTATGCAATAATGCAGCCAGTTGTTAGTGAGTGCATGTTTGGTTCAGTGTACTACTTTACACCCTCAGCAAGAATATATACTCTTAGCCTTCTTAGGTGAAGGATGGGCAAGCTCCAAATCAGATGTTCAAGTCTATTTATTCGTTCCCACTTACATGCAACATTAGATTAGGTTTGCCATGCAGTGAGTGTGGTATCAGAAGTGCAAGGAGGAGTTTAAAATTTGCTATTTTCTCGTTCACTCTAGTCAAGGATGATTGCTTCCTAATAATGCAACTGTTTTTCTCTCTTTTTGAGAACTTATAGTGTCAAAGAAATTAAGAGCTGCCGGTTTCAAAAGAAGAAGAATTCAGGTGGAAATAACTACATTCATATGCCAAATATGTCGTAGAACTCGAAGGCACTTTGTCATGTTTGCAGTTCTCCTCAGGTCTAACAGTTTTTGCAACCAGCCAACCACAACATCCATACACAAAAATGCTTGTCTAGTGATGAGCAAGGACGCGTTTACTTTGCTGGTCAGGCATACGTCATGAAAGCCCTCTAAGTGCTCAAACCTAATTCCCAGACAAGTATGCAAGCTGCAGATTTCATGCAACTCAAGTAAGTACTTTTAACTCGTTTCAACTTCACCCATGGACTACTGCTTGCTAACTGCTAAACTGGCTGACCTGCCGTGCTATTAAAGTAATTAGTAGATTTACCTACGCAACTCCGCGGCTAGATATTATGACACGGTTGTTTTTTTATATACAACTCTACTTCCTATAATTTAAAATAATTATATTTGTTAGATAACTCTAATACTTATCTATAATTAATCTCCACCGTTATAATCTGGCCCTATTAAAATAAGTAGTGGGGGTACTTCTCTTTTTCTTTCGATTAATGTGACAATTTCTAGGATTATTGTAGGATTTTGTTGCCCTTTAAAACGAAGGAGGTGTGTTAAATATCACCCGTTGTTTATATTTATATAGATATTGCAAGTTGCACCACTTGAGATCAGTTGGCTGAGTCACACACACACACTATTGAATTCCAATGACTACTCCTTGCTAACTTTTAGAGTGCTAAAACATTCTTCGGTAGGCAGAAAAAGAGAAAACAGGTAGTATTACCTTACCTATGGCTGCTTCCAATCTTTTCATGTTGACTTGCATGCAGCGATAAGATTTGTCCAATGGATTTCCCTTCCACTCATCAACAAAATAACCTAATCATGTCGTCTATCAGGTGTTTTACGTCGCCGTCACATGAAAGCTAAGGAGTTACGCGTCGACGTCCCAAGTTTCAGACTTTGAGAGTGGCAGACTGGCAGTGATAAACCAGAGCTTCATACTGCAGGAAAGATCGTCTTCGTTTAGCATGAAAGAAATAAACAATGCAAGAAAAGGCACGCCTTTGAGAGAGGAAGGTGAAATATGAAAAGGAGGGGAATCACAGAGGCAGGCAACATTCTTATATCATCAACTGATCATCTGAAAAGGAGGGGAATCGTGGAGGATTGTGGAGGATAGAGGAGGAGCTATCGATGTGCAGTGATCCATATATCATCAACTGATGAAGAATGTAATGCGAATCATCTGAATTCTGATGTGATGTGATCAGTGCCGCCTTAAAGTGGAAGAGATTAATTGGAGCCGGCCGGTAATGAGCGATCTTTTTAGGCGTGTTCTGGGAAGATCACGGCTTCACAAGCCTGCGAAGGATGGAATAGAAAAATAGGGAGGGGAGCCTTGGAATCGGAGAATCCAGATGTCATCACTTTTCTAGTCCCATACTAAGATTTTTTTTTCTCAAATCTGATCTCTTTCGAATGTAATTAGAAAAATAGTATCATTCTCAAAAGCGGAAGTGCCAGTAGCCAACACATATCACCTATTGCACTCCCGTAACTTGGAAGAAGCTATCGAACTAGGGGAGCTTTGCAAGCGTGCGAACAGTGGAATAAAAAGATAGTGAGGGGAGTCGTGGGAATTGAAGAATCTAGATATCATCACTTTTCTAGTTCATGATAATCTTTTTTTTTCTTTTTGCACCCCTTTCAAACATAATTAGAAAAATAACATCATCCTCGACTACAAAAGCACCTTCAGATGACACGTGTCACCGAGCTACCGAGCTAGGGGCTTGCCGAGCTCGATAGCTCTATCTGAGCTGCGGGAGCACGTTAGGTGACACGAGCTTCGCAAACGTGCGAACAGTGGAATAAAAAGATAGCAAGGGGAGCCATGGGAATCGAAGAATCTGGATATCATCACTTTTCTAGTTCATGGTAATCTTTTTTTCTTTTTGCACCCCTTTCAAACATAATTAGAAAAATAACATCATCCTCGACTACGGAAGCACCTTCAGATGACACGTGTCACCGAGCTAGGGGCTTGCCGAGCTCCCCTAGCTCGATAGCTCTTTCTAAGCTGCGGGAGCACGTTAGGTGACACGTGTCGCCTGTCAGTGATTCCGCGATCAGGGATATGGTTATTTTTATAATTATATTCCGAAGAGAGCTAGATTTGTAAAAAGAAAATTTCAAAGAGCTAGAATAGTGATCATTTCAAAAATCGGAGGAAGAGAAGGCTACTTGTGTTACTGTCCACTCTTTTTTCAGAAGGAAAAGAGTGCCGAGAAATGAATCCCGCTGATGAGAGGGTCACAACGTAAGTACAACAGGACACTGAGATCGTACTCTGGAGATTCGATTTGACGTGAGTTTGAAGATTTTCAAAGACTCGCGGCTTGAAAAAGAAATTTTTGGGTGTTTAGTGGCAAGGCCTAATGATACTTTGATCGTCCTAAAAAAAGGAAAAGAAAATTAATAGTTTGATCTATGCAATGTTGCCTCTTATTTCTAATCCATTCGTTTTCGGATTATTATATTTGTATTTCGTGCATGATGTCTAGATTTTCCTAACTCGGTCTTTAAACAAAGTGGATTATAATAGCGTTTCGTTATGCAAAAAGCCTTCTTCATGACTCCGCCTGGTACAAATGTTTTTCATGCTTTGAACATTTTAGAGCAAGATTAATGCAAATGGTATTTTTATGCCATTTCCCCCCTACTTTACAAAAAAAAACTTATCTATACCCCTTTATAATACACTTAAGCAATTTTTTCTACGTCCACCCTAAATAATGCACCTCATTAGAGATGGTCTAATGCTCGTGCACCCAGCAAAACGTCACCAGAAACTTGCATTCATCAAAATGAACGTCTCAGATCTTTCCTCAATTTTACTCACCCACATCCGATGGCCATTATTTAGTGTGTCAAATCATCCCTGTGGCCCACAACAGACCTCCCCCACCTACATATTTGGAAGGAGAGCGAATCAAACAAGGAAATAAATAAGGAGGATCCGCATGCAAGGAAATCAGACTTGAATTTTTTACTGGTCAAAATTGTACGTACTACATATTTGGAAAGAGGGTGAATCAAACAAGGAAATAAACAGGGAGGATCCGCATGCAAGGAAACAAGACTTGAATTTTTTATTATCCTGGTATTGTGATCGTATTTTTTTTCTGAATATGACCCTTCTCGAGACTTTTTTACGGATCTAATCCCATAGAGCCTAATTTCAGCGCACGGAGAGCGCTGAATTTTTTTTATTTTTTATCTAAGGAACCAACGGTCTTGGAGTGCTGCTTAATTTTTTTCAATTTTTTCTCGCGGAACCAGCAACCGGCGAGCACTGTTTAATTTTTATCTTTTTTTCCTTGCGGATCTAGCGATCGGCGAGCGCAGTTTATTTTTCCATATTTTTCCGATATCATCCCTGTGGCCCACAACAGACCTTCCCTCACCTGCAACATCAACAAGAAAAAGAAAACAAACGTCTTGGAATCAAGGAAAAGGAAACAAACGTCCTGGAAAAGGAAAGGACCATACATTACGTGTTGGGAAAATGAAACCGGGAGATGGGGCGGCGCGGCCGGGAGAACGCAGGTCTGCAATGGCTTTGCCGACGCGGCGAGGTTGCTGGTCAGCGACCTCGCGGCCGTCGTGCCTCGGTAAATTTATAATTTAAATTTTTTTGAAAATAATTTTATTAAGTACAAAATAATCGAAAGTTTTTTTGAGATTTTTCTAGAATTTTTTAACCTAATGTGCTATCTTTTCAAAAATCCTTCTATAATTAAAAAAAATGAAGGCAACTCACCTGTAGCTTCTTCTAGCTGCAGCCTGCACTGCAGAAGCTTCTTCTTCCTCCTCCATTAAAGCAAGAAAGAAGCTCCAAAGCTCCATCAATCCCGCACCAAATCTTCTCTTTCCATCTATGGTGTTAATTCACCAAATTTCGTGCTCTATTGCCAAAATTTCCTCCCAATCTGATTTGATCCCAAATTATGGTTTCCATAAATATGCTTGTTTCGGGCTATAAAAGCCATGAGCTCTCCTCCACCCCATCGCATTGCGTAAATCCCCAAGTGCTCCCTCTTGTAAAGATCGCCGGATTTTGGAGGTAACCCAAGCCATCACCGTCATCTTTCCCGGTGAAATTCACCGCAACCGTGACTCCTCCCTCGCAGGCGCCGGTGCCGGCGATCTCGTCGCACCAGGCCGACCCATCATGCGATCGCCGCCACCCTTGGCCCTCCCTCTCCCTTGCGCTGGCCAAGCCCAGAGAGCACGCTGTGCTCTCTGTGGAAGCTGCAAAAAAAATAATCTAAAATCAGAAAATTCTTTTTTCTTTCTCTTTCTTGATTTAAAATCTTTTGGGAGCCCGTTTTCGCCCATTCGACCTCCATTTAGTTCCGTTTTTCTTTCTAAATTCATTTAAAATTCTAAATTTCTCTTTTATTATTAAGTGTTGTATTCATACTTATCTTCTCATTTAATTGATAAGCGGGTGTACTGCCGTCGTAGCGTTAGCACAGGCACTATACTAGTTACTTATATACATCATCATCTCAATACAAGTTACATAGATCCTGAAACAAGCGAAATAGTAAGTGATCGTCATCTACATTTCATTTATTCTTTGTGTAACTTTTAAATAGTAATAAATAGTGACACGGCCAAAAATTATACATCGAAAAAAAGAGAGAAAAGCTATCATATGAACTACTGGACCTTATAGTAATGGGCCTCTCATATATATACATTATTGGATAAAGATACAGAACGTGGGGTATATCTTCGTTTTCCTCCCTGCGTTTTTTTTTCCCGATCGCATCCTCCACCACCGACTCATCGCCGCCATCTCCTCCTCCTCCTCCGCTGCCTCGTACTGCTCATCGTTCCACCGCTCCCGGAAGGCGCGCGGTGTCTGCTTCCCCGCCTGGTGGCGCCACCTGTGTCCGAGGCCGGTCTCGCGCGCGGCGTGCACCGACGGTGTTCGACGGAATGCCCCGCCGAGAGGTATCTGCTTCACCTCGCCACTTTTTGCACATTGCGTTCTCGTATCCTTGTACTTTGTGCCAAGCGTAAGGGATTTAAGATGTAGCTTTTGTTGTAGATTTTTAATAGATGTCTTCGAGTGCGTCTGTGTTGTTGCCTATTGTGACAATTTGGTAAGTCTTATACGCACATTTAAGTAGGTAAGGAGAGAATTCGGGGTGGTAGAAGAAATTGTACCTGACAACGTAATGGTGGATGTGATGTTAGTAAGTTGTGAGTAGGGGTGAAAATAGATCGGATACGGACGGATAATAGCTCTAACATATTTGTTTTCATATTTTTTTTCAGATGCGGATACGGATATAGATAGTCTGGATACGAATACGAATATGGATAATGTCAAATCAGATACGGATAGAATACGAATCGAATCGGATACGGTTACGAATATTTATCAGAATATGATAACCCCTTAGATCGTACAAAAAATCAACGAAAACACATAACTAGTTGATTTGATCAAAACATTATTGAAAATTGAACAAATATAAGCATTTTCATTCACTTAGACAAAGTTAGATACTACGTCACAAATAAAATTATGTAAAACTTAGTTCATCACACACTGATGATTAGTTCATCATACACGTACATCAAAACACAAAATGAAGGTAATCCTTACTCAGAGATACAAATAGAAGCAAACACAGAACACACTAAAAGTTTGATAATACTTAGATACCATGTCTCTAGAAAAGGTATATAACACTAACATGTAATAACCCAAGATTTGTATTCTTTGTTGAATTATGTTTAAAATAATAAATTATGTATTTATGAGTTTTATGCAGTTTTAGCTACTTATTTAAAATATTTTTCTATAAAGAACGACAATATTTAAATTTTTGAGAAAATTTAAAATATGATAAAATCTTGAAAATAATTTTTTTAAATGATAGATTGTGTCTAGAACTTTCTCAAAAATTTTCGTAATTTGGAGTTAGTTTGCCAATTTTAATAATTAAAACTTGATTTGTGGATTAATTAAATTAGAAAACGATTTTGAAATTAAGAAACCTTTTTAGGCCAAAAGAGTAGTCTTAGCCCAGCCCACATGCATATCTGGATATCCGACTAATCAATATCCGAATTATCTGAATCCGTATCCATATTCGATGGATAGTGAGCTACTGAATCCGTATCCGACAAAAAAAATCCGTATCCGTATCCGAAAATTATCCGGATCGGTCGGAAACTATCTGATCCGTTTTCATCCCTACTTGTGAGACATGAGGGGCAATCCTCTAGACACTATTGTTCTAGTTATCAAGGTAGAGTATTTCACGAGTAGGTCTTGTTACGAGTTACTAAAAGTTTATCTGTGTGAATGTGTGCTCTGATGAACTGATGGTAACATCTTGCGATGAACTCCGTTGTGCAGGGTAGTCAAGTCATGATGCTTCGAACCATGTTGCATGCGTCCAACTGAATGCACCTACAACAACATGCAGGTGTATATTAGGGTTGGTTTAGTTGGTGCATTGGTGTTTTGCAAATTGATTGGTAGGTGTTGGTAGGGGCCTAAGGGATTCTTTTTAGGTTCTTTTTTGAGCACGTAGTATTTTGTTCTGTTGCCATTTAAGTATTTCTGTGCTCTTGGTCTTCAAGTTTAGTGCCGGTATGTTTTAGAGACTGTCACAGTGTTGAAGGAAGTGGAAAAGCTTCATTCGCTAACTAGGTATCAGTTACTTAAATTTGTTATGGTGTTTAGCTTTTCCTTGAATGTTGTTGTGCTGGCATTGCTGATGGTGGTGATGTGTATCTCCATATTTGCATGGATGGGTTTTTATGTGTGTTTATGGTACATGCTGTTGTCTAGCAGTATTCTAAGGACGGTGTCAACAGGAGATATTACTGGGCTAGGAGAGTTTCTTGAATCATTTTTTTAGGAAGAAGCCAATATAGCATCCTGAACTTTGGTTGAAGGTCCATCCAGCACCCTAAACCATAAAACTAGACATTTGACCTCCCAAACTTTGCAATCCGATTCAAATAACACCCTAACCTGGTTTCGCATAGTGGTATTGCCCGTGTAACGCAATGAGTGAGCGGTTTTGCTCTGTAGGATGACATATGCAAATTAGGTCAATGACAGGTAGTGCCCACATGTGCTTCTCCCCCGTTGAGCTCCCAATCATGCTTCCATAACTGTCGGCCTCTGTAGCTCCCTTACTCTCTATTTCGATTTGGAAGAGAAGCTCCTTTGAGCCCTACCTTTCATTGACCTAAACTTGCCCAGTGTATCATCCTACATGGCAAAACTGCCCACTCGTCACGCTACGCAAACAATAAAACTATGCGAAACGTGGTTAGGGTGTTATTTGTGTTAGGAAATAAAACTTGTATTCAATATGAGGCCAATAGGCCATAATATATAGAGTACATGAGGGTACAAATGGAAAGCCTACACAAGTTAATATCTATGTAAGGCAATATATTTCTTAACACCCCCTCTCAAATGCAAGGCGTACACCCCCTCTCAAATGCAAGGCGTATGCAATAGCATTGCATTTGGAGTTGGAAGAGTTGGCACTAAAATAGGGGAAAATCCAAAATCCTAGTCTTCAATTTGTCATCATAGCATCCAGCTCTTGAAAAATGTGTCAAAAATCAAATAATCTCCCACCCAAGTCGCCTCACAGCCCATAAAGCACAAAGTGTAGGGGCTGAGAAAGCAGAAGCAAAGTTGACCGCGATAGCACGACAAAGAAGATGATGATGCGGACACAAATAGAGAGAGCTATAAAAGCAAGCCGAAGAGAGATGGATAGAAGCATGGCAGCATAGATCAAAGTCCGAGATGGCGGTGGTGCAATGCACTAGAAGCGCGGTAGAGGCGTGGTACAGAAGAAACGCGGCGGCCTTATAAAAGTCTTCTAAGATCTTCAGAGGATCAAAGAGAAAAAGAGCAGTTGCTGCCATGCAAAAGAAATTTGTGGACTCGCACGACTTAGATGAACTCAAAGATAGACGCTAAGGACTTGGATGGACGCAATGGAAGCTACGAACCTGAGAAAGAAAATACTCAAAGGATAACTAGGAATACTAGCAACAGCAACAGCCAGACACGAAGTAGAACTCTAGATCAAAACTCAACGGCGACACTCGACGCAAAGAAAGTCATGTCGGTGTTAAACCAAAGCTCAGGGAGTGAGATGAACTCCAAACTGCTAGCAGCAGCCATCGGCAAAAGCTCATAAATATCAGCAACCAAAAAGCTGAAGAAGCCAAAGCTATAGAAAACTGCGGAGCCGAAGAGCCAAAGACGAAATCCGGAGGCGAGCCAAGAGCTAGAAACTGGAGAGCCGGTCAGGAGAGTCGGAGCTGAGTCAAAGAGCCGACCAGAAGAGTGAAGCCAAGCCAATTCGAACGGAACCAAGATCAAGCCAAAGAGCCAAAGCGGAAGAGCCAGAGTCGAGCCAGAAGCCGAGCCGAAAAACTAGCGAGCCAACCTAGAACTGAGAGACGGTTAAAGGAGATGGAGCTGACAGGTGTAAGACGACAAAGGAACCGAAGCCAAGCCAACAGAATGAGCCAGAGTCGAAAAACCAAGACTAAAACAGAGCCAAAATGAGCCAAGCCGTGATGAAAGAGCTGAGCCGAATGAAGGAGCCGCCTTGGAGTCGAGCCAAGCCAGAAAATTGGAGCTGAAACTGGATTAAATCCGGTTTTGGAATCCAATTGAAATCCGATGGTTTCATCTCCCAGTTGAAATCCAATTGAAAGTTGAGTACAGTAGGCTTCCTCTCCTTCCGGGTGGCTAGCAAGGCAGCTGGTCAGAGACGTGGAGGCGACGCGAGGTTGGCGGGCTGGAGAAGATGGCAGAGGCGGCACGCAGCCAACGGGAGGAGCGACGAGGTACCGGAGGTGGTGACGATGGCCAGCATGGCGAGCTCGAGCTTGTAGTAGACATCGACAGCGCCCTCGGTACGGAGCTAGGCCTCCTGCATCATGGGCGGGCGGGAGTATTCACGTCAGGTGGCCAGCAGAGCGGATAGTGGGTTGTGGAGCCGCGTCGTTGGCGTGGTGAGCAGAGGCGGCAAAGGTGGTCGGCCAAGAGGAGTCGCTGACGAGGAGGTGGCGAGGAGTGAAGGTGGCGTCACAGGCTGGCTAGAGTGAAGCAGATGACAGCCAGGGCCAGCGTCCACTCTGGCTACGCACGGATGATGAAGTTCTGGACACCCGTATCCAGCAAGGATGACCATGGCTGAAGGCCATGGTCGGCATGTATCAGAGCAGGCAGGGTTCTCGAGATCCAAAACCGTTCGATAAACCGATCTAATTTAAAAAAAAATTCAAAAAAATTGAAAAAAAATATTTGTTGAAAACCGCTCGAAAACCGTTGAAAAACCGCGGTTTCCGCAAAAAAAACCGCTCGAAAAACCGTTTTTAGGAACATTCAATTGGTCGGCTCGTTTTTCGCGAAAAACCGCGGTAAACCGAGGGTTTCCAATTTTTTTGATTTTTTTTTATTTCCTAACCCTTCGGTTTTTGACGGTTTTCAAGCTGTTTTTCGAGCGATTTTTGCGGTTTTCACGGTCTCGGTTTTTGTGGTTTTTCACGGTTTCGGTTTTGTGAACCCTGAGAGCAGGGTTGCACGGGATCTAGTGTAGAGCCACGCGAGAAGGTCGGATCCGGACAAGGATAGCGACGAGCGCGCGATCTAGCCACCCTTGCGAGCGGAGATCATTCCTCCCGGGAGCAGCGGTAGCAGAAGGACTGAGAAGCGGCCGACGGGAAGGGCCGGCCAACAAGGATGGTTGGATGACACAAGTGCAATGCCGGTAAAACCCTAACCTTGCTTTAATACCATGTTAGGAATATCACTTGTATTCAATATGAGACCGATAAGCCAGAATATATAGAGTACATGAGGGTACAAAAGAAAAGCCTATACAAGGCAATATCTATATAAGGCAATATATTCCTTAACAATTTGATCTGGATTGCAAAGTTCGAGGGGTCAAATGTCTGGTTTCATAATTCGGGGCGCCGAACGGATTTTCGAGCATAGTTTGGGGTGTTATATGGACTTTTCCTTTTTAAAGTTGTGGCATTACTACTTTCATATTTTGTGGATGGTATTACATGAAATGATTTAGGAGACGAGGATTTGATAATGGGTTTGTTCCATTGTTGCCATTTTTGCACCCAAAATAATACCATGTGTTAAGTGAAATGGCATACAAAATGATGAAATAAATGTCCTAATAGTTTTCTTCTTTTTTCCGGTGTTCCCTTAGGTGGCGCCTAGGCGCTAGGCTACACCCTCCCGCCTAGCCCGCCTAGCTGATTTATCCCGCCTAGGCAGCCACCTAGCCCGCCTAATCGGCGATTAGGCGTTAGGCACCGTTGTGCCGCCCGCCTAGCGGCTAGCACCTATTGCCTAGGGGAACATTGCTTTTTTCAAAACTCTTTTGTTTGGCATCTATTGCATGGGATGCATAAGAAAACAAGAACAACTCTAATATTTGTAAAATAACTTTTTAATCAATCAGCACTTGTCTGTTGTCCTTACTTTTAAGCCGCTGTTGAATTTCATGTGTTCTAGTTTTATTGCTATGTAGGTGTGGACTTTGGAGTCAAGAATTCAAGATATATTCTTTAATCTCAAGCTCTGAATAGTGAGCAATAGCTCAAACACTTCTCTAATCAGTCCACCCTTTCTGTGAGTCATCAGTTTTGAACAAATTCAATTGGGAAAATGTGTGTTTTAGTAATATTATGAGCTTGTGGGCAGCTAACTTGCCTGGATGGGCTTTTGGTTTAACTACCATGCCATAAATAAGAGTACCAAATCTATTATTGTAGAACACTCTGGACTTCGTTTTTCCGCTTGTTCTTTCTGTAGCAAGCTGAACCATAGCACTGGACTAAAGGATCAAAAGCTTGTTAGGGTTGAAAGGAATTTGATTGACGTGTTTTCGCTTCATGAACTTTTGCAACTATGTGCAAGGAGGAGGTCCAGTCTTGGGAAAAGCTGTCATGGGTTAGCCATTCATCTTGGTCTGGTAACAGATACTCTCACACGCAATATTCTCATGAACCTGTACACAAAATGTGACCAGAATGATTGTGCTCATCATGTTTTTGATGCAATGCCTGTCAAAAGCATAGTCTCATGGAATACCATGATTGCTGGGTATACCCATAATGGAGAGGATATGCAAGCTCTGAAGCTTTTTTCAATGATGCATCGAGAAGGGACACATATGAGTGAATTTACTTTATCCAGCACTCTCTGTGCATGTGCTGCAAAATATGCTATCACTGAATGCAAACAGTTACACACAATGGCCCTCAAGCTTGCACTGGACTCCAATAGTTTTGTTGGAACTGCAGTTCTTGATGTTTATGCAAAATGTAGGGGCTGTTTGGTGGGGGGGCGCTAAAAGCTTCTCCAAACAACATAGCTGCAAAGCAGCTGGGAAGCTAAGCCACAGCAGAAGCACCCCCAAAAACTGCATATGTTGGGGAGGAGCTTTTCAGCTGTGGCTTCGCTTGACCACCTCACACCTCGCTCGCTCCACTTTCCCGACCTCCGCCACACCGCCTCCACGTCATCTCTCCACTTGGACGCCGCTGTACTTCGCTATGTTGCTACCTCCCCGCTCGGTTAGCCCCCAAAAGCTACAGCTGCAGCAGCCAGTTTGCCAAATAGCATAACAAGAAAAGCTACAGCCACCATCTACAACTGCTTTACAGCTCAGCAAACTAAAAGCAGCTTTTCAGCCCAGCTGCAGCTCCCCCAAACAGGCCCGTAATATGATTAAGGATGCATGCTGGGTTTTTGAAAAGATTCCACAGAAAACTGCAGTTACATGGAGTTCATTGTTTGCAGGATATGAGCAGAATGGTCTTCATGAGGAGGCATTGTGTTTATTTCAGAGAGCGCAGAGGGAAGGAGTACAATTGACTGAATTCACTCTTTATGCTATTCTCAGTACATATGCAAGCTTAGCATTGATAATTGAAGGGACACAGCTTCATGCAATTATTGTCAGGTATGGTTTTCGTGGAAACATCTTTGTGGCAACATCTCTTGTTGATATCTATGCAAGGTGCGCGCAGATCGATAAAGCTTATGCAATATTTTCTGATATGGAAGACAAGAACGTTGTTCTATGGAATGCAATGATCGCTGGTTTTTCTAGGCATTCCTGTTCTTGGGAAGTTATGATTCTTTTTGAGAAAATGCAGCAGTTAGGGATTTTTCCCAATGAAGTTACCTATCTCCCTATGCTGTCAGTGTGCAGTCATGCAGGCTTAGTTAAAGAGGGCCGTTACTACTTTAGACTGCTAATGAACGATCATACCGTTGAACCTAATGTCCTTCACTATTCTTGCATGGTTGATGTTTTGGGACGAGCTGGGAAGATTGAAGATGCTTGGGAATTGCTTCAAAAGATGCCGTTTAAACCAACTGCTTCTATGTGGGGATCATTGCTTGGGTCATGCAGGAACTACGGGAATGTTAGATTACCCAGCAGAGCAGCTTTTCCAACTTGAACCTGACAACGGAGGGAACTATGTCTTGCTTTCCAATGTATATACTGCCGGTGGAAACTGGGAGAAAGTTGTGTTGGCAAGGAAATGTTTGAAGGATAGTAGTGCAAAGAAAGAGATGGGCAGGAGTTGGATCGAGGCAAAGGGTAAAATTCATGTTTTTGTTGTTGGAGAAAGAGAGCACCTGAGAATCATGGATGTCTATAACAAGTTAGAAGAAATTTATCGTGAGATGAGAATATTTGCTCACAGAACCAACACACAGTGTGATCTGCATGATGTTCATGACTACCAAAAGGAGGAGCTGCTTAAACACCACAGTGAAAAGTTGGCACTTGCTTTTGGTTTAATAAATAATCTTGCCTCCTAATATACCGGTTACAATATACAAGAACCTTAGGATCTGTGTAGACTGCCATTTCTTCATGAAAACTGCAACCTGTATTACTGAGCGTCTAGTCATTGTCAAATATATCAATAGATTTCACCATTTTAAGGATGGCTCATGTTCTTGTGGGGACTTCTGGTGATTGAGGACTGAATGAGGAATATCAATCATCTTCCAGTGGTACCCTCATCATGCAGGAAATTATTGTCCTGTGAGTAGTGGCACTGCTGCTCTAAAGATCTATGTCAGGACTTGTATTGATGGATTCGTCGTCCAAGTCAATAATGTCACGCTGCTGGTCCCATTTGGTGTAATATCAGCACTATCATCCGAACTGTGCATTGCAAATGGAAGCACAGGCGTGAGTCCTTGATCATCTGAACAGATTGAAAATGACCTGCGGAGCTCTATCTTGTACAGTAGTTATGTCATACATCATAAGCTTTTCTTAGCCATGCAAGATCTGTTATTGTAGAAATATACATGGGAAGTGGATTTCTTCCTCCCTAAACTCTTGTTGATTTGAGCCTCCGAGGAAGTATTCAGTGTTACTTACTGGACACCATTAGTGTACTGCAGTAATGTACTGTCAACTGCATCAATCAATGCACATTCTGGATAGCTCCCTTACTATTCACCTTCATTATTGTTTCCATTCCAAAAATGATGGGCTCTGGAAAATGGTATGTTCCATTCTCCTTTACTCATGCGCTTTGCAATTTGTTAACACTTATTTCATTTTTTATACTGTATTTGGTTATGTTGCATTGCACATCATTTTTGTTGAAAAATTGTTAACATAAACCTACTCATGTAGGTCTTTAATCCATATTGGTTATAGCTTGGTTTTGTGATTCATCTCTTCTGACTTGCACAATTGGCAACAAATTTTCCCTGAAGCTTGGACATTATGCAAACTTTCTTTTCTCAACAATTCATGTCTTTGTCTACCATCTGGGCTTGGCACCAGCATGCCAAGGGGTAAGGTATTAAATATCTTGAAATAATGCCAAACACTTTTAGTTCCCATTTTCATTATATAATGGCATGCTGTTTTTTCGTCTTTGCAGAAACATGTCTTTCTCCCCCTTATTTTCAAAAAAAGAAAAATTGCTATCCAGTACTCTTTTTTTCCTATTTGGCAAATCCTGTCACTTTCATTGCCCACAACTAAATATTAATCTAACTTTCTTATAGACGTACCCTCTTCATGATGATTACCAATAGTCTAGGATGTCGCTATTTTGAGGGCTTGAAGCATTTCTTGTCAACATTTCATTTTATTCTCTGTATCATAGTAAGACAAGGGACTTACCATTTGCTATAATCAACAACATGATAGCTATGTGTAGTTTCCGCATCATAGTACAACCAGACATGTCTTAAGTGCTTACAGAGTCCTCCATTGGTCCACCATCTGCGCATGCCGCACCTGTTTCGCAAGGAAAGTACTGTTTATGTACAAAAAGCTGGCGTCTAGAACCACCAGCAGGGACCGAGGAAAACGGCAAACAATACATATAAGAGATGACCAATCGTCTGGCTAGCCGTTTCTTGTGTACCATGCTTGTCCATGAGCCTCATAAAGGCAGTGACTTCTTGGAAAGCAAGGAGATCAAGTGGCTGATGCCTGACGGGTGTATCATGGCCAGCATTTTGTAGGTCCGGTCTGAGTTGGCCCCCCTGTACCCCAGTTTGTGGGTGGGGCTTCGGGTACCACATTTGCCCTGGGGGCCATTCACTCCTATGTAACTCCCAAAATTCCTAAAATTCATTTAAATATGTGCCAAAACCCTCTTTTGCATTTTCTTTCTTTTTCAAAAAAAATTCTGCATTAAAGAAAGTTGTTTTCCTTTCTTTTTCTAGTTTCAGCAGCTATTTTCGGTTTTTTAAAAATTATTTAAACCTGAGTAGAGCTTGGAAATAATTTATTTGGGTTCTAAGTAATCTAAAGTGTCTCCAAAAGAATTCATAATTTTCGGAGTTGGTTTGCTAATTTTAAAAATTAAAAATTATTTTCTGCTTTAAATCAATTAGAAAACACTTTAAAAATTCGTTTCCCTCCCGGCCTGCCACATCCTTGTTTGAGCCCACCTCCTGCCCACACCATCCTCCCCGCAGCCGCCTCCCATTACTGCCTTCTCCACGCGAAGATGCCTTCTCCACGCGAAGATGCCTTCTGCCGACCCATCTTCCTTCTCTCCCTCTCCCTTCGTTACTGAAACGCCAAGCCCATGCGGCAGGCTTCGTCTCCCACGTGTCGCACAACTGCCATGGGAGAGTAGCGCTAGGTATTGTAGTTCCCCTGGGTTTCACCCGCCCACCCACCATTTCTACCCTTTTGACAACCACCGCGCTTCACAGTCGAGCTTGGCGCCCACTCGAAGCCTTTGTCACCTGAGTTATCACATCTTCTCTCGTTTAGCCGTGTTTTCTCAAGGAGTAGAGCGCCTTTGTCTCACCACAAAAGACGTCTCTGACCGTGCCTAAACCTTAGCCTTTCCTTGCCATTCCTGTTTTACCTGGTTGCAGCCCACCTCCTCTGCTGAGCCGCCCGAAACGTGACTGTCGTCCTCGGTTCTAGTGCGTTGTGCCGTGGTCCATGCCCTATCCAGTGAGCTCTTGCCTCGACGTATGCGTCAAACAGCGCCTTTTGATCTCATTTTCAAAAGCCCCCAACCAATTTCATGTCTCGCGCAATGTAGCGTTGGATCCGCACCCTCACCTGGGTTTTTGGCCGCCTTCGTCGCTGCCGTGTAGCTTATCCCTCGGTGAGTCTCCAATCTCACCATATTCGTTTTCACCCTCTACGTGCCTATCTGAGTTCGTTCTTGTGCCACTTTGCAAGCTCTCTCTGAAGTTGGCCGTCGTCGTGGACCCCTTCACCGACACCACCATTACTGCTCCTTCAGTGAGCAACTACCTTGGCCATGAGCCTTCCTAGCACCACCTCTTCCTACTGAACCACATAGTGTGCTGTATTTCAGCTTGTTCTTGCCGTTGTGAGCTGCCACCATGAAACTTGTTGCCACGGCTGTTGTTCACTGCCATTCGGCCATCTCTAGCCTTCTTCGTCATACCAACCTCGCCTCCGTATTCGTGGTGAGCTCCTGGTTCTCGTGCGTGATTAGTTAGGCTCAGGGTGGTAGTTTGCTTGGTCATCATCGCTGCAATGTTTTGCGTCGCCGCATTTCATCGTCGCTAGCCCATCTCTGGTGACCATTGGTCCTTGTGTCGCCACCCCTCGCGTCGCAACGCCTCATAGAACCTAGACTCGTGCCCAGAACCCAGCCTAACACCCTCCTTCGCCCAACTCGTCACCAAATCAAGAGTCCCTGCTGCTCAATGTCGTCACACCGCCTTCATCCACCTTTCTGGCCGTCACCGCCTCCTAGAGTTTCGCCGTAGCCCCCTCTCTCCATTCCCGAGCTTGCTCGTGCCCTTCCGCTCCTGCTACGCCACCGGCAAGCTCGTCCATGCCAGCCGCACCGCGTGCATCATTGTGCTCTGCATAGTAGCTGTTTAAATTAGGGTTAATGACGATAGTTAGGATTAGTTTAGTTTAATTAATCTTGTTTAAGGCTAATGAGTTTATGACAGGTTGGGCCTGTCCCTTTTAATCGCTTTTTAAATTCAGAAAATAGAAAAGACGCTTTCAGTTCCAAGGAAAGTACACTTTCTTCGTAGGATAGCGTAATCCAGTAAAATACGACTTTGATGTCACCTCTTTCTCCTTTTTCTTTTTCCAGGATTTTCTCAACCGAGCCATTTCCAAACACTTACATCTTTTGCGTCCGAACTCCAAATTGAGTGAAACTTGTTTCTAAATTTTTCTAAAATCACGGGCTTTTGTAATCGGTAAAAATATTTGAATTTGGTCTCTTCGTATCCTTTTGGTTCTTATTTGTGCTATCCAGTGTTTCGCGTGTAGATACCAATGTTCCGAAAAATCCCGCCGATGAGCCCGAGCAAGACCAAGAATTCAATGAACAAGGCAAGCACCCCCTTCAACCATATTTGATCCTATACTCTCACTGTTATGTATGTTGTGTTTAATACTATTATGCATGCGCGTAAATTCGGTAATAAATTGCTATATTGGTAAGGTGGTAGATACGCATCCCATTTGTTGCATGCACCCTACCTCAATGAATTGTTACCCCCACTGTTGTTGCCATAGTATTGATATTCACTGCTCGAATTAATTGTGGAAGTCTAGAAGAGATGACTAGACAAGATGGTAGATGCTTAGTCATGCTCATTCCGATACTAGATAAGCTAGGTTGGGAATCAGTCAAAATGTTCAAAAAATGGGAAATACTCGTGTTATGGTCCCGAAATGGTACCTCTATTATTTTGGTTAATAAATAAAATTTGAAAACATGTTTTAGACTTGGGCAAGTAGTCGTTGAGACCGGTGTAGTTGCACGAGATTCTGGAATGTGGTAGTCTCGTGTGAGACACTAAGGATCGATCTATTGTGTGAAAGACCCAAGTATATTCATACAACTACACGTGCTTTTATGGGAAGGTCTTATCATATTAAGTTGCCGTGTTCTAGCAATTAAACCACATGTGGTAATTGATAGGTGGAATTTGGGCTAGTGCGGGCATTGCAGAGTACCTCCATGCTTATAGGGGCTTTGTGAGGACCGCAAAGTCTACTAACACAACGTATGAGTTCTTAGGATTTTGGAGTGCTCTCCAAATCTTAAGAAGATATCATAGTGCTATGGTTGTTAGAACCAACAATGTAAAGGCTTTGTTATGAGCTCTCAAAATGGGTATCTTAGGTATCGCATGACATGGTTGACATGATGGAGTGTTTGTGCCGTGTGGGTAAAGTTGTGCAACCTATGCAGAGTGTAAATCTATTCGAATAACCACGTTCCTGGTTATAGACATCACTTGGTTACATCCCACAATAAGTAGACTTGTGTCTTTGAAAGCGGTTTGGGAATGTATGGAAGGGAAATCCATGCATGTTTTGTCTAGCAAAAGGACCTTGCCATGGAGTGATATTTATAGTAGCATGCTGCTTATTTATCCATGCTACTTATGCTCTATTCTTACTTGTTATCAAATGTCAAATGCTTTTACAACTTTCCGATTGCAGTATATTACTTGTGATTGTAAAGGAAAGCTCGCTTTATGGAAAATTAGAAGACTTGATAGGTTAGCCTCTCCGTTGACATAGTCATGCATACTACATAATCTTTGCTTACAAGTCTTGTGGAGTACAATTTCGTACTCACCGTTGGTTGTTGAACATATTCAGAAGATGTTGAAGAGAATCCGTCGTATGGTTATTTCTACACTGTGGGTTTTGGTTGTGATGACACCGAATGCTAGGTTTAATTAGTCGGTCACTTGTGGTTGGGTTGAGGCAAGCTCGCTGGTTTTGTTCTCTCTTTACTTTCGTTTCCACTGTCAACTTTTGTCATGTGATCTATTTTGCTGGTCGGCCCCTTGTTGTAAAAGTATGTCATCTAGACTTACTTTCCCATGCTAATTATATGAGTTAATATATAGTTTATTTCTCGAGTATGGATGTGATACGCTAAAGTTGGATGTGTGTGCTAGCAACTGATCGTGAGACTAGCACAATACACTTCGGATTCGCAATCCGGTTCCCGACATCATCTGATGCATCCTTATCTCGGGAAGTTGTTCAATCTTGTGATGGCTACTTCCAATGCCTCACCATCATGGCTACTTCCATTGTCTCGCCATCATGGCATTGTCATATGTAGTCATGTTGTGCCTTCCTATTTCGTTCGTAGTCCTGTATTTTGTGTCCCAGGCAGTGACTTTGACATAAGACTACTCAGTACGTAGGGCATCAAAAGGTTTGGTCCCAGATAAAAACTGCAGATTTATATGTACATTTTTACGTGGATGATGTGATTAGTTTGTACTTTGTAGTTGCACCCTTTGATAACTCCTTTTCCTCGGTATGTGTTACGCAGAGCAAGTGAGAGTCTACTTTATCGTTATGGCACTCACATGACCCATTTGCACTAATGCTAAGATAAATTATTTGGTGTTCAAAAGTGTTAATCATGTAACCCTGGGATAAGGTTCATCTTTTGTCATTAGGGAAAGCCCCCTGCACATGGCTCGTGTTCTAGCAAGCAGACAGGAAATCTTGTTTGCTGATACGGTAGTTAACCTGCTAGTTTAATCATCATTACCACAGTTGCTGCAAGTCTCGTTCAGATGAATCTGAAACCTGCATACTCATTCGTTTTTTTTTTCCCTAATCAATTGAATGCTTTAGGACGTTGTTTTAATAGTTTGTCTCAGCATCCTACACTGCATTTAGCAAGACCTACTTCTCAGGCAACTTGCAGTTGCGCGGTCCTTACAAGAAGTGCTTGCACCGAATTAGGTGACCTAGGTGTTAGGCTTTTAATCTAGCTAGATTCTCCAGGTACTTTGCTTTGTCTTTGGCCTGTTTCACAAGTTTACAGTACAGTAAATCTTTTATAGCTAGCCAAGGCTTGCCTCAGTTAAGAGCAGGTAGCACCATGTCAGTTCAGTTAGGTCATGTTTCTCTAGGCATCTACTTTGAGACATAGACTGGCCAGAATAATAACCTGTTGTTAGCCTTGTACAAGCCTTTTTTTACATAGGCAACAAAATCAGAGACAGGTCTCCATTTTTCTTTTGATACATGCTGTGAGGAATCTTGCTGTTTATTGGAGTTTAGTGGCCTTTTCTGTCCGAACTTGCCTCTTAGACCATCAACTTAGCCAGCCTTTTCTTAGTATCCTATTAGGGAAAATTGAGCCCACTTGCTTAACTTTTGTTGAGCCTTTCCTTCCCGAGGGAACAAAAAGTTGGAGACCAGTCATAAAAGATTAAGACATGAAAATCCCCAGGTGTGGGCATCATGTCTGCCACACCATTTGTTTATTGTGGGGCATTTGCAATTTTGCCCTTTCATAACATTAACACCAGTGGTGAAGTCAGGAAAATTTGGGAGCCTGAGCAAGCTCGTAAAGGATGTCGACGAATTCCTTGTCGGACTTGTCCGTTGCTGCGCGCCACTCCGAGGCCTCCAACGGCACAGGACTCGTCCGAGCTCTTGTTGACGACCACGTCGGGCAGCTTCCCGACCCACATATTGTCCAAGATCCTCCGCGATCGCGACGAAAGCGACAGCCTACTGCTTTGGTTCGCGATGATACTCCTCACCAGTCGCCGGCCGTCGTCCCAGGAGGGAGAAATACAAGATTAAGGTGGAGTTTGTTAGTTTAATCTTGTAGCTTCTAGTTTTCAGAGTTAGTTGGTTTGGAAAGTTTAAATTCTGTTTAAGAAGTCAGATTAGCACTCGGTTTATATTGGTTAAGTTTTGTGCTGTCGGACTAGGCAATAGTCAGTCGTATCGGTAACTAGCAAGAGAAGTCAGTTTTGGTTTCCGTTTTGTATTGCTTGATGCAGAATCAAACTGTGTATTGATGGTATAAATTGTGAATAGAAAAACAAAAAAGATGTGCAGTTTTCACGTCGCAAAGACTCTTCTGTTAGTTGTTTGATCTGTTGTCGTATTTGAGGTTCTGAACTCTGCTTTCAGATTTTGCATTGCTGAAGCGTTTTTGATCGAGCTAATTCAAGATTATTGAGTGAAGTTGTTTCAGCGATGCGAAGCTTTGCTCTGCATTGCTTCGCGTGTGTGTTGGTTCTGACTTGGGTGGTTTCAACAATAGTTATTTCAGCGAGCATAGTCTATCTTTACCAAATTGAATTCAGTCCCCTCCTTTGGATGAAATGAAATCCTTGTCCCTGGACAGCAAAAACACAGGGGCAATGAACTCCCATGGCTGAGTTTTTGTTTGTTTTGTGCTACCATTATGAGGATACACGTATAGAGTTAACTTTTAGAGCAGTGCTTCAACGTTTTCCCTTCTAATACAAGTTGCACAAATCTTGAAGCAAGCGAAGGGGTAAGTAATCTCCATCTACCCTTTATTAATGCTTTAATATTTGTGCAACTGTAAAAAAGAAAAGCATTGAAGCACCTCTCTAACTTTTAATCTAATAAATATTATTGAGTCGTCAGGAGATTTCTGCTCAGTATGGTATGTTGTTGTGAACAGGATTAAGGGATCTCAGTTCCTACCAATGTAAGCAAAGCTTGCGGTGTAGCGATTGAAAAGCACAAGAGAAAATTGGTGGTGAAGGAATCACCTAGAAAATCGACCTGGTCCACGACGGCCCCCTCCGTGATCGTCGACGGCAGCCGCCGGAGCACCACCTCGGAGCGGTGCGCCGGGTCCTTCATGTGCGACGCCGCGAGCCCGGCAGACGCCCACCTGCCGGAGGCGGCTCCGCTTGATTAAGGGCCTGTTTGGGGAGGCGTGCTTTAGCTTTGCTTGACTTTGGGCTAAAAGCTCCCAAACAAAGATGGTCGCAAAGCACTGAAAGCTAAGCCACAGCAGAAGCACCCCTAAAAGCTGCAGCTGCTGAGGAGGAGCTTTTCAGCTGTGGCTTTACTTGAACTCCTCCTAACTCGCTCACTCCGCCTTCCCAACCTTTGCCACCCCGCCTCGCCGCCTCCACGTCACCTCCTCACTCGGATGCCGCTATACTTTACTATGTTGCTATCTTCCATTTCGATTAGCCCTCAAAAGCTACAGCTGCAGCAGGTAGTTTGCCAAACAAAGATAACAAAAAAGCTATACTGCCACACTACTGCTTGCTTCTGACCCAAAGAAATCAAAAGCAGCTTTTTAGCCCAACCACAGCTCTCCCAAACAGGCCCTAACACTCTTACTAATGCCTTACCAAAAAAAACACTCTGATGCTTGAAGGTGGAATACATTCACATGCATTCCTTCCTTACCCCCTTTAGGTGAAAGTGAAAGCATTGAACCTATTGATTGCAAGAAGTGAAAGCATTGCACCACCAATTGATTGCATGAGCTCTAGTACAATAGAAGAGGGGAGGGAGATGGGGAGAGAACAAAATCCCCATGGGGATATTACTTTGTTTCTTGAGGAGGCAGGAGTGGATACATCAACTTCAGAGTTTCTTACTTGGACCGATGCACGTACAGTTGACACATACATACACATCTCTGTCCGTCTAGTTCTCCCCTTGTCCTTTTCAAGCTGATGTTTCTTGAAACCTCCCTACCATGCCTGGTGCCAGGCCCCGTACAGTAAAGGGTTTCTAGAAGATAAAAAAAAAGAAAAAAGGGAAAATTCCTTATATGCCATTGAAAGTTTGGCTGTCTTTTACATGGCACTCATTGTCTTACTGACATATAATTCCTGATCCTATTTATCATTGACACATTTAGAGATTTCCTCAAATTCAAATGACATAAGGAATTAATCCAAGAAAAAAAAAACAGAAGAAGGGCACTCCAGGGATGGAAAGAAGATTGCCCGGGAAACAAGGGATCTCGTCCGCTTCCTCCCTTTTCCTTCCACAGGTCAATTCAAACCTGCCACTTGGTGCAGAGTAGTAGTAGGCTGGTAGTGACTAGTTTCACTATTGGTAGTTAGGATCCTGCAAGCATGGCCTCAGATCTCATCGTCATCGTCTTATGAACTGCCCCTGTCATGTTAAGTTCTGATTCGTTATTTAATTAGAGAAGGAAATGTTCATGATGCATCCAACTCCAATCATGTTTGCAGTACTGACCAGTTACTGGGCACTGGAGACATGGCGGCGTAGGGGTTCTGGTGCATGTAACCGTACATTGCTGTTTCTGTCGCTGTGTCTGCCTCCGGCTCTGGCCCGCAGTCGAGGTTCACGCCGAACAGTCTGAGCCGCCTCGATGGTGCCGAGGCTGCACTGCACCTCTTCGTGTCTGTGTCCCACCGAGATTCTCCTGCAATTGTTCATCAGAAATGGTGTAAGCTAGAGGTATGAAATGCTGTCGTATTTTGTTTTGTTCTTCAGTGCGTTCCTTTACCTGCGTGATGCATGTCGCTGTGATCATGGTCTACTGAGCGACGGTAGGCGTAGGAGTTGGCGGGGCTAGTAGGGTACGAGCCCGATGTGCTGTAACACATTGGGCTCCAAGGCTGCTGCTCCCCGGCACTCTGTCCGGCCACCGCTACGCGCACAGCAGGCGGTGGCGCCACTGCCGACGGTGCGCTGTCACCACGGCGCCTGCAGCCGATGAACAGACGGTCGCCCGTGCCAAGGCCGCGCATCCTCTCGAAGTTGACGACGTCGCCGGCGTCAAGGCGCTTCTCCTTGACGTACCGGCTCCAGCCCTTGGTGAGAACGTAGCTCTGGCTGCTCGTCCAGTACGAGTACCGGAATCGCCACGGCTTGCCGGCCTCGTCCTCGAAGGACAGGAGCAGGCCCTTCTCCCCGGAGTCGCCGCTGAGAGGGAAGTACCTCTCTGCATGCTGCTTGGGGATCACCAGCCTGTTGAGCTTGCCCACATCACTCGGTGTTAGGGGCTTCTCAAACAGGTGCTCCTTCTCATAATGGTGGTGGTAGTGTAGGTTCGTGTACATGGCTACACCCCAAGGCCAGGCATGGGAGTGCTCCTGGGAGAGAGAATTCATGGCCATCTTGCCGGGGGAAAGCGAGAGCTGAAGCAAACAAGTGTCTTAGGTTCTTGTCTCTGGCAAAAGCCTGCCAGTGGAGGGGAGCAGCAGTGGTGATGGTGTGTAGTGTAGAGAACCATGCAGATGTCATGGCCAGGCATTTATAGCCTACCAAGGGGAACTTTGGGGTGTCCATACGATGGATTAATATTTCCCTGGTTCATGAGGGGTTAGTGCATTTGATCTTGGGGGAGAGCAGAGTATTTTAACCTAGGTAGACAGGAAGAATCAAAGTGAAGGGCTTCAAAGGTGCTGAGGTTTAGAATATGCAGTGTCAGTGTAGCTGCTGATGAGGAATGATCAGGTGGTGGTACTTCAAAGTTGGTGCCTGGCCATTGTGGCCTAATCACAGCTAGCCATCCAGGAGGTGGAGTAGAGTAGGCCCCGCCACTGCTTTCCATGTGCGTTGGTGGTTGGAGCCTATGTGCAGTGTAACCACTGTCATTAGCTCCCCCATTTTAACCTGTAGAGGTCCAGGTTCCTCATATTGCAGGGCCATTCCATTTCTATCTGGCTTTGGGACGGTGAAAGATAGTCCTGCTTAGGGACTCGATTGCCAATAGAGAGTTCATTCCACTGTGCATTTGGAACTGAATAAGCTAGTTACTTGTGGATACATGGAGTGGTGCCCTAGGGAGGGGCGGAACCAGCTCATGGCCAGGCCAGCTGGTCGAAAGGGCTATGGCCTGAGAACAGCTAGTCCATCGGACTCAAGTCATAGTCTTTTGATCCCAGACCTTAAACCAGGGCCCGGATAACGAGTCCTGCTTCGTAATTGGCCATAGCGATAGATTAGCTGGAAGAGATGGATTATAGCAGTTCATACCTCTGGTCCGCTTGGAATAGCTGGTAGGCAATTACTTGTTCAGGGTACTGGTCTCGCAGGATGTGAAATTTGAGGTCTATGGGCGGTGTGATTTAATCATCATGCACTATCATGTACTACTAGTACCAGCCAATTTTTTTTTTTTTATCTCAGATTCAAAACAATCAAGGGTTCTGTCAGGCCTGTCTCATTCAATGTGTGGCTGACCACGTAACAGGGCAAGACTTCCAAGTAACGAGCTGGTTTTGGTTGGATTCTTACACAACGAATTGAATTGGCTGTTTTCATTCAAGCCACTGGTGCAGGATAACCTGCCTCTCTTCAGGACACTGGGGGTACCGAAGAGGGGATTTGCATGGGAGTAAAGCGATTGGGCATTACTTTATTTCCTGTGTTAGATGACCTTTGCAGATTAGTGGGTCTCTTAGGTCTTAACATGCATAGGGCACTTGGGAAGCACCTATTGTTGCTTCAGGATTGGAACGCAGGACGTTAGATGATCTGTTTGTTATATTTTTAATGACAGATCTGTATCGGATTCCGTAAAATATTAAGGACAAAATCATCAATGTCGCTTTGCTTGCTTCTTTGGAGACAAGTATTCCATCACATGGTTTTGAAGGAAGCGGTTATGGTTAGATACATTGTGTGCTGACTAATACATGCTTATGTTAAGTATTATTCAGTTTGTCAACCTTTGGAGAAACCGGAGGGGCCATGAGGGGTCATTTTTATGTTAGTCGTCTCGAGGATCCAATCATAACGACGATTTAACGGATCTAAAAAAGATACTCTCCGTTCATTTCATTACTTGGTTCTTTCTAACAGCTAGATTACTTGTGCATCTATTGTTAATCACAATTATCTTTCTTCTGCCCTTGATTGCTAATCCTGCAACAGAAAAATGGGAATATGTGGTTATAATCTCACATGACCTTGTCATTACCTGTCCTGCTTTCTGTTTATGGGGCTTCAAGTTCCCAAACGCCAGGATCAAGATTGGACCTGCACAGAGATCCACCTTCTCCAATTTCCAACAAGCTCATGAATCTGGTGATAAGATTTTTGTCCCCAATACCTTCTTCACTATTGCGTGTACATAGTTACTCTCCTTGTATATTTGATACAAATGGCCAGAAATTGTTTTGCTGTTGTTTTCTGTGTGCATGCACACAGAGGTATGCAATAACGAAAATTGGGGGTCACTTGCTACATGTACTGCAGAAGAGTATCTATTTTGAATGGCACACGTAAACTTCATTAAACTATAAGCCCTATGTTTAGCATCTCTTGGAGTATGGAACATGCACAATTAAGTGTAGTATCTTGTCGGAAAGAAAAACCGTGAAGCCAAGGTTCCTCGATTGCAGCTCCATGCAAATGATGGCCCCTCAATTGTAAAAGTTGAATAGGTGCATATATCTAGTGATATGCAAGATTCTTGAAAAAGACAAGAATTTCAATCATCTTGTAAATTTTTTGAAACAAATAGAAGCACAATGTGTAAGGGCATGGGATAAGCGTAGACAATTTTACTTTTGGCAATTGTATGTCCAAACTTTGGAACAATCTAGTACCTGTAACTTGATTTTATTGTGTATTTGCTAAAGAGTGGCAGAACGTACTAGATTATAACTATGATATTGGTACACTCCTTTGCTACATGGGATTGGTGCATGCACTGGTTGCGAACTGACCAAGTGCATCATATTTAAACATGACCATGAGTAGGGAGGCGAAATCATCCCTTTTATAACCCTCTCTCTCTGCTCGTTTTTTTTCTTTTGCAAATTTAGCTCTCTCGCAACCGTATTTGCAGGATTGGCCTTATTCTTAACCCCGGAAGCGCTGAAAGGCGACACATGTTACCTTCCACGGAAAGCGCCTCCCGCGCTCCTCGGCCGTGGCACCAACCCCGCTACCGCTAGTGGCGGAGGAAGGAATTTTTCGGAGCGTGGGCAAGCCTAATTATGACTAATAAGCACGCCTAATTACGACTAATAAGCACGAATTAGTTTATATACACGTAACCAGTGATAGAACGGGAATAAAAATAAAGTCACCTTATATATCAGTATATCACCATACAGTGGTAGACGCGGGACAAATTTCTAACTTAGGCATATGGCTAATATGAAGCAAATTTCTTATAGCTTGTGTGCAACTTGTGCTTTATGGTAGTTGTATTTCTAATGGTTCTATTGCTTTATAGAGTTTTCTTCTCTACCAAAAACCTTAATGAGCAACACAAGTTTATAACTATGAATTAACAAGTTAATGAACTGTCCATTCTAATATTCTAGTTCAATTTCCAAATTTGAATTGAGTTCAAAAGGGAATTTAGGATTTCTAGTCCAGCCTCCAATCACTAATACTAAAATATTGGTATTAACTTCCACGGCTGTTGCCGGCGAGCTCGGGCAGCTACTCGCGCTGGCCGGGAGGTGGCTCCGCCTCTAGCTGCCGCACTGCTCGGGTGTGGAAGCTGCTGCTCCCACGCTAGCACACCCGCTACCGTGGCTCACCGCCTGCTGCGCTCCCCAGCTACGGTAGCGATGGCTTCTACACTCCCTGAGTGCGAGAGTGCCTTCCGCAATGAGAAGGGGGCTAAATCTATAAATACGTTCATCGATGTGCTAGAGTTGAAAAAAACAGAGGAGGGGACTAGAAAAGGACGATTTCTAGGAAGGCACGCAGCAAGTCCTTTTCTCAAACTCAATAATGAGGCTCACCTGCCCAATCTTTTGATTATGTAGGTTTGGTTTTTTTCCATGGACATGAATGAATTGGTATCCTATGGAATTGAATACAAGATAACTCAAGATAAGGGGACAGATGCTAATGCTCCTAGTTTTGTTATACTTGTGGTCTCAGTTCCTTTCCTTAAGCCATGCATGTTTTGCCAAATTCATGCAGATATAGAACTAAAAGCCTTGAGCCGCATGTTACTCTCCTCTAGGTTGGCTATCGAGTTTAACGAGCTATTATTGAGTCTCTTTTGAAATTGATATAGTTCAACATAAGATCATTTTATTTACTATTGAAGTAGTTATTTCAAATTCGAGCTAACGAGTCACTATTGAGCCGAGCCCATTAACTTTTTTTTCGCTCGAAATAAACTCATTTTAATTTTAAACCTATTAACTACCGTAACCGAATCAATTTTTATTCGAGCCCTTGCCGGCCCTGCTCTGCTCGATTCACATCTCACAAATACATGGGCTCCAGGGGCACAATTAAACTCAATGCTAGATTCTTGCATGATTGTTGAGCTCATTTTGTAAAATTCATCTGGCCAAGCTTTCGGGTCATTGGGTTTTGGGACCATGTGTGTAGCTGTCATTTTGCAGTCGCTTACCTAAGTTTTGTACCAGGTGCAAGTGAGCAACTAAGTTTGTAGTCCTTTGAGCAGATCTTGGTGCGTGATGTGGGCTGCGTAAAGCAGAGGTGCAGATGATCTAACTCGGAGCCTTTCGTGCGCACCGAAGACTTGACGTGATAGAGAAGGTGAGAAGATGATGGGGAGAGAAACTGGTATGTTTTCTGAAGCCTTTTTACCCTTGCAGAGCCCCTGCATGCTGTCATGTTAGCAGCCTCTTTCTGACAGCATAAAGAGGACTTTAGTGAAGGGAGACAAAGTCGAAGCAAATACCACGACACAGAGAGCGCTAAGTCTTCTGAGAAAGGTGACCGTGTGAGCACTGAGCAGTATATATCCAAATGCATATATTATCCATGACACTGTACCGACTGGACTCCGGCGAAAAGCACTCTTAACAACCCTTACTTTCGACTAGGTTTAGCCGCATTCCTGGCTGTAAAAATAAAAAAATTTACGTTGCGAAAACTATATAATATGTTTATAATTCGTTTGAGCGGTGGTTCATTCGTTAGCCATTTGTCTATGCGACTATGTGCTCATATTGTCTGTGATAACTGATAACCGGACATAGATCACATGCAGTTAGAATAGGGACTGTTATGCAGTCTCTATTCAACAGAGCCGTCCGACCCAACGAATCGACGGGCCAAATCGTCTAAAACCCTATGCTACAGTGACTCACTACAGTATATGCTACAGCACCTCCCCTCCCCCACACATGCACAAACACAAAAAAACGAAAATCTTGAACGTAGCCTTTTTATCGGACGGTTGAATGCTTGCCGTCCCGTTCTAACTGCATTTGATCTATGTCCTGATAACTAGTTACAATCCTAGAACCCGGAAAGATTCTGTACGGACTATTCTTTTCCTCTGGGCATCAATCACATTTGCACATCAGCAGCAGCCTTTCTTAAAGGAATATGATACCTACGCTACCCTTTGTCAAGGGTAGTCATTTGAGGAGGCGGCTAATTCCCCCCTTATTGAATTAAGTGGAAAAGGTTCGTGACAGTGAGCGATTTGTATTTCGATCATGGGCCTTACTTTAGGGTATAGATAGCCTCTCTTGTTTGTAAAATATATATCTTCTTACCATAGGTGTTGAAAATGCTTTTCATGAAGAAATGTTTATGTGTTCAGTGAACACACAATTTTGCTGTAGAAAGCCTAGACACTTGTTTTGAAAAGCTATATATATATAACTATTTTGGAAAACAAATATTTTCGAAATACTACTGGAACAGCACAGATTAATCTGGACACAATTTCAGCACAAAGAGCATTTCAGAAAAAAAAAAGCACGAATATTTTGAGAACTACTGAAAATAATTTCAGAATCTGTTTTACAAAATGGTCCAACTAAGCCACTTTTGCAGAAAGACCTTTACGCTTGGGACAACTACAGAATAGCCCATCGCTTTTAAGACAACCGAATTTTTAGAAAAGGTAACGGTGTTCAGATTTAAAACAAATCCAAATATCAGCCTTGGAGAGCTCCAATGAAATATCAATAATGCCCTTTGATTTCTCAAGTTTTACCAAAATGCCATGGAGGTGATTTTACCATTTTAACCTCAAGTGCTAGGTGGCCCCTTGGGTGGCAGCTCCTCACTAAATCAGGATTGTACCCTTTTGACAAAAATAATCAACATCATTTTGAGGATTACAATGGAAGGAACACGTAAAATAGACAAGGATCCATGACAGTTAGAATGGGACTGTTAAGTTTGTAGTCCCCATTCAATCCAAACGTTGGATAAGCGAATCGGCGGTCCAAATCGGGAAAAAACGGTTTTCTACTGTTTCTGCTACAGTAAAATGCTACAGGATCGGGCGTTTGAATGGGTCCCATTCTAACTGCACAGAATCCTTGTCCAAATATTTTATCATAGTAGCAAACCACCGGTTAGGCTTTTGGCCATTTGGGCAGAACGGAAGCAAGGACAGGAAAGCATGTATCAAGTATTCAAGCATCAAGTTTGCAGTTTCAAGCATGCATCAAGCTGCAGACAGGGGTTCAAATTTCGTTTTAGATAAAATTTCGCCGATAAACGAAATCAGAAATTTCGGTGAAATCTCGTTATTTCGGATAAAATCCGGACGAAATTCAAAAAGCAAAATTCAAATCCGAAATTTTGAACCGAATTTCGGGCGAAATATCTGAAATTTTGGTAAATTTCAACTGAACAAAAAATAGTTCAAACGATGTCTAAAATTTTTGAATTTTTTTTGGAGGTTCCTGACATATCAGTGATGTTCCCATAAAAATTTCAGATGATTATCAAGTATGAGGAATTTTTAAAAATTCTAACATTGCTACTGTCCTGATAAAACGCTGACCAGCAAGTTTGAACCGAATGAAAAATGGTCTAAACCACGTTATAAAATTTTGAAATTTTTTTTGCATGGTTATGATGCATCAATAATGTTGTAATAAAAATTTTAGATGATTATAAAGCTTCATAAATTTTTAAAAATTTGAACAGTGCTACTGTTCTGTTAAAAGGCTTACCGACAAACTTGAACAAAATAAAAATGGTTCAAACCACATTAGAAAATTTTTGTGAATAGTTCTGATATAACATTAATGTCTCTATAAAAGTTTTAGATGATGATCATGCTTAAATAATTTTTAAAAACTTTGACAGTGCTACGTCCTGATAAAAGCTTGATGATCAATACATAGATTTGTTTTAGCAATAAAAAAAGGTTTAAATTTTTTGATGATTTTACAAAAGGGTGATAAGGAAATTATTAAGATCTCATAAAAAGTTTGAATCATGATCACACTCCAGTGAATTTATAAAATTCTTACAAGGCACAGTACCACTTATGTTCTTTCTCTTTTTGAGTTTTGAAATATAATATAACAAATGAAGTTCAATGCTTACATTGATTTGATTGACCAAACAAAAAAAAGTTGAAAATTTTATATAATGGTACTGAAGCAATTCTTAATCTCTCATAAAAATTTTAGATCATGATCACACTCAAGAAAATTTATAAAATTCTGACAAGGTTATTGTCCCAATTATGTTCATTCAGTTTTAGATTTTTTAAAGATAACAAATAAAGTTCAATTATTTTAAAAAAAATTATGTATGATACTACACTACAAAAGATAGTACCATAAATTTTTCAGATCATTATCAAGCTTTAACAATTTTATAAAAATCTGACAGTGTTTCTGCCAAAATTTTAAAATATCTCAAAAAATCGGTTTTTCAACAAATTTTTATAGAAGATGACTTTCTTAAGGATTATTGGACAAAATCTGGCCCTAAAAGTTTGAAAACCGGCCAAAAATCACGAAATCTCGCAGGGGGAAAAAACGAAATTTGGTTTACTGTAGCAATTTCAAAAAAAATCCGGCCAGTGGTTTGGATTTCGTGGTGGCCTAAAATCCGAAATTTCGGCGAAATTTGTATCCCTGGCAGCAGCAGCAGCTACATCTAATTTTCACTAGCACAAGGGCACTGTTTTCCTTCCTTCTTTGGTCCTTACTCTCTGCTTTTGGCCAGCAACACTAAGCAACTTTACTGCAGTTTTGGCAAAGAAGGGAGAGAAGGAGAAGAGTTAGGAAGGAGACAGTAACATCATCATCTCCAGCATTCCATAAGCATCATCCAGCATTAGGCAATCAGGTGTTTCTTTCCTCTTGTTATCTCCGTTCTGGCTTCTTATCTACAGCAGCAACCTGATTAGTGTTGCTGCAGGTTTGGAGCAAAAGAAGGCATTTTGGGAAAATCAAGAGGGGAGGAAATCAAATCATTATGTGTGCAGGCATGTTTCTGTAATAGCCATCAACATGTGTGTTGGTTGTTTAAATACTTCAATATTTGGCGCTTGTTCAGTTCAGATAAATGTTTGTCATAGAAATGATTGTTTATACGAGTCCTGTTAGATCTCTAGATGAATCTCTGTTTTATGGCTTGAACAAGTTAATGGTAAATAGAAATTCTGTGAGTAGTTTCTATTCAGTATTTCCTTTCTTTGCCATGGTACTAGTTGTTATATGCAGTACCCTTTAATCATGCACAGGATAATGTATAGTAATATATAGCAGTTGTCAAGAAGTACTTATATTCTCTTGTTGCCATGAGTAAAGGAATGTTTGATCTAAGATACTAGCATGCATAGGTTCTAGTTGTGTTCGTCAGTTAACCTTTGCTAGTATTCTATATAACTTTCTATTTCTTGTCAAGACCCAAGAAAATGAGAGAATGATCAATTACTATTATGTTCAGATTCTGAAAAGAGAGTAAACAACGCTATTCCTAATATTCCCTGTGTTCATGTAAAATTACTAGAAAATAGGAGTAGTGTGATTCTTCAGCCGAGCAATGCTATTACCCTGTGTTCTATCTTTCTCCACAAAGATCATGCTAGGGTAAATTTCATGTCAATGCATGTTAACTACTCTGTTATCATGGAAGTCTTTCAATAGGAATGATTCTTTTGTCAGGTTCCAGATGCAGATAATACTCAGTTTTAAATGTACCATGTCATTACTAGCATACTATGCTGTCGGAACCGATAACTAGAGTTAAGTAATTACACTGTCTATTTGGATGTTTGTTTGGCTATACTAAGGATCCTTACATAATTGTGTGAAACAGATGTATTCTTGATTTAACATGTTAGAGTGGATAGAATCATCCTAAAATCTGTGAGTATCAATGTCAGCGACGTTGGCCAGAGCGGGAAGGAACGTAAAAGGAAGACTGAGGAAGGCGGGAAGGAGCAAGACTTTTTGGTGAAGGAAACACAGCGTCAGCAAGAAAGGGCGGAAGCGGAAGATGGGGCTGCACAGTGGGCCACAGAGGGGTGTGTGTAGAGTATAAGACTGAGTCTGTAACAGAATGAAAGGGCATGAGAAATATTATGAAGAATCTCTTCCTCCTTCCCCAAGTTCTCCTCTAAGTCTTTCTTCTGTATTCTTCTCTCCCAAGACTACATGTATCCAGTTGATTTTTGAGTTGAGTGTTGTTCGATCTCATCTCACATCGGTTGTCTGAGGATTTCCGGTTACGAGACATCATATTTGGTATCAGAGCTTGGCAATCGTGGAAAAAAAAATTTTCCTCTTCTTCGGATTGTTCCGTAAAATCCCAGAGAAGGTTTTCGTGTGCTCGTGTTCCCTTAATCCGAGTTCACGTAAACTGATTTGGTTGGTTCAATTCGGTATTCCATCACGGCGTCTCCAAAGCCTTCAGTTCAGACCAAGTTCGTGTTGGAGGCGATGGGCGAAGTAGCGGATCAAGCAGATACTCGGTGGGAACAAATGGACGAGCGCTGGGAGTCTCTGAAGAACAGTTTGGAGTTCATCGTGGAGAAAATCAAACCAGTCGAGGTGATCCAGCGATTCAAGCTCAAGTGGAGGAGCATAATGTGGTGATATCGGGGTTGATGAGTCAATTTCAGAAGATGACACAGTCTCTTTAGGGGACTTCGTCGGGGCCAGTTCATACTCCTGCGAAAGAGGAATTAGCCTCAGCCATGCCTTCTAGAACACCAATGGGGGTGCCAACACAGGCCGGTGAGTTAACGGCCACATCGGCCGGGTTACTTGGAAGATGCACCTTGCCGCCGTTGGGGTCTACCCCTAGCACTCAGAGATCAAGTCAAGGCACAACGACGCAAGTGATGGACATCTTCAATGCAGAGAAGCGTTTGCCGGTGCCCAAGATGTCATTTCCTACGTTTGCAGGAGAAGAGCCACGTTTGTGGAAGGATCGTTGTTTGAGGTATTTTGCCATGTACAAAATTGATGAATCACTTTGGGTGACAGCTGCTGCTATGCATATGGAAGGGAATGCGGCTTTATGGCTACAAGTTTATCAAGAGGAACATCCAATGGGCGATTGGGAACATTTCATAGCAGCAGTGGATGCGGAGTTTGGAGCTTATGATTCTAGAAGATTCATGCGGGAGCTTATTCAGGTTAAACAGTTGGGGACTGTTTTAGAGTATAAAACTCAATTTGAAGCTGCAATGTATAAAGTCAGAGCATATCATAAGTCATGCACGGAAGAGTTTTTTGTGAATCATTTTGTACTGGGACTTAAAGATGAATTGAGGTATGAAGTGGAAACTCAATTACCTGAAACTGTTAGGAGGGCATTCTTATTGGCCTAAATTCAAGAAGAAAAATGGGAGAAGCTTAAGCTAAAATCTCAAAAACCGGTGCTGACAGCCAGGATGGGGAATGTCTATCGGGGAGATGCTTTAATTGGACAAGGTAAAACAATAACAGATGAGTTAGTCCGAGCACGTCAATTGAGGGAATATCGACGTGCCAGGGATCTTTGCTTCAAATGTGGAGAGAAATTTGAACGGGATCATCATTGCAAACCCATACCGGTGGCTCAGGCTCATGCAATGGTGCTGGAAGAAGGTCCCAAACGGCTAACAGAAGAGATATTACAGAACCTAGAAGATATGGATCGAGAGTTTGAACAAGAGCAATACAAGTTATCCTTGCATGCATTGGCAGGTACTGAAGATTGTCAAACTATTCGTGTTCGAGCGGTGGTCGGGAATTAGGCTATGCTGGTGCTCGTGGATTCTAGGAGCTCCCATAGTTTTGTCAGTACAGACTTTCTTCAGCGCACAAGATACCAACCACAAGCAATTCCAGCAGTTCAGGTATATGTGGCTAATGGTGATGCTTTACATTGTGATCAGTATGTTCCCCAGTTGGAATGGTGGACACAGGGATATACGTTCAACACTGATATGAGAGTCTTAGCACTGGGAGCATATGATGCGGTGCTTGGGATGGATTGACTGCAAGCTCACAACCCTATGATCTGTAACTGGAAACAGAAGACCTTGGAGTTTAAAAAAAAAGGACTACCCATCAAATTGCAGGGAGTACAAACGCAACAGAGACATGGAGTGGAGGAAATACACTGGGAACAATTTCAGAAGTGGGATAGTGGTAATGAGGTTTGGGCTTTAGCACTGTTGGAAGACACTGTTGCTGATCCGACACAACAAGCCTTACCTAAGGAAATCTAGCAAGTTCTCAGCGCACATTCAGAGGTCTTTTCGGAACCGTCTGCATTGCCACCCTCCAGAATGTATGATCACACAATCCCGCTGATTTCGGGAGCAACTCTAGTCAATAGCAGACCATATAGATATTCTCCAATGCTTAAAGATGAGATCGAGCGGCAGGTTTCAGAGATGTTGTCGGTTGGTCTTATACAGCCGAGTTTGAGCCCGTTCGCTTCGCCAATTTTGCTAGTTCAGAAGAAAGACGACAGTTGGCGATTTTGTGTTGATTACCGCAAGCTCAATAGCATTACGGTCAAAAACAAGTTTCCTATGCCAATCGTGGATGAATTGTTGGATGAGCTTGCAGGGACTCAATATTTCTCCAAGTTGGACTTGACATCCGGCTACCATCAAATACGCATGGTGGAGGCAGACATGGAGAAAACAGCATTCAAAACACAACATGGGCACTTTCAATTTCGGGTTATGCCATTTGGATTAACGAATGCGCCTGCCACTTTTCAGTGCCTTATGAACTCCATCCTTGCTCCTTATCTGCGGAAATTCGTGTTGGTATTCATGGATGATATATTGATTTACAGTGCCACATTAACGCAACATGCATAACATTTAGCTAAAGTGCTAGCGCTACTGCAACATCATCAGTTGTGTGTTAAGCGCAAGAAGTGTGCCTTTATGCAGACCAGCATCGCGTATTTAGGACACATTATTTTGGACAAAGGTGTGGCGACAGATCCCGCTAAGACACAAGCAATGTTAACTTGGCCGCAACCTACAAATGTAACGGAATTGAGAGGATTTTTAGGTTTGACTGGCTATTACCGAAAGTTTATCCGTAATTATGGCATCCTGGCCCGACCACTCACCAATTTGCTGAAGAAGAAAGCTTTCTCTTGGAGTACAGAAGCGACAATCGCCTTTGACAATCTGAAACAGGCGATGACGCAGGCCCCTGTATTAGCCATGCCAGATTTTCATCAGACTTTTGTGATTGGAACCGATGCTTGCGATGTTGGTATTGGCGCAGTTTTGATGCAAAAGGAACATCCTATTGCGTTCTTCAACAAAGCACTGAGTCCGCACCATCAGAAACTTTCAATTTATGAAAAAGAATTCTTAGCGGTGATTATGGCGGTTGATCGTTGGCGTCCTTATTTGCAAAAAGGGGAATTTATTATCAAGATAGATCATTATAGTCTCTGTTATTTAGGGGACCAACAATTGGTGTCGGAATTGCAGCGCAAGGCAATGACTAAACACATGGGTATCCAATTTCGTATTCAATACAAACGAGGGTCAACCAATCTAGCAGCGGACGCGCTCTCCAGGGTTGGGCATTTGATGAACATGCAAGCCGTATCGGGGTGTCAGCCACTTTGGATTCAAGAAGTCCTGAGCTCCTATGTTACTGATCCACAAGCGCAGAGTCTCTTGTCTTCGCTGGCAATTCAGAGCCCGAATGAACAAGACTTTGAGTTAAGCCAAGGAATCATCAAACATAGGGGACGTATTTGGATTGGTGCGAATTACGCATTGCGGACAAAAATAATTCATGCTTTTCACGCCAGTGCACTCGGAGGCCATTCTGGTATTTCTGCGACTTATCAACACATCAAGAAGTTGTTCTGGTGGACAGGACTTAAACGGGGTGTGCTCAATGTGGTTCAGCAATGCTCTGTCTGCCAACAAGCAAAGCATGAAAATATCAAAACACCGGGATTATTGCAACCCCTTCTGGTACCTGATGGCGCTTGGCAGGATGTGACAATGGACTTCATTGAGGGTTTACCAAGATCTGAAGGATATAACACTATTCTCGTCGTAGTGGACAGATTTTCCAAATACTCGCATTTCATAGCACTGTGACATCCATTCACAACACCTCAGGTATCCAAGCTATTTTTAGAGAATGTAGTTAAACTTCATGGAGTACCTCGGTCTGTAGTGTCGGATCGCGACAGGATATTTGTCAGTTTTTTTGGAAGGAGCTCTTTGCCGCCATGGACATGAAGTTGAAGTATAGCACCGCATATCATCCGCAAACGGATGGCCAAAGTGAATGTGTTAATCAGTGCCTTGAAATGTATTTATGCTGTGCTGTTCATGCTTCACCCACTAAATGGCGCAACTGGTTGGCAATGGTAAAATTCTGGTATAATACATGTTATCATACAACTTTGGGTTGTTCCCCATTCAAGGCATTATATGGCGCGGAACCACGATATGGCATGATGCCAGATTGGGAGAAGTTCACGAATCAGTCTGTCAAGGATATGCTTACTGAACGGGCTGCACACACAGCGTTGTTGAAGCGGCATTTGCGCAGAATCACATCAAAATGCAGGCTAACAAGAAGAGGTCCGACCAGCAGTTTCAACCAGGGGAACAAGTGTATTTGAAGTTGCAACCGTATGCGCAATTGTCGGTGGTCAATCGTCCATTTCCCAAGTTAGCTTTTAAGTACTTTGGGCCGTATCGAGTGGTTGAAAAGATTGGATCGGTAGCTTACAAGCTTGAACTACCTCCAGTAAGCCAAGTTCATCCGGTTTTCCATGTGTCTCAGCTCAAGCCTTTTGTTCCGGATTTCACACCAGTATTTCATTTTCCACCCAGTATTGCGGATCTCAATTTGGAATCAGTGGAACCAGAAGCTGTTTTGGATCGACGTTTGGTGAAGAAAGGAAATGCAGTAATTCCACAGGGCTGATTAAATGGACCAACATTCCGGCTAACATAGCGACTTGGGAAGATCTGAATGTGGTTAAACAACGTTTTCCTGCGGCAAGTGCTTGGGGCCAAGCAGATTCTCCAGGCGGGGGTAATGTCAGCGACGTTGGCCAGAGCGGGAAGGAACGTAAAAGGAAGACTGAGGAAGGCGGGAAGGAGCAAGACGTTTTGGTGAAGGAAACATAGCGTCAACAAGAAAGGGCGGAAGTGGAAGATGGGGCTGCGCAGTGGGCCACGGAGGGGTGTGTGTAGAGTATAAGACTGAGTCTGTAGCAGAACGAAAGGGCATGAGAAATATTATGAAGAATCTCTTCCTCCTTCCCCAAGTTCTCCTCTAAGTCTTTCTTCTGTATTCTTCTCTCCCAAGACTACATGTATCCAGTTGATTTTTGAGTTGAGTGTTGTTCGATCTCATCTCACATCGGTTGTCTTAGGATTTCCGGTTACGAGACATCACAATCAAGCATGCATGCATCGAAGCATAACCCTTCTAGAACCAAGTCATTCACAGCTATGCACCATTCATCCATTTACAAGCATCCATCACTGCACATCACGAGCACAGTCACCAATAGATTGGGAAAGCAGAGGTGACTTACCGGTGAGGGCACCAACATCAAAGTTGCCGAGGTGCTAGGCACCTCGCCATCTCAACGATGATGGTAGCGGCGTCGAAGTGCCGCTGACCTTTGGCCAGGGCGACCGCAACACAAGGGGCGTGGTCCCCAAACAGGTCCAAAAGGGGATGACACAAGGGGCATCCACGGCGGCGAGCCAGAGTCGGCTCGGCGACACGGAAGCCCAGAGGAATCACGGAGAGCCCACCAGAGGCCCGACAATCTGGGGGCGGCACTGGATTAGTCAGGGGGCCCTGAGGCTAGGGCTCGACGAGGCAGCGCGCGCAAGTGAGGAGCCGGCGAGATGAGCGACCGCTGGTGTCGGGGATGTCCGGGACCATGCGGAACCGAGTCGGCGGCGGCGGATTTGGCCAACGAGGCCGACGGAACCGAGTCGGCGGCGGCGAATTTGGCCAACCAGGCGGCTGCGTCCTGGCGACTACACTAGTGGAACAACGGTGCGGGTGGCGGATGCGGTGGCCGGCGAAGCCGAGGTGGAGCACTCAGGAACGGCGGGTAGTATCGGAGCAGTGGTAGAGGAACGCGAAATGATGAATTTTCTAGCCCCTCCCTAGTTTTTGTTTTCAAATCTAACCCTCTCCCGAGATAACTTACAAATCTAACTCTCTTCGCTGTGCTCCTGCACTCCCCTACCATAAAAACCGGCCTGTCGTGCCTTGGGAGCACGAGAACGGGCGAGCACTGCACACGGCGGGCGCGGGAGCAAGCGCTACTGCGGTAGTCGAGAGCGGGAGGTGGGCGAGCGCGGGAGGTGGGCGCGGGAGTGCAGTGGCCAGCGAGCTTGGGAGGCCGCCTCTTGTGGTAGGAGAGCGCAGGAGCACGATAGAGGGAGTTAGATTTGCAATTTATCTCAGGAGAGGGCTAGGTTTAGAAAAAACAAGGCAATATGGCTAGAAAAGTCATAACTTCGAGAAACGAGAGAGAGGAGGGCTAAAGGGAGTCGGTGAGCCAGTGGGCCGACTGACCGATCAGCGCACGGTCAACTGAACGAACTAGCTCCAAAAAAATTATGCACCAAGTGTGTCGTAGCATCTGGGAGCAGCTAGCCAACGATATACTATTGAAAGTGCTACCAACGATATAGGAAAGTTTTGTAGAGTTTTATAAAGTTTCAAGAAGTTTCATTGTATGATATATATTTCATGGGTGTGTCTAGTCATCTTCCGGATGATTTTATCTTAAAAAACATCCAAATTTTTAACCCTAGATCAAACTAGCCGATCCTAGCAAACCATCTGATCAAGGGCAGATTCTCACCTTGTTTTGTACTTTCTGGTCTTAACGGATCCGCCGAAATTAAACGGACCTTGATCCAGTCAAGGTTAAAAAATTCGGCGAAATTCGGCGAAATTTCGCCGAAATTTCGGATTTCGGACCCCCCCGAGTTTGGAAATACCGGATGAATTTAAAATTTTTCGAAAAATTTGAAAATGCTACAGTAATTTCGGGAATTTCGGCGAAATTTCGGGAAAAACCGGCGAAATTTCGGGATTTTGAACCGGTTTTGCAAGTTTTGTGGCCGGATTTGACCGGAATGGCATCAATAACCTATAAGAAAGTGATCTTCAATGATAATTTGTCCAAAAAGTTAATTTTTTAGACATTTTAAAGTTTGAACAGAAACACTGTCGGAATTTTATAAAATTGAGGAAGTCTTGTCATGACATGAAAAATTTATGGTACCATAATAAGACAACTAAGATCATACAGAAAAATTTTCAAAATATTTTAACTTCGTTTGTTATATTTTAAAATAAAAACAGAATTAGCATTAACAAGGTAGTAAGAGTGTTAGAATTTTATAAATTTATTAATGTCTGATCATCACCTGAAATTTTTATGAGAAGTTATTAATTATGTGATAACCATTCTGTAAAAGTTTTAGAAAATTTGAACCTGTTTTGGCTACTCAATTAAAATGTATAAACGGTATGAACACGCTCTCAAGTCCGAAAGCTGGAAGTAACATATTCACATTTGTTGGGAATTTTTCTTTTTGATCATGATCTCAAAATTTTATGAGAATATCGTCGATGCGTTCCAACTATGTACAATTTTTTTATAATTTTGCATGCTCGAAACTATTCCAAAAAATGTAATGTCAAGTAGCATTTCCATATATTTTGAGATTTTTTATGGTTAATCATGATGTCAAAATTTTATGAGAATATGATCAATGCTCTAAGAACATCCAAAAATTTTACATAATTTTTTCGTACTTATAACTATGTGAAAAAATTTCAAAGAAAACTTAATGGCAAGGATAATTGGTCTTTGCTTTCAAACATGTTTTTGGCTTCACGAAGACAGCATGACCTCAATAATTGTCCCTTGCTTTATAGAAGACAGTGACTCGTTTCACATGCATGCCTGTGACACTCATTTTCACTTTCCTCTACTTCCTGCCTCCAAGCCGGCGACCTTCCCTCTCCCCGATCCGCCCAAAATCGCCAATCCGGGCATTTTCGGCCGTCTGCAAGCAAGATTTCGGGCATAAGTAGCGAAATTCGGACCTCTGAGCGAAATTTCGGGTTGGTTAAGCGAAATTTGGTCGAATCATCAAATCGCCAACAGTCAGTTTTCCGAGCAAACTTGTTTAATTTTGGTTTAATTCATGTATTCTAGTCGTACTCTGTAGAATGAAGATGATCTAGTAGAAAAATAGAAGAGATTAACCAACAAAAACATGGAGATGATCCAAGAGAAAAGCGAAGAGATTAACCAACGAAAACATGGAGATGATCCAAAGAGAAAAAGCGAAGAGATTAACCAGCGAAATATGAAGATGATCCAAAGAGAAAAGCGAAGAGATTAACCAGCGAAATATGAAGATGATCCAAGAGAAAAACATAAGTGCTTAACCAAATAGGATCCAGTACAATGCCTAGGTAAAAAACGTTCCATACCGGCGACGGGCCTCCGCTCCGCTCCGTCAGAAGTTTGGCCTTCTCTCTAAATTTGTATCAACAACTAACACCCATATTATTCTAATCTATACTTGTGGACAAAGCAATATGAATGAGTTCTTTGTAATCTGTACTTTTTTAGATGATGTAACAAAGTATTGTATGTTCGCATTAAACAATACTTTTAACTTTATCTCATTGCTCATTGGTATCTCCTATATTCCATTTCAGGCTCTCGTGATGGCAGATCGTGAGGGTACCGTATGGGAGCATGGGGAGCGCATCGGCCCTGGGTCAAAGTGTAGCTACTGCAATCATATTATGAAGGGCGGAGGGGCGACTCGTTTCAAGCAACATCTGGCTGGCCGCGCGGGCGATGTGAAGGCCTGTCCTAGCGTGCCTAAAGTGGTTAGGCAGGCTATGCTCGCGGACCTTCATGGATATCGACAGAAGAAGAAGGGAAGGGAGGAGGAGCGCCTCCGTAAGGAGGAGGCTTGCGACGAGTGGGCTACCTTGGGTGATGAGTACCGTACCGAGCAGGAGCAGCTGAAGATGGCCTTAAGAGCCTCCAGAGAAGAGGCCTACCTTAGAAGCCAAGGTTTGACCCCAGGTTCGGGGTCTGGAAGTGGTGCTGGTAGGTCATCAGTCCAATCCACTCTCAGCAAAATATTCGGGAGGAGCAAATCAAGACAAGAAAGCCATGCACCCATTGATGTTGATCTTGCACGGAGCAGCGCCCCGCAGCAACCCCGTATTGACACTGCATTCAAGCAAGGGGGGAGGAATAAGCTAGGAAGGGCATGGGCCAAGTGGGCTCACGCTAATGCAATTCCAGGAAGGAAGGTCAGTGTCCATATTTCACGGTATGAAATGGTTGTATGTTTGTAAGTTACAACTTGTGTGATAATTGTACTAATTTGTTATGCCCGTAATGGACAGTGCAATCAAGATAACGCAAGAGCTAGGCCTGTGTTCGTCCACCACGGGGCCACGAGATAGATGGGAAGTACGGATGAGAACGAGCGGGAGATCTGCGATTTGAGAAAGTTCAAGGGCGACCGGGCGTGTTTGGTGTTACAGTCATGTGTGATGCTTGGACCGGACCTACTCATCAAAGCATCATCAACTTCATGGTGTATTGCAATGGGACGATGTTCTTTCATAAAACTATCAATGCAAATGTACTACCATCGGTTTTGTTTTACTCTTATATACTACCGTGAAAGACACATGTACTACCATCTTACTTGTTCTCTCACAGGCAAGGTCCAGACCACAAGTACACCACGCGAGATAACAAAGGTTGTGGCTGAGGAGATTGGGGCAGAGCATGTCGTGCAACTAGTTACTGACAACGGTGCCAACTTCAAGAAAGCATGCCAGATGTTACGAGTGCAGTATCCACGAATTATATGGCAGCCATGCTTGGCACACACTGTGAATCTTATGCTAAAAGACGTGTGTGATGACCCAGAAATCAGAAAGGTTGTGGGAGAGGCCAAGAGGATTTGTAGATTCATGTACAACCACAAAAATCTGCACGCACAGATGCGAAAACATATTGGGGGAGAGTTGGTGAGGCCAAATGCCACTAGGTTTGGCACGACCTTTGTTTTTTTGGATAGCTTCAACAAAAAAAAGGAGAAGTTCCAGCAGTGGATGACACATCCTGACTGGGGCAGTAGCAAGTGGGCTACGATGGAGGAGGGCAAGTACGCATATGACCGCATCCTGAACAAGGAGTTTTGGGAGTGGATGGAGTGGTCAGTTGTGGCTGTAGAACCCTTGTACAGAATGTTGAGGTTCGCGGATCAAGACAAGTTACCGACGATCAGCGGTGTCATGATGCGATCTGCGATCAGTATGCGAAATGAGTACAACACCGCTATGGAGCACGGAGAGCATTACAAGATGTTCTTGCAAGTCTTGGAAAAGAGGTTTACCGAAATAAGGGAAACCACATTCGTGCAAGCAGGTCAGTAAAATTAATATGTTCAATTCTCTTATGGTAACTAGGCAATGTAGGTATTTGTTATGCTCACTACACAATGATTTGTGCATCGCAGCCGCCGTGCTTGACCCACGATCTCAGTTCTCCTACAACATATGCGGCCTCCAAAGACATGGGAGCACTCTCTCGCACTAGAGATTATGGTCGATAATCGACCATATGCGGTGCGAGCCATACGGGAAGTTGATGTATACCGTCTTAAAGGGGACGGTTTGCCACCCACTTGCTTACGATCCAAAGGTCGTCGATGAGCGCATGGCGAGTAAATACGTAATTTCAGTTATTTCTACGATGTTGTTTACAACTTAATGGTGATCTTTTCTTTTATTGTATTACCTGTAGCTCAATGGTGGATGGCGTTTGGAAATGAGACGCCAGCTTTGCAGAAGTTCGCATTGCGGTTAGTGTCACAGTGCGCGTCGTCAAGTGGATGCGAGCGCAATTGGAGCACATTTGCCTTAGTGCACACGCAGCTGAGGAACCGATTGAGTTATGCAAAGCTGCAACAGCTCGTGTTCGTGCACTACAACCTGCGACTTCGCTTACGGGACTACGAATCAACCCGTGATGCTCAGGACGAAGACCCAATTGATAGACTCATTGAGAGTGCGATGCATCCCTGCATGCGACCCTATGGCGAGTGGTTCGACACATGCGGTGCAGTGCGAGCCCCGTTGGACGAGGACACTGGGATTGATCCACCTCTCCCAGCGAGATTCGTGGTAGACTCCATCCCGCCAGAAGAGATGAATAAGGCCACAGGTAACTAACATAATTATTTTCTATTCTACTTATGCATCATGTATATTGAAACCTCACAATGTTGTTAATATTACTTTCAATTGGCCATAGGCGGGAAGAATCTCTCAGGTTGGGCCGAGGTCGTGGTCGGTGACACGCACAAAGGGAAGAGAAAGCGTGCTAGCAACACCGACGACGACCACGCACTAGCAGGAGCTTTACGCGGTTTGGACAAGTTATCGAGAGCCATCCCGCCAAGGGAAAAGGAAAAGAGCTAGTTGATGATGAGCGTCTTTGTCGGTAGCGATGAGGAAGCGAAACTCGATGATGAGCGAGCCTCGGTAGTGGTTCAACGACAAAGTCGACTCTCCCGATGATGGAACAAAAGCGACCAATATGAAATGCACTTCCGTTCACAGCCAAAGCATCTCCACCAACATCACAACATGGGGTTAGCCTCTCGGGAGGGGCTCACAGAGGCGAACCCGTAGTAAGGGAAAGGCACGTCAGTGGTGGGGGTGGCGACAGGAACACAACCACGAGGATGATGCAGCTCATGGTATAGCGATCGATCTTCCACCATTTGGGGTTCTCAAGCGAGCATAGTGGGTATGGTTCAATACCATATGGAGGAGATCGAGTGCGTATGGTTCTGAGACAAAGTGTTGATGGATCTAGCATGTCTTCGCTATTTGACTACACCGATCCATACGTCGATCCGCACGCGGCACTCATCTGTTAGTGTCGATTATCTTTTCGGTCGAGAAACCTAGTGCTTGGGAGTCTCATTATGAACATTGGAAGTCCGCTGGCTACCACGGGATATGACACAGGAAGAATACAAGCAACAACATGAGCGGAGGTATCACGAGGTCATTGTTGACAACGCGAGGTGGAGTTTCAACCACAGTCCTACTACTACTCGTAGGTACGTCATGCAAATATATATTAATTTCATTCTCATATGCAATGGTCTCTCAAAGGCTTAGCATTTATTGGTACACTTGAAGAATTAATTAGGCCACTTTTGTTTGAAGGTTAGAGTGACCAAAATTTGATCATGTTGGCTGGACTTGGCATGCATATGGTGGTCATATAGCACTCTTACCCAGAAGCATTACAACAAGCACTTGCCTCGCATGGCCCATGGTAGTCGTAACGCATTGTGATGCAAGCATGCAATAAATTCTCATATGTATCCATTTTATTTCGTGTCTATTAATTTTCATGCAAATATATATTGATTGTGTTGAATTGTGACTCTCAAACTCTGAATTTCAGTCAACATGTCAGAAATTTCTAACTTCACAGGATTTTAAAAATTCTTTAAGTTTGATCAACACCTCAAAATTTTATACAAACATTAATATTACATCAAGACCATCTACCAAAATTTTCAAAAATTCTAACATCGTTACAACAAGTTTTCATTTTTTCCAATGTGTCGGTAAGCCTTTTAATAGGATAGTACCACTGTTTGAATTTTAAAAAATCATCAAGCTTGATAATCATCTGAAATTTTGTGAGAACATTAATTATGGATCATAACCATGCACAAAAAATTCAATAGTTTCTAACTTCATTTGTACCATTTTCCATTCGGATCAAACTTGTCGGTCGGTGTTCTATCAGGACAGCATCACTCTCGAATTTTTGAAAATTCCTCACATGTGATAATCAGCTGAAAATTTTATGAGAACACTAGTTATGGATTATAACCACGCACAAAAAAATTCAATAGTTTCTAACTTCATTTGTACCATTTTCCATTCGGATCAAACTTGTCGGTCAGTGTTCTATCAGGACAGCATCACTCTCCGAATTTTTGAAAATTCCTCACATGTGATAATCAGCTGAAATTTTTATGAGAACACTAGTTATGGATTATAACCACGCACAAAAAATTTCAATAGTTTATAACTTCATTTGTACCATTTTTCATTCGGATCAAACTTGTCGATCAGTGTTTTATCAGGACAGTACCACTCTCCGAATTTTGGAAAATTCCTCAGATGTGATAATCAGCTGAAATTTTTATGAGAACATCATCAATATGTCAGGAACCTACAAAAAAAATTTCAAAATTTTTCGTTAACGTTTCGAGCTCTTTTCAGCCGGTGCAAAAAACCCAAAATTTCGGTAATTTCGCCCGAAATTTCGGGTTTTTCGCCCGAATTTCGGATTTTAATTTCCGGATTGGACCGGATTTGAATTTTTAAATTCAAATTTTGTCCGAAATATTTCCGAAATCTAAAAATTTCGCCGAAATTTCGCCGTCCGGTCTGGGCCGAAATTTATTCCGAAACCGAAATTTTAAACCTTGGATCCAGTAACCCATTTTACATACCGGGAAGCGGATCTCGTTTAACAGGCTCAAAAAAAACCAGTCGTGTAAGCAAATGGGCAGACCCAGTTTATTACTTTTGCAATCTATCGTGGAATATCATAATGGGTTGCACGAGTCCATGATGGACGAGCATGCGGGTGGTGGGGCCCAACTATCAACCAACGAGTCCCCATATGTGTTTTTGCGGACCCACATGTCATAGAAAAGAAACACAGATGGATGGAAGAAGGTTCTGCGGAATGGCCGGAGAAAAAACAAAGAAAAAAAGGGCAACTCAATGAAACATCTAATAAAATCATGAAAAATAAAGCTTCACAGGAAACTGCAGATTCTTCGTGTTCTTGCTCAAAATTTTCTAATGCTTGAATTAGATCATAACTACTTCTTGAAAAGGCACAAAGATATACAATATGCAACTGATTCAGATGTGTATTCCTTGCGACTTCTCTCAACACTAGGGCCATATGAAATTAGTTACATAAAAGTTTAGTGTTGCAGGCACGTGAAATTCCTTATATAAAAAACTTTGTTCAGCTCCACCGTAAATTACTGAATCTGATCAATGCAACCCATTGCTTAATAGAATTTGTGAAAAATCTTTCAAAAAATGAGTTGTTGAACTTAGTTATTACATACAAAATTCAATCGGACCTGGTATGAAAAAGAGATGCCAAATCAGCACAAAGTAGCTGAACTAGTACTAGAGCAACCGTGGAAGACTATAAAACCTTTGTAAAAGTAGAAATGACCAATCATACGCCATTGTTGATCGTATGAATCATTGCTCTGATCTTTACCACCTAATGACACATGTGACAAAAAATCCACAATCTAATTTGCTCTGAGTTAGCAACAAAAATACACTTGATTGTTTTATTGCCTGCCTGTGTAACATCACACAGCCCTTGTCGGGGTTTCGAGTCATCGGCAAGTAAATTTGTAAGTCTAAGAGGCCGCGCGCTCCCTCTCCTTGAATGGTTAGACTAAAAAGCCCAAGATGTATACTGGTTCGGGCTGAATATCCCTACTCCAGTTCGTGTGATGTTTATCGTATTGCTTTAGGTGCGTAAGATCGCACGCTTGTCGAGATCGGACGACTGGCGCGCGCCCCACGACACGTGTCCGTTCCCCTCCGTGCCCGGGGGACTGTTCCTAAGCCCAGGCAGAGACGTCTCCGATCTACCGGCCCGGGGCACCGAGCGGACTGTTACCAGTCGGGATCCGACCAAAGGTCCCAAGAGGCCACCGGGGACGCTCTTCCCCGACCTGGCGGACCTCTCTGAGCTCTTCCCCGACCTGGCGGACCTCTCCGAGCTCTTCCCGACTGACGGGCCGGGCTCCCGACCTCCGCATGCGGGGACGGGTCCCCGACCGACCAAGCGAGCTCCCGACCTCGAAGCGGGACGGGTCCCCGACTCGACCAAGCCGAGCTCCCGACCGCAGCAGTCGGGACCTCTGACTCCGATCAAGCCAAAGCAACCCCGCCAAGGGCGCGTGTCGAAGCCTCCACCGGCCAACAGCCACGTACCCCACGGATGGGGTCAATCGAAGTGACTATACGAGAGCAGGTGGCCCCTTTCCAAGATGGTTTAATGGTTGTCGAAGTCATGCTTCCAGTCCCATCAACCGGTCACGTACAGTACGAAGACACGCTCCCTCCCGAGGCAGCACCAACATCATGAACAGCAACGTCAACACTCGTCAGGATCACAAAAGGCAGGTACGCCATTTCCCGGTGAAATACCTAACCGCCCTGACCAACGAGACTACCGGCCCAGCGTGGGCAGGACGAGCGGTGACTAGTCGACAGGATGAAGGACCGAAGCTCTTAGTATAGGTCACCTCGCCCTTCCCCAGCTCTCGAGGTAACCTGCCCCTTCCTACCGTATAAAGGGAGGCAGGAACCCCGGGGAAGGGGGGGATTCTTCTCGTTAAGCCATGAGCACTCTTGCGCTAGGGTCCAATAACTCTCGTTTGTAAACTTTTTACAGCCATCTACACTGAAGGCAATACGACACCACCACACGAACTGGAGTAGGGGGTTCGGCCCGAACCAGTATAAACCTCGTGTCCCCTGTTTGGTTGCGCAGGTTCCCCTGCTTAGTGCGCCCGCCGAGGGTGCCACCCGGACGAGCGAAGCTCTGGGCCTCGCCCTCCGTACGATCCTTCCCCCTCTTTGTTTGCGGTCGACGGTCCCGATCGTCGACAGCTGGCGCCCATCGTGGGGCCTGAAGTTTCGTTCGTCCAAAGTTCATCACCTTGGCCAGCTCAACACCTCCAGCTCCACCACCAGCATGTCACGAACGACGAGCTTGGGCTCGGACGCTGTCCCCGAGTGCCAAGGCTCCACATCCATGCTCTCGCCATCCTTGCCGCCCCGTGAACGCCATGCCTTCGTGGCCGACGGACGTGAGGCAACCCCTGGGGCGGACGACGGTGGCCCGGAAACCCCTCGGGAGGCGCATCGGCTCGCCCAGGTCGCCATCGACCAGGCCATCGCCGCCATTCGGTGAGAGGGGCGTGGTACGACCCGCTCCCAGTTCGGCCGGTTCAGCCCTCCCCGTCCGAACGAACCTGCCCAAGAACGCCTACGGGCCATCGCCCGGGTCATGGCTGACCCCGCTCGGGCCGGCTCGGCCCTCTTCCGACGGTCCCTGGCCGAAGAGCTCAACAAGGCGACCGACAGCGTCACACCTCGGCGGCAAGCAAGCTCTCTGGGCTCCGAGTCTCGCCCCGTGACGGCCAGCGGCCCCCTGTCGCATGATCGCCGGCCGCTTCACCGGCAGGATCCCCGCCCTCGGGCTCGTGCCCCAACGCCATCTTCACCGCCTCCCCGACAGGAAGGGGCGGCGCGTGGGCTCGCCCGTCGGCAGCGGCGTAATAACGATGCTCGCCGGACGGTGGTACCGGAAGTCCCCCGGACGCCCAACTCGGCGGCGAAGATCCGTATCGCTTGCGACACCACTGCAACGACGCTCCCGTCGACCATCACGGTCGACGCGGGGTGCGCCGCCGGCTCGAGTTTTCCCTGTCGGCTGGTGGCGACTCCGACGCCAGCAGCGGCGGCAGTGACCTTCCGGCCTACGGCTGCCTGGCGTACTCATGCGATCTCCGTCGGGTACGCTGGCCCGCCCGGTTTAGGCCAGCGATGATGGAGCGGTTCGACGGGACCAAGAATCCCGCGGAATTCCTCTCCATCTACTCCACCGCCATCCTGGCGGCCGGAGGGGACGAGGCCGTGATGGCCAACTACCTCCCCACCGTTCTAGACGGCGCCGCCCGCACCTGGCTCTTCAACCAGGCGTCCAGCACCTTCCGGTCGTGGCGCCAGCTGAGGAGCGCTCTCCACTCCAACTTCCAAAGTTGCTACGAACGGCCTGGGCGGGAGAGGGACATGGACCGTGTTATCCAGGGAAAGGGGGAACATCTGCGGGACTTCGTGCGCCGGTTCACCCGCGCGCGAAACTCAATCCCCAATGTTTCTGATGAAACCGTCATCAAGGCTTTCAAGTTTGGCGTCCGAGACAGACGCCTTACGGAGGACCTCGAGATTGCCACAAGGCTCACCGTCGATAAACTATTCCGCATGACTGAGCGGTACGCGGGCGCAGATGATGCTGTCCGCTGGAAGCATGACTATGACCGGGGCAAGCTCGGCCTCGCCTTCGGCGAAACGAGGCCATCCGGTGCTAAGGAAGGAGACCCGGGCCCGCGCGACAAAAGGCGAGGAAAAGATCACGGCGTCGAGGGTGGCCAGCTCCGCCTAGTCGCCACGGTCGACGACAAGCGTGAAGGGGCGGAGCCGCGCCAGCCCGACCGCCGGGGCCCGGCCTCAGCAGAACCGTCTGCGACTGCAACAGGCGCCACGCCGGCCCCAACAGGGGCAAGGTCGGGGGGACCCCCTCCACGCGAACATCCGAGCTTGGGGCAACGAGGAACAGCCCGGCTTCGACGCCAACAAGTTTTGCCTGTTCCACAAGATCCACGGCCATGACCTGCGGGGCTGCAGGACATGGCTGTTCAAGCTGGACGCCTTTTATAGGGGGACTGGGGAAATGCCCACGCTACAAAAAGGCGATGAACGGCCAGGAGGAATCGACGCCGGTCAGGCTCAAGCGGGCCCCGACCTGGAATTCCAACAGGGCGACCGCCGTGTGGACATGATCTTCGGTGGTTCCTCCGCATACCGATCTCGGCGCGAGCTGAAGGACGCCGCGCGCGCTGTCTATCAAGCCACCGCCGGGAAGCCCGCTGACCAACCCTGCAGATGGGGCGTCGTCCCCATCACCTTTTCCCGGGACGACGCCCCTCCGGGGATGTCCCGAGACTTCAAAACTGCTCTGGTCATCGCCCCGACCATAAGCAACGCCGTCGTTGGCCGGGTCATGGTCGACGGGCGATTCCTCAACTCGCTTCCTAGCTACGCTTGGACCGGATGCAAATACCCCGGTCAAAAATCAAGAACATAGCGATCCCCTTCTTCGGCATCGTGCCGGGGAGCTCGACCACCCCCCTGGGGCAAGTGGTCCTCCCCGTCACCTTCGACGACTCCGTAAATTTCCGCACCGAGCTGATCACCTTTGAAGTCGTGGACGGCGATCTCCCCTACAACGCCATCCTCGGGCGCCCCGCCCTGGTCAAGTTCATGGCTGCGAATCACTACGGGCACCGGTGTATGAAGCTCCCAGGGCCCGGTGGCGTCATAACGGTCCGCGGCGACCTTAAGGCAGCGCACGGCTGCGAGGAAAAGGCCCTGACACTGGCCAGCATACTGCCTCAGCCGGGCCCCGAGATCACCCCGAAGGACGCCCGTCGGAAGACGGCTATCCAGCCAAACGGCCCGACCAAGGCCGTGCAGCTTGAGGAGGGGGGCATGGGCAAGTGCGTCTGCATTTCTGCCCAGCTCGATCCCAAATAGGAAGACGAGCTCGTCATCTTCCTCCGAGATAACAAAACCATTTTCGCATGGGAACCGGCGGACATGCCCGGGGTCCCACGGGAGGTGATCGAGCACAAACTGCAAACAAAGCCTGGCTGCAGACCCGTGTGCCAGAAGCTCCGACGCTTCTCTTCTGAGAAGGCGGCGATAATCAGGGAGCATCTCGACAAGCTCCTTAAGGCCGGCTTCATTCGCGAGGTCAACTACTCTGAATGGCTGGCCAACCCTGTGATCGTGCAGAAGAAGGGCGGGAAGTGGCGAATGTGTGTCGACCACACGGGCTTGAACGCTGCATGCCCCAAAGATAACTTCCCGCTCCCCCGCATAGACCAGATTGTGGACTCCACCGCCAACGCCGAGATGTTGAGTTTTCGACGCCTACCCGGTACCACGGATCAAGCTCGCCGCGGAAGACGAAGACAAGACTGCCTTCATCACGCCGTTCGGAACCTTCTGCTACACGACCATGTCGTTCGGCCTCCGCAACGCGGGCGCCACATTCCAGCGGTTAATGGCCAAAACCTTCAACCCGCAGATCGGCCGGAACCTCGAGGTGTACGTCAACGACGTCATCGTCAAGAGCCCCTCTAAGGCTAACCACGTCAACGACCTGGCCGAGACCTTCGCCAACCTGAACAGGTTCAGCATCAAGCTCAATCCCGAAAAATGCGTCTTCGGCACGACCTCTGGAAAAGTACTCGGCTACATGATCGGGGGGTCGGGCGTGGGCCCGAACCCGGAGAAGATCGAGGCGATCGAGCAGATGACCGCTCCGATCTCAGTAAAGCAAGTGCAGAGCCTCATCGGCCACATCGTCGCCCTCAGCCGCTTCATTTCCCGGCTCGGCGAGTGCAGGTTGCCTTTCTTTAAGATCCTACGCAGTCATAAAGGTTTCGAGTGGACCCCCGAAGCCCAGCGGTCTTTCGACGAGCTCAAGGCGTACCTCTCGCGTCCTCCTCTGCTGACAACTCCACAACAGGAGAGGTGTCTGCTACTTTACCTCATGACGCGACCTGTGCCGTCAGCGGTCCTCGTAGCCGAACAGGTAGGGCGGCAAGACCCGATCTACTATGTTAGCGAAGTACTCCACAGTAGAAGGAGCGCTATCCCTGTGTCCGTAAACTCCCACGCACTCTTCATGGCCTCGCGGAAGCTCCGACACTACTTCCAAGCACATGCGGTGGTCGTCCCGAGCGGCCTCCCACTCGGGGAAATCCTTCGAAACCCTGAAGCCGGAGGTCGCGTCGCCAAATGGGCCATGGAGCTGGCCGAGTTCGACCTCCGCTTCACGGCCCGCACCGCCATCAAATCACAGGCGCTGGCAGACTTCGTGGCCGAGCGGACGGCGGAGCCTGCCCTCGAGCCCGAGGTCGAAGCCGAGGACCCATGGACTATGTTCTTCGACGGATCAAGATCCTTTGAGTGCTCAGGGGCCGGCGTTCTCCTCATCACCCCTCAAGGTGACCACTTGCGATATGTGGTCCGCTTCGGCTTTCCCGCTACCAATAACGCGTCGGAATACGAGGCCCTCTTGGCCGGCCTCCGAGCCTGCAAGTCCCTGGGCATCCGCCGCCTAATCGTGAAAGGAGACTCCCAGCTCGTCGTCAATCAGTACAACAAAATCTACCAGTGTTCGGAGCCTCTGATGGCCAAATACCTCGCCGAGGTACGCAAGATGGAGAGATGGTTCCGGAACCTGAGGATCCAGCACGTACCAAGGAAAGACAATTCCACCGCCGATCTCCTGTCCAGGCTCGGATCATCCGGCGACGAGCTCCCGCCGGATGTCATCCTTGAAACCTTGGCCACACCGTCCGTCGCCGACCAGGAAGACCCGGTGGCCTTCCTCGAAAACGTTCCGACGTGGATGGATCCGTTCATCAAGTTCCTCGACCAAGTGGAGCTCCCCGCCACTCCTGCCGAAAGGAGCAGGCTCTGGCGACGTGCGGGCTCGTACAGACTCGTCGGCGGGCAGCTCCACCGTCAGGGGGCCTTGGGCGTTCTGTCAAAATGCATCACTCCAGAAGAAGGTAAATACCGCCAACGACATACACTCCGGCACTGCGGCGCTCACTCCTCTTCGGGACCATGGTGGGAAGGCCTTCAGCCGGGCTTTATCGCCAACGGCGCTCAAGATGCCTGTGGCATCGCTCGTTCTTGCCCGACCCCGTCGGCCACGCCGGAAGGTGAGGCAACCGGCCTACGCCCTGCAGACCATTCCCCTCGCCTGGCCATTCTCGACGTGGGGCCTCGACATTCTCGGTCCCTTCCCGAGGTCGGTCGGGGGGAAGAAGTTCCTATTCGTGGCCATCGACACCTTTTCGAAATGGATCGAAGCAGAGCCGGTCTCCGCTATCACCGCCAAGGCCGCGGTAAGGTTCTTCCGCTCCTTCGTGGTCACAAGGTACGGAGTCCCTTGCAGGATCATCACCGACAACGGGACGCAGTTCACCAGTGAGCTGTTCCAAGAGTTCAGCGCGGATATGGGGACCAAGGTCTGCTATGCCTCGGTGAGCCACCCCCAGAGCAACGGGGCGGCCGAGCGCGCCAACGGGCAGCTCATCCAAGGGCTCAAGAGCTGAGTCTTCAACGAGCTCGGTCGCCGCGGCCGGGCATGGGTGGACGAGCTCCCCACTGTCCTTTGGTCTGTCCGCACCTCGACCAGCCGGGCAACAGGAACAAGCCCTTTCCAGCTCGTCTTCGGGGCCGAGGCCGTCCTCCCGCCCGAGGTCGCGCTCTGTTCCGTTAGGACGAGCTCGGTCGACCAGGTCGAGCTCGAGCAGGAGCGGTCCCTCGACCTTGCCTTGGCAGAAGAAGTAAGGTGCCGCGCGCTTCTGCGCTTGGCGCGCTACCTGCAAGATCTCCACAGGCATGCTGCCCGAGCTGTCCGACCCAGGGGCTTCCGCGTCGGGGACCTGGTCCTAAGACGGATCCAAGATCGCTCCCACACCAACAAGCTGTCCCCGCTATGGGAGGGCCCCTTCAGAGTCACCTCAGCAAGCCGCGCGGGAGCTTACCGTCTGGCGATCCCCGATGGTAGGGAGCTCGCAAGCTCGTGGAACGTAGGCCAGCTCCGGAAGTTCTATGTCTAGCGCTCCTCTTTCGCCCATCGTTAAGTTAAGGTGCCTCTTTCTTTGTTGCTATGTGTTCTGAACACTGGCACCTCGGGGCGTGCTCAAGGCTTTTGTGTTGCCATCCCCTGGTCCGGCCCAGGTTCGTGGCCATAGTAAAGTTTTCTTTCGATTTCCGTGCTAATCTCTTTCGATTTGTAGAAGGGTTGATGTTCTGCCATGACCCTAAGTTGCAGATTCCTTCGGTCAAAAGTCGCGCCATCTTAAAGGCCCTCGGACGCGGCGTCTCGTCCGTCCCCCTTTTTTTTTAACCAAAGTAATTTCTTCTTAGAACGCCTCGGGCGGCGTGACCCCGCGGCGTGGCTATAAGGGCAACCATAAGGCCATGCGGCGGGCTCGGCCTCGGGGCGTCCATGCGTGTTCTTTCTTGCAGCGCCTGGGGTCACGTTCTCTAGGTTCGCCTCAGGGATGAACAACCCGAGCCTGGGCATTCCCAGGATCGGGGGCCGCGGTAAAGCGATGGTTTTGGGGTAAGCCGGCCATCCCCCCGTGCTGCCAACCATTGAACGTTCTCAGAGGGCGCCCCGAGCCTGATGACTTTTCCCGGGCTCGGAGGTCGCAGTTTGGGATTCACCACCGGGGATGACTCTGTCGTTCTAAGCCGACCTTTCCCCCGGGGCCGGGTGGCCAGGTTCGAATCTCTAAACCGCCCTCTGAGGGGGCCTTGTCAGGCTCGATGCATTCCCGAGCTCGCCGAGTCAAACCCAAGGCCTAAAATCTGGTCCAGCCTGAGCTATCCCAGGCCGACCAGTCCGAGTTGTGCCCAAACCTGAGTACTGCTAGGCGAGGCCTCGGTTGGGACCACGTTCTCCGGGTTCGCCTCAGGGATGCCAGCATCCCGAGCCCGATGCATTCCCGGGCTCGGAGGCCGCAGTAAAACGATCCTTATCGGAGTAAGCCGGCTATTCCCCTGTGTTACCGACCAGTGAACGTCCTCAAGAAGCGCCCCGGGCCCGATGACATTCCCAGACCCGGAGGCCGTGACCCCTAAGATTACCACCAGGGATGATCTCGGTCGCAATAAGTCGCTTTGCCGCAACAAGTCGACTAATTCCCCGTAGCCAAATTATCAAGACATGTCAACCCGAGTCGTGCCCGGGCCCGAGTGATTTCGGGAGAGGCCTCGGTTGAATCAACATCGGGCATCAGACAGCTCTGTCAGCCTAAACTGGGTAATTTGGGCGAAAGGCGGTAGGCCTCGTTGCGAGGGTCCGCAGGAACATGCTCGCCACGCGCCACGTACCCAGTACTGTTCGACCCTTCCAAGAAATAGCCCGTACAAAGTACACTGGTGGCATGCCTGCACCCAAGCAAATAAGCTAAGTCCTCCAAAGAAACACAACTCTATAAAGCTTAGCATAAAGTTGTTTTATCTTTACAAGGGGGAATCTTTCGCCTCGCACTCCATCTGCTAACTTTAAAGTTTACAGAGACATGTCTCGGCGAGTTTCTCCGCTCGAGGTCTGAAACCCTCCGCCATGAGACGATGACCTCGGCTTGGCCTTGTCAACCGGTCACGGCCGCCTTGGAGCTGGGCCAAGGCGTCTTTCCCACCGAGCCACTGCGCGCCTTCTCCCAAGACTAGCATTCCTGGCCTCGGCCTCAGCCACCTTGGTTTCCGCTCCGGTGGCCCTCGTCTCCAACCCCGCAACCGTCTTCTCGAGCTCGGCCGCTTTAGCCTCGAGCTCGGAGGAGGGCCCCTCGTCGTCGGCGACCGCCTCGGCGAAGGTCGGAGATCTCGAGCTTGAGGCGCTGGATCTCCTTCGACGCGCTCGCGCGGTCCTCGTCGAAGACGTCCTGCGCCTCTCGACGGACCCGGGCAAGGGTCTCCTCCACCCTCCTTCGCTCCCCCTTGATGGCTTCGGAGAGTGCTATGGCGTATACCTCCTGGGCCACACGCTCCCGCTCGACCTCGACAGCCCGCGCAAGCTCGAGGGCCTGGGCCTCCTTCAGGCGCGAGACTTCCTCTTGGCCGCGCGACACGGTGGCTTCTAGCTCGGCGATGTCCCTCTGATTGATTTTGAGGACGCCGTATAAGGGCCGGAAGGCGAGCACGTGTTCGCGCGCAATGTTGTACCCCCGGGAAACCAGCCGCAGACCCTGCGAAGGCAAAGAAAAACCCACCATGACCACTAAGAAAAGGGAGGGAAGGAGGAGGAGACGCCACGATCGATCTTACCTCCACTAACCGGTCCTCCAGCGAAGACAAGTCAACAACGCCATCGAAATCTCAGGGCAGTACGCCCGCGGTTACATCCCCGGCGGCCTCCGCCGCCGCTGTAGCGACGGCACACCCCGAAGGACCAGGGAGATCCGCTTCGGCCACGGCAATGGCGGCCGAACCCTCTGGGCCGGCGAGTGGCTCGACGGTCCCCTGGGCGCCCTCGATTGCGGGAAGGGTCCTCGGCTCGCCAAAGGTGGACGGCTCCACCCGGGGCACGGCGACAACGCCGCCCTCGATCACGGGCGCAACAACCGAAAGCGCCCCGGTCGGAGGCACCGGGGTCGGACGATGGACCGGTGCCACGACCGCCCCGGTGTATGAGCTGCACGCGGCAAATTATCAAGAGATGCTCAGTCGGCCCCACCACCACGAAGTTAAGAAACGGGGGAAACTTACCGCGCCGAACGGACGCGCGGCAACCTCGCCTTCTTTACCGCCCCTGCGGGGCGATTCGCTCTTCGCTTTCGAGGACTCCACCGGGGCGCCCCACCGGGCGCAACGACGACGCCACCCTCGATCGCGGCCTTCGCTCACGGTGTTCTCCGAAGAAGACCCCAATCACGACGCCCTGGTCGTGGCGCTTTCAACCAACCTCCTCGCCGCGCCGTCCTCCTCGGAGGACGCGGGCAAGATCCGCGCGTCTGGGTCGCGGCACGAGGCGGTAATCGTCCTCATAATCCTCCTCCCCGGCCTCGCCCTGGACCACAGGAAAGGTCGGTACCCCTCGGACGCTCGAACGCCGCGATGGGGTGGGATGACGAAAAATGTACGGAGGCCGTACCTGGCGTGACCGCTCCTCGGCAGTGGCGGGAGGGCTTCCCCCTCGGGAGCTTGTTGCCGGAGCCCGTTGCTCCGGCTGCGTACCCAGGGCTCTTGCGACCGAAGCCGCCTCTTGTTGCTGACAAAAGCGAGGGTTAGTGGGTGAACCAAAAAAGAAGAAAAAGAAAAAAGGTGGCCCGATGGAACCAAGCTCGAACCCGGGTACCCCTGAGCTCGGGGGGTCTAAACTCACCACGACCCGGTCGCCCCACTCGACGTGGGGCTTCTTGGCGATTTGCTTTGGGCGTCGAGGCGGCTTCTTGCCCCCCTTCTTGCCTTTGTTTGGGCCAGGAAACGGTAGCAACTGCTTCGCCGTATCCCAGAGCTCTTTGGTTGCCTACGCGAGCTCACCACAATAAGCATCCGAGTCCGAGCACCCAAAGCAAGGACCAAAGTGAAAGGCTATTACCTCGCTGCTACGCCCCAAGATATTCTTGGGGACGTTGCCGCCAAGGTCGAAGGAGTTGGCGGCCTTCCCAAAGATCTCCTGCATCCTCGAAACGACCCATGTCGACCTCGCATCGCAAGATCGTGAATAAAGCGTCAAGAGATAAGGAACTCCGACCAAGGTCCGAAAGGATCGAGATCGACAACACTTACCTCGTGACTTTCCCGGGTGGCGTCGCACCTCCCGGTGATCTCAAAGAAGGGGTGCAACCTCCTCCGTAGAGGGAGCACCCGATTCCGCAGGTAGTCGTAAACGACCGTCTGCCCCTTAAGGCCCCGCATGGCGCATGTGTGGATGAAGGCGGCCACTTCTTGGTCGTCCACCGAGTCCTCAGGCTTAGGGGTCTCCCGCTTCCCTTCGACCGCGGCGCCGTTATAAACAAGCCCACCTCCCTTGCCCTTCTTCAAATAAAACCATTTTTCCGCCCACGGCCCGAGCAAGTCCCGGGTCGGGATTTGGAGGAAGGTACAAGGGAGTCCTGCCCGCAGCCAGAAATAGAGGCACCCGACGACGGGGTCTTTCGCGGTGCGGGACAAGGGGTAAAAACGGAAGAAAAGCGAGGGGGTAGGGAGCCTGCCCAAGAACCCCTCGCAAAGATGTGCAAAAACGGAAAGGAGAAGGAGGGAGTTCGGCACCAAGTTCACGAGCTCGATCTCGCACTGTGCGAGGACCGCAGCCAAGAAGTCACTCTCCGGGGTCCGCAGCCCGAAGAGCATGTACTGCTCCGTGCTCACGATCTCGTCATCCCGAGGTCGCGGCACTTTCTCCCCGGAAGGAAGCCGCCAGGAGAACGGGTCCAGAAGCCCCAAAGACTCCATCTCCCTCATCCGTTCTGCGGTGAGTGTGCTCCTCCCAAACTTCGCCATAGGGTCAAGGTCAAAAGGGAGGGGGGAGAGCGGGGTCGCAATCAAGGGCTAGAAGGCGTTGGCGTAGAGGGACAAGGAGGAAGAAGGCAAAAGCACGAGAAACGGGAAGCGAAATCCTAAAGGGTAAGACCCCTCTGGTTTTAAAAGACGCCTCATCTACCGGCGTCACCATCACCTCAAAAGGCGCGCTCGTAGCCGACGGGCAGAAGCCGAGACGTCAGGGGCCTTTCAAAACCCCCGTACGGGCGCATCCCTCCACGCATCCGACAGACCCCATTCCTTCAAATTCCCCATCCATGAGGCCCCTGGGCTTCCTGGGCCCGTCCGGGAAAACAAAATGGCGAAGTCCAAGTATGTGTCCCGATGGGGGAATCCCTCTTCGAACAAGACATCAGACTCAAGAGCGTCTAGAGTCTCAGACCGCTTCTTGAGCCTCGGGGGCTGGTTGTCGGGATCGGATACTGCGCGCGCCCCTCGACACGTGTCCGTTCTCCTCCGTGCCGGGATCGCCTAAGCCCAGCAGACGTCTCCGATCTACCGCCCGGGCACCGAGCGGATCGTTACGGTCGGATCCGACCAAAGGTCCCAAGAGGCCACCGGGACACTCTTCCCGACCAGCGGACCTCTCCGAGCTCTTCCCGACCGCGGAACTCTCCGAAGCTCTTCCACGACCGGGCGGGCGGGCTCCGACCTCCGCGCGGGGCGGGGTCCCCGACCGACCAAGCCGAGCTCGACCTCCGCAGCGGGGACGGGTCCCCGACCGACCAAGCTAAGCTCCCGACCTCCGCAGCGGGGACGGGACCCCGAACTCCGATCAAGCCAAGGCAACCCGCGCCAAGGGCGCGTGTTGAAGCCTCCACCGCCAACGACCACGCATCCCACGGATGGGGTCAATCGAAGTGACTATACGAGCAGTGGCCCTTCCCAAGATGATTTAATGGTGCCGAAGTCATGCTTCCAAATCCCATCGACCGGCCACGACAAGATGCGAAGACACGCTCCCTCCCGAGGCAAAGACCAACGCCATGAACAAGAACGTCAACACTCGTCAGATCACGTAGGCGGTATGCCATTTCCGTGAAATACCTAACCGCCTCGACTAACGAGACTACCGCCCGGCGTGGGCGGGACGAGCGGTGACCAATCGACAGACGAAGGACCAAGCTCTTAGTATAGGTCACCTCGCCTTCCCAGCTCTTGAGGTAACCGCCTTCCTACAGTATAAAGGGAGGCAGGAACCCCGGGGAAGGGGGGATTCTTCTCGTTAAGCCATGAGCACTCTTGCGCTAGGGTCCAATAACTCTCGTTTGTAAACTTTGTACAGCCATCTATACTGAAGGCAATACGACACCACCACACGAACTGGAGTAGGGGGTTCGGCCCGAACCAGTATAAACCTCGTGTCCCTTGTTTGGTTGCGCAGGTTCCCCTGCTTAGTGCGCCCGCCGAGGGTGCCACCCGGACGAGCGAAGCTCTGGGCCTCGCCCTCTGTACGATCCTTCCCCCTCTTTCTTTACGGTCGACGGTCCCGATCGTCGACAACAGTGTTCACAAGAGGGAGCTGAGGGGCTCGAACGAGAGAACGTAAACATCCTATTCGTTGAGGGATCTAGAGAAGAGGGCGAGAGAAACCGTTTTTGTTCGTCCTCTCTCTAGAAGACCCTGCCTCCCTTTATATAGTTGGAGGGGGCAGATTACATGGAAAGTCGGGAGAGGGAAGGATGAAGACATCTATGCTAAGAGCTCTGACTCTCGGTCTTGGTGGTTGGTCGACCTCCCCTTCTGCCCATACCGGGTTGGTGGGCTCATCGAGTAGATCAGTTAGCTGCTTCATTGGGAAACAGCGCACCTGCCTTCTGCGGGCCTGACGGGCGCTGACGTCATATTGAGTCTTTGGTGCTGCCTCGGGAGGGAGCGTATCTCCATACAGTGCGTGACTGGACGATGAGACTGGAGTCTTGACTTTAGCAACCTTCGTGCTGTCTTGGGCAGGAGCCACTTGCCCCCGCACGGTCACTTCGAGCGGTCATGTCCGTAGACCACGTGGCCGATGGCTGGCGGAGGCCTGACACTTGGCCCTTGGCGGAGATTGCCTCAGCTTTGTTGGAGCCGGTGGGGAGTCCGACCTGTGGCGGGGGTCGGATGCCCCGTTAGGTCGGGGACGACCTTGGAGCAGCTCGTTAGGTCGGGGTCGAGTGTCTTTTGCGGATCCGTGTGGCCTTTGGTCGGAGCTGGGCTTGGGACAGCCCGTTCGTTATTCCGGGCCGCTGGGTACCCATTGTATGAATACTCGTCAGCCCTCTATTCATCAATAGATAGATGACCCTTTCTCCTGGTTGAATTCGAAGGTTTGATTGACCAATTAGAACTATGGTTGAGGCTTTGGTTTCTCCTATAAAAGCTACTAACATGAATTTCTATAAGCACATGTCGCAGTCCATTTCGGTTTCAGTAACTATTATTTCCTCAAAAAAGGACAATAGCTAGGAATGTAGGACACTAAATTTTTTTCCCCAAAATAAAACTAAGTAATATTGCATTTGATCCCCCAATAAGCTCATGACCCTCTTTGACGACATAGAAACAAAATATACAGATCCATCTGCAGTAATCACAGTTCACATCATATAGTTGTAATGCTATCTAAACTTGCCTATTGGACCAAAATAAAGGTAAAGTGTCACGGGGTGGGTCAAGTGAAAAAATATCACTTTCTCCTCAACAAAAATGATCTTATTGCTTGAGATCTGAAATTTGTAGGCTAAAATAAAGTGAATTAAATTTATATTTTTGATTTAAAATGTAAACAAGATAATGCATCTAAACACTCTTAATGTACTCACAGCTCCAACTCCTCGGGTCTGACGGAGTTAGGAATACCTAGCTCCACCAGATCCACGGATCTAGTGGAAGTGGAGCTCTACCAAACACACCCATAATCAATTTATCTCCTCTCCTCCTATTTGAGTACTATTTTATCCAGGAATACTCAATTTTTTGGGGATTGGATAAGGAATATTATTCTTTTCTGTATGGCCTTTTTACAGCAATTACATGTTAGTTTTACACAAATTAAATTATGTGGAAATAATGTAAAAATTCTTTAAAAAAGAACATTACTATTTTTTCTGCATGGCCTTTTTTCATCAATTATATACTAGTTTTACACAAATTAAATTTTTTAAAAAGTAATGTGACAATTTGTAAAAAAATAATGAACAAAACAAACTATAAGGAACATAACAAACAAAAACATGAATTACAAAGTCAAATATTGACAAAATCAAAATAATAAAGCATAAGGTGGATCACAAAGCAATATCTAAGACTAATAGAAAAAAAAACTTAAGTACTCATAAACTAAAAAACACCAATATCTAATAGACAAAAAAAAATTATGCTCACAAACTAAAAAAACACTTAAGTGCCATTTTGTAATTCCCGTATAGTACCGGGAGAAGCAGGAAGAGTCAGCTGGTCTTGAAAGAAGCTGCAGGCGAAAGTGTGCAGAAGAGAGAACCCGTTGAGATCACACAGTAGAGCTTATGTGACGAGGGTAATCACCACCATCTCGCAGGAACGGATTCCAGCCACAGCACAACATGCAGTGATCGGCAGGCGCCGTGCCACCAGTATGCCAGTGCATGCTGCACGCCGTCAGGCATCAGCATTCAGCGGCAGCCAGCAGGATGAGCAATGGCTGGTCCTTCCTCTCTCTCGCCCCACTTGAATAGCTCGGCGCATGCAGTTGTCGCATGAAGTTGGTCCCCCTGTGCTGCCATTGTTAGGCGGCGGCGCATGCGATCGAGCTGCTGTTCTCGTGCCGTGGCGGGCCCCACCGGCCGGCCGGCGAACTGAAGCCTCTGCTACGTGTTGCGCCCAGGGGGTAGGCAGATAAACAGGCATGAACAGTGCAATTTACCAAGTGGACCATAATGGTGATTGCTGAGTGTTGAAGTATTATATATCTTTCATTGTAAGCTTAGCTTTTAGTAAATAAACTGGTACATACAACTCAATATGGTATCAGAGTAGTTCAAGATCCTGTTGGTGTAATTAAAAAAATAATAATTGCAATACATTTCTATTTCACATTTTAGACCTAAAGGAGACTATACGTAAGTGAAAGTGTTGAAGTATAAGTGAATTATCCGTCTTTTCATATATCAACCAGTCACGATGGAGCTATCCAAATCTCAATATCCATGGCATATCCGGCCCTCTTATGCATGTTTTTTTTTAAATATAACCCTCATCAGGATTATTTGTAGATTTAGTCCCCTTCATAACCACGGCAGGCGCCACAGGTGATATGTGTCACCTGCCACGCCAATAGAGCTTAGCATGTCGTCTGTACCTCAATAGCCCTGCCGACGATGGCCGCAACAGCTGGCCCACCACGATAGCAAAGCTACCAAGCACTCCCGCGGGCACCTATTGAGGAACGATTGCTCGAAAGGTCCCTACCGAAGAGCAATTGTCGAGGAAGGAGAGCTCGACAGAAACTTGTCATTGTCCCACTACGGGGCAGGCTAGTAGGCCCTAGCTTACTGTTCTAACCACCAACCTGCCGAGGTACGTATCATTACTGTACTGCCTGCGGCAAGCCATGATACTAAAACGTGGTATGCAACACTTATCGCCTACCGCGGTTGAAAAGGCGACCAAATATGCAAATGATTTTAGAGGAAATTATATTTAAAAAATGTGCACAAGAGGGCCATATACGCCGTGGATTTGAAATCTCATTCTCGACTTGCAAGAATGTGTTGCTTTCGCTATGCCTGGATTTCTGCTTTGATTCCTACTGGTGCGTGTACCACGTACATAGTGCTGAAAAGTGCATGCTCATACAAGAATACGTAGTAGGTTTCTGAATACTCCCTCCATCTAGAATTTTATAAGCTGTATTTTTATTGGCACGTAGATAAAAAATATATAAAAAATAATTAGATTACCTCTAATTATTATCACTAAACACTATTTCAATAAATGCATGTAGATAATATAAAATAAAAACAGATATTTATTAGGGATATAGAAAACATATTACATTAATTATATATTAAAATATGAAATACGCTATATATTTATAAACAAAACTATTAAAAAACAGGTCTTATAATTTTAGACGGACATACTACTTAAGTAATAGAGTGGAAACGTAGAATACGATTGATGCAATCGATCCAGCATCTATCTGATCTTCCTAAGCCCTGTACTGCTATTATATTGAACATACTGTGATCATATATGACATTCATTTTCTTTGGGCGTCTGAGTCTCGCGTGTTGCAAGATCCATGCGTCATCATGTCCAACTGTTTGGATATGTCAGCTGGAGTATTGCACTGTATCTGCATGCCTATCTGAAGCCTGACCTCGAACGCCTGTGTTGTGACCAACATCAACAACATATAAGCCTGGCTATCCAGTCTAAGGAGTTACCATCGAGCTTCTTTCGAAACTAACATAATTTGTTATAAAATTATTTTATTTATCATTTAAATGATTATTTTAAATTCGAGCTAACGAATCATTATCGAATGAGCCTTGCTAATATATTTAGATTTTAGGTTTAATATAACAATATATATATTTATAAGTATATGTATGTTTAATAATATATACACTAAATTTTATTTATAATATTACTCAAAATACATAGTATTATTATCAAATATAGCATATAGTTTAATAGATTATATTATCAATTCCACCGATATGACTGGTATTGATCGGTATTGAAGTCGGTACGACCGATATCCAATCGGTATGACCGATATTAACCGGTATCGAGGCTGTTGCAATATGTAGAGTTATTTTGTATCAGTTTAAAGATCGAAATGATATATACCGATCGGTACTGGTATGTTATTAATCAGTATGCTTTTGCATGCTACATGGGCCGTGGTCCCAGGGCCATACCTGATATTTTAGGGGCCCTGTGCTAAATTTAAAATTAGGCTATACACAATAAAAGTTAATTACTAAAATAATTATTTGATATTACAACTGCAGTACAATTTTTTTTACAGTACAAAGATTATGTGATACATCGCGCTAAAAAAACAAATTTGATATATGACCTTTACTTGAAAAGTACCATTCTTCTAGTATTATTTGAAACAGAATCTTCAATTATCTTTGTAATTAGTCTTTTCCAAATTAAATCAATTTCAACGGCTATTGTTAAGTCTTTCCTAGTTCATTATAGAACACAAGTAGAACTTCAACTTTAATCTATATAAGCTCTCTTTTTTTGCATGTGCAATAGTTATCGGAGTTGTCAACAAAATTCTATATGCAAAAATTGCATTACGGCAATAATTTAGCTATTTCAAAAACTTTAAAATATCAAAAGAGCACATGGTTTTGCTTAGGAATGCATTTTTAGTAAAAATTTTAAAAAATAAAATGAAAAGAATAAAAAGAGCTATGCATCTCTTAGCTCTTACTCTTACTAATACAAAGATTAACAAGTAGTAATACAAAAATAAATAAAAAATGAGGCTGCACAGGACTCCCATCCGAGCCTGCTGGTCCTGAACCCCAATTCTCTCTGTCCTTCACGTTTTTCAGACACGCTGCTGACTGGTACGCCATACACACATACATTCAAGCTGTTACAGCGTGGATGAACAGTGTCACGCGTGATGAACAGTGACGCGAGCGAAGAACAGTAACCGCGCGATGAACAGTGCCTATGCGCTCCAAACAAGAGTATAGAGGAGAATGAAAAGTTTTTTCTCTCTTCTTCGTTTGCACAAATGCTTATATATATATATATATATATATATATATATATATATATGAGATAATGACAGTTTAATGATGTATAAAGACATCTCTTAAAAGAGACACCTCTTAAGAAGAGGCACCTATTTGCCCATAACTGCATTTCTTAACACCCCCTTGGCAAATAATATAGCTTTCATGTGCTTTGATAAACTCCTCCAAAAATCCTGTGGGAAAAATATGAGAAGAAAATTATCTTATAATTATATACCATCTAAAACTCCTTTAAAACCCAATGCGAAAAAATAAGGAGAAACTTATGGCATAAGTTTATATTCAGTGTTGTCTGGTTAAAAACCTTCTATAAGAAACCATTTAAGTAAAACTCATAAAGGAAAAGAGTGCAACATATATTAATTCAATGTTCAGCTCCCCCTGAACTTTGCAACTCTTGAAGCCGTTTCATACCGATCCCCTTAACATATTTTTGGAACGAGGATGTCGGTAAAGATTTGGTGAACAAATTAGCCAAATTTTCACATGACTTCGTTTGCAAAATATTTATCTCACCACTCTTTTGAAGTTCGTGAGGATAAAATAGCTTAGGAGCAATATGTTTTGTTATATTACTCTTTATATAGCATGTTTGCATCTGAGAAACACAAGCAGCATTATCTTAATAGATAATGGTAGGAGATTCCAATAGATTAATACCACATGACTTTTGTATGTGGTTAATCATTCTGCAAAGCCATACACATTCACGTGATGCTTCATATAATGCAATTATTTCAGAATGATTAGTGGAAGTTGCTACCAAAGTCTGTTTACAAGACTTCCATGATATAGCCATACCACCATATAGAAAAATAAATCCGGTCTGTGACTTGGCACTGTGGGGATCAGACAGATAACCAGCATATGTGTATCCAATTAAAGTCATATCTTGATTTCTTTGAAACATCAAACCAAGATCTTTTGTACCGTTAAGTGACCTCATGACTTATTTAACACCAACTAAATACCTTTTTGTTGGTGATTTGCTGTATCTAGCCAATATATTGACTGCACATACAATGTCAGGCCTGGTGCAATTTACAAGATACATTAGTGCTCTTATGATACTAAGATATGAAACTTTCGGTCCCAATATCTCTTCATCCTCTTCCCTAGGTCTGAATGGGTCTTTATCCACATCAAGGGATCTCACGACCATAGGTGTTTTCATTGGGTATGGTTTATCCATATTGAATTCCTCTAATATCTTTTGGATATATGCAGACTAGTGCACAAATGTTCCTTTAGGAATATGCTCAAGCTGTAAGCCTAAGCAAAATTTAGTCTTGCCCAAATCCTTCATTTCAAATTCCGTCACAAGATGATTACTTGCTTCATCTATGTCACTTGTGGTTCCGATGATATTCAAATCATCAACATATACTAAGATGATACAAAATCCACTTTGGGATTTCTTTATGAACACACATGGACAATCATCATTATTGGAGTATCCTTTCTTCAAAAGAAACTCACTTAGTCGGTTGTACCACATCCTTCCCGACTGTTTTAATCCATATAACGACTTTTTCAATTTGACGCTATACATGTTGCGATTTGCATTAGGATTTGGAATTTTAACCCCTTTAGGTACTTTCATGTAAATATCCGAATCCAATAACCCATACAAATATGTGGTCACTAAATCCATTAACTGCATTGATACTTTCATATTCACTGCCAAAGATATTAGATATCAGAATGTTATTCCACTCATAACGGGAGAGTATGTCTCATCGTAATCGATGCCAGGTCTCTGCGTGAACCCTTGTGCTACAAGCCTCGCTTTATATCTCACCACTTCATTGTTTTTATTCCTTTTCCGAATGAAAACCCATTTGTTTCCCACATGAAACACTTTAGGAGGAGTTGGTGTTACCAGACCAAATACCTCCCTTTTATTAAGCGAGAGCAATTCGGCTTCAATTGCTTCCTTCTATTTGACCCAATCTGAGCGCTTCATGCACTCTGCCATGGTCTTTGGTTCTGGATCCAGTTGAAGGCTCTCAGCAATTTTTGAGGTAAAATGTATGTAGACAATTGTAGTATCTATTTTATATAATTCTCCCAAATTGACATAATTCGTGGAAATTTCTTCATTTATATCCTTTAACTTATCGAGATTTCTTACACCATGGACTTTTCGTGATTTCCCATCACAATGGAGTCTAGGGGTTCCGATGTCCCAACATCTAAATTTGTGCGCACTTTGATGTCGGGTTTACCATACCTTCGATGGTTTTCAACCTCATGTTGAGTTTCTTTTACTGATTCAAGTATGGCACCTTTAGAAAGATTCTGTTTCTACAGATGTCTTCGTGGGACTAAGTCCCTTTTATCCGGAATTCTCCCCCTCTTCTTCTCATTAGGGGCAAGAGTAGTTTTCTGAGGTACCTCCACTCTTTCTGGTACATTGATTGCGGGTATGTATGATTTTGTAACACCCTTATAATCAGTAAATGCATCTGACGGATTTTTGCAATTTGTTGCAAATTTATTATTCTCTGAACTTCTAGTTCAGATTCTTTAGTACGTGGATCTAAGGACTGAATTCCTGTGACATTTCAATCTATTTCTCGGCATTCTTCGTGGTACTTATCTCCCCCTAATGCTGGGAAATTGTCCTCATAAAAAATACAATCAGCGTACCGAGCTGTAAATAGATCCCCTGTTAATGGCTCAAGGTATTTTATTATTGACGGAGAGTTATACCCCACATAGATCCCCAACATTCTATGAGGACCCATCGATGTATGCTGTGGTGGTGAAATCGGTACGCATACTGCGCAATCGAATTTCGCAGATGGGAAATACTTGGTTCATTTCCACGTACTAACTGCAGCGGAGAGACCGTGTGATATGGAGTTGGTCTTATTTGGGTTAGTTTTGTGGCATGTAAGACCGCATGGCCCCAATAATTTGTTGGCAATCTACAATTTTGTAAAAGAGGTCTAGCAATTAATTTGATCCTCTTTATCAAAGATTCTACTAGACCATTTTGTGTGTGGACATATGGCACAGAATGCTCCACATTAATACCCAGAGCCATACAATAGTCATTAAATGCCCTTGATGAGAATTCAGCGGTATTATCCAATCTAATGGATTTGATTTTATTTTTTGAAAAATTGGCTCTTAACTTAATCACTTGGGCCATTAATCTAGCAAAAGCATGGTTTCGTGTGCTCAACAAACACACATATGACCATCTTGTAGAAGCATCTATTAAGACTATAAAATATCTAAACGGCCCGCTTAAGGGCTGAATAGATCCACAGATGTCACCCTGAATTCTTTTCATATAATTCAGTGGTTCATCTTTCACTTTGAGGTATGATGGCTTCAATATCAATTTCCCTTTAGCACAAGCAGTGCACATGAAATCTTCTGATTTCGAAAAATTTGAAGTTCTAATATTATGGCCAACAGAACTTTGTACAATTTTTCTCATCATCCCCATACCAGGATGACCTAGGCGATCATGCCAAATCTTGAATTTGTCAATATTTGGAAAAATTGTTTTGAACGCAACATGTGGTTCAGGTTTTATGTATGTGTAGTACAATCCAGATGAATATGAAGGAAGTTTTCCAACCACTTTTTTTTCGTATCCATCAACTTTTGTGAGAAAATATACTCATCGTCTCCCTCACTAGTAGTTTCCACATGGAAACCATTAAGACGAATATCTTTAAAACTTAGTAGGGTACGATTTGATTTGAGGATACAACATAGCATCTTCAATTGTTAATTGTGTACCCATAGGGAGAACTATGATGCTTTTTTCAGTGCCAACAATTAGATTATCGCTTCCAGCGATAGTCATTATATTTCCACTTTTCTTTATCAAAGTCTGAAAATATTTTGTCCCTTAATATTGTATTTGTGGTACCACTGTCAATAAGACAAATTTCTTCCTCCATCGGATTGTGACACCAAATTCTGTAATACAGAGCATGATTAGTAACTCAATATAGAACAAGTACATCAATATATATTGTATATCTACAAATACAATATATGCTTATATAATACTATTACAATACTCATGTTCCTATAGAACTTATTTAACTGGAAAATATACAACATATATGTGGAACAATTATAACTGGCTATTTTACACGAGGGGATAATTAGGAGACTACACGGTGTCTCCAAACAGATCTTGAGAAGTATATTCAACCATCATATCATCTGTTTTCATGAAGTCATCTTCCTTCAGTTCAACATTCATAGCAACATCCTCTGATCCCATTGTCAGATCTTTGTCCGCTGGTGAAGTGAAGTGAACTTCAACATTGTCCCCTTTAGGCTTCTTGCCTTTGCCCACAGATTGTTGATACAACTCAATCAAATGTGGAGCAGTTCTACATTCCTTTGCATAATATCCTTTGCAGTCACATTTATAGCAAAGGTCTAATTTTTCCTTAGAAAAATTCTTTTTGATCTTTTCCTTGCCTTTGCCTTTGAATTTATGCATATTCTTGGATTGCCACTTTCCCTTTTTCTTATGGTGCATCTTACGCCTATGGCTACTACTAGCCCCCTGAGTATTGGCATGTGCTTCAGGCACTGCCATTGCCCTTGTAGGGCGAGTATTATGATTCTTTATGAGAATTTCATCATGTTTTTCTGCTTGAAACAGAGTATATATCAACTCAGAGTATTTAGTGTATATCTTTTGGCGATATTGCTGTTGAAGTACACGCATAGAAGGGTGAAAAATGCACAATGTTTTCTCTATTAATTCAGGATCACCAATTCCTTGGTCACAGAATTTCAGCTTGGAATTTTATTTTATGTACAGCTGAATTATACGCAGCAACAGACTTGAAGTCCTGGAAACGTATAAGTGCCCATTCTCTTTAAGCTTATGGTAAGATGACCGATTTCTATTGGTCATATCTCTCTTTCAAGGAGTTCCACAATTCAAATGGATCTTCCTCCATCAAGTACTCAGACTTTAGATCTGAGTGGATGTGGTATCGAATAAAATGCAGAGTTGCATACTTTGCAGTTTGTACTACAAGTGGGGCATCAGGTTGAGGCTCTATGATTGTAACACCAAGACCTCGACCTATCAAATTTATCTTCACATCCATTGCCCAAGTTAAATAATTGCTGCCATCCAAGGCGAGCTCTGCAAACTCCTTTTTGGAGATATCTGCCATGTTCTACAATTTATTTTTCATGCAAATGTAATTAATTTACTCTCTCAAAGTAAAATTATGGCATGGAAATGTTGTAAATCAGTACATAAGGGTCATTGTAATTTTCCAGAATTTTTCTAGCATTTTCTAGCATCAAAATGATGTTTATTCATTTCATAAAACATTATATGATGAAAATATATGCTAGAAAATAAATGCAAAATAACATATTATGGAAATGCATAATCATAATGCCGGCGCCTTTAAATATGACAGCCGGCCCGTTTTGGCCCATTTGAATCTGGTGGCGCCGCCGCCGCTTCCTTTCTTCGGTCGCCACGCCCACGCCTATGACCTCCCTATGCGGGAAGACAAGCCGGCGGTGGCCGCAGATCGCACCGCACGCCATCACGGCCTCGGACTTTGCTGCCTCCGCGGCATTAGATACCTCCGCCTTCGCGTCCTCGAACACCGCCGCCTTTGCTGGCTTGTGCGCCACCGCCATTGCGGCCTCGGATGCCACTTCTTCCGCAAGTGGTGCGGTTGCAGAGGTACGACCACAGCCAGGCGGCCAATGCCGAATGGCAAAGGTCCGACACAGCTTTGCCCCGCGCATCGCCTGCGCGCCGACTTCGCCTGGGGTTACTCTGGCCCCCATGGCATTATCGGTTAGCTGTGCTCTGCTGGTCTGTGTGCCATTTGCGCCAGGGGGTATCACATCCCCCATGACCGCATCGGCCACCGCCGTCGCCTCGGCCAATCTGTGGGGGACTTCGTCCCAACGGTCAGTGCTGCACCGAGTGGCACCACGGCCCCTTCGGTCTTCACAGCCACTGACGATTCGTTGATCAAGCCATGATAACGCCGAGCACGACGTCGTCGATGTCGAGCCAAGCGTGAGCACCAACGACGGTTTCTTGTTCGCCGATTTGGCAGAAGTAAAGGAGGAATAATGCGAAGAATTGCCATCACCAAGTTCATGATGCATGTGAGTACATTGGAGACATCGTCATTGTTCTGTGCCATGGATCTTACCATGTGGCCTTGCCCAGGGAAGAACGAATGTTGCTGATAACATGTTATGGCATGGATGAACAGTGCCACGTGTGATGAACAGTAATCACGTGATGAACAGTGCCCATGCGCTCCAAACAACAGTATAGAACAGAATGAAAAGTTTTTTCTCTCTTCTTCATTTGCACAAATGCTTACATATATATATATATAGAGGAGATAATGACAGTTTAATAGTATATAAAGACACCTCTTAAAAGAGGCACCTATTTGTCCATAACTGTATTTCTTAACACAAGCCATAGTTTTAAAAACCAGACCGGTGACAGAACCGACAGCAAGGTCGTCAGACCGTCGGGTTTTGTAAATATTAATATTTTAGTAGCTTATAGATGCATTTAGTTGGTATAATTGTTATTTTTGGACATTTTTACGTATATTTCAGCCTACATGGTTAGGTGTTTGCACACACAAGGTTTCAAAATTCGGTTTCGGAATAAATTTCGTCCCTGGTCGGATCGCGAAATTTCGGCGAAATTTTAAAATTTCAAAAATATTTCGGACAAAATTTGAATTTGAAAATTCAAATCCGGTCCATTCCGGAAATAAAAATCCGAAACTCGGCGGAAAAACCCGGGTTTTTTGCACCGGCTTAAATGTGGTCTAAACTTTAACGAAATATTTTGAATTGTTTTTTGGAGGTTTCTTACATATTTTTGATGTTCTCACAAAAATTTCAGCTGATTATCACATCTGAGGAATTTTTAAAAATTCGGAGAGTGGTACTATCCTGATAAAACAGTGACCGACAAGTTTGATCCGAATGGAAACTGGTACAAATCAAGTTAGAAACTATTGAATTTTTTTTTGCATATACCTGACACATTTATGATATTTTGGTAAAAATTTCATATTATTCTGCAGTCTGTGGAATGTTTAAAAATTCAAACATTGGTACTGTCCTGATAAAACGCTGACCGGCAATTTTGAACCGAATGCAAAATAGTTCAAACCATGTTATAAATATTTGAATTTTTTTTGCATGGTTATGATGTATCTATAATTCTCTCATAAAATTTTCAGATGATGATAAAATTGTATTAATTTTTAAAAATTCGAACAGTACTACTGCCCTGTTAAAAGGCTTACCGGCAAACTTGAATAAAATAAAAAATTATGTAAACCACGTTAAAAAATTTTGAAAATTTTTGTGGATGGTCCTGATGTAAAATTAATGTTTATTTAAAAATTTTAGATGATGATAATTCTCAAATAATATTTAAAAATTCAGACAGTTCTACGTCGTGATAAAAGTCTAATGATCAATACATAGATTTGCTTTAGAAATAAAAAAAGTTTAAAATTTTTGAAAATTTTACATAATTGTGATAAGGAATTTCTTAATATCCCATAAAAATTTTGATTCATTATCACACTCCAATGAATTTATAAAATTCTTAAAAGGCACAATACCATTTATGTTCTTTTCTTTTTGATTTTTGAAATATAATATAACAAACGAAGTTTAATGCTTACATAGATTTGATTGACCAAAAAAAAGTTGAATTTTTTTTAAAATTTACATAATGGTACTGAGTCTATTATTAATCTCTCAAAAAAAATTTAGATCATAATCACACTCAAGAAAATTTATAAAATTCTGACAATATAACTGTCCCAATTATGTTCATTCTGTTTTTGATTTTTTAAAGATAACAAATGAAGTTAAATTATTTTAAATTTTTTTACGTATGATCCTAAGATACTAAGGATAGTACCATAAAATATTCAGATTATTATCAAGCTTGTAAAATTTTATAAAAATCTGACAGTGTTTCTGCCAAAATTTTAAAATGTTTAAAAAATTCGGTTTTTCAACAAATTTTCATAGGAGATGACTTTCCTAAGGGTTATTAGACCAAATCCGGCCCTAAAAGTTTTAAAACCGGCCAAAAAAAAAAACAAAATTTCACCCCAAAAATCCAAAATTTCGGGCTACGGTAGCAAATTCAATTTTTTTTAATTTTTTTCCGGCCGATACTTTACTATTCGTGGTGGTCCATAATCTGAAATTTTGGCAGAATTTCACCGAAATTCGCCGAATTTTGGAACCCTGTGCACACATCAGAAGATGCATTTGCCTCATATTAAAAGCATAAGAAGTACTTAAGGATGAAAACGGGTCGGATACAGGTGGATATTGCTTTTTCCGTATCCAAACTCATATTTCTTTTTCCGGATACAGGTTAGCCAGATGTGGATATCGATCCAGGTTATTCAGGATACGGATACGGGACAGATATGTGACGGATTCGGATCGAAAACGGCTAAAGATATATGGATAATGCACGCATATACAAAGTAATATATATTAAATTAAAACCATACCAGCAGAAAACTATAGTAACAAATTATATATCAATCAAACTCGATAGACGTTGTAGAAAGAATATGCTATTTGAGGATTAATAGAACCAATTAATTGTTAATATAAATAGGCTGTTATAGAAAAAATATGATGAAAATGGGCTGAGCCTCGCTGATATCCGAAGAAAAAAAATCTGAATTAGAAAAATCTAGATATCCGGATCTCATCCTGTGTTTACCAGATATTGGATGTTCCGGATCCGATCCCGAATCCTGATTCAAGTATCCGGATCCGGTCCCGGATCTGACCGGATAGTTAAATCCAGTTCCGATCGGATCTGGTTTCAGATCAGGCGAGAGATATGGGGCCATTTTCATCTCTAGAAGTACTGCAAGGTTATACGTCGAGAAAAAAGAGAGAGACATAAATCGTATAGAGCATGGTGGGTCTACTTGCTTAACGAGGCATGTGTTAGACCCAGTAACGATTGAAATGTGGGTCGGATTGGATCGAACTATGCAAAGGCAAGGGGTTGTAGTGGACCTAGTTTGTGTGTGTCTACTAGAGTTTAGATAACGTGGCTTTGTTGGTTAATGGTCATGATCTATAAAAATGCAAAGTTTTGTAGACTTACTATTGTATATGACTAGCTCCACGCGCCATGCTGGCACAGGTGCTTTAGAGGATTGGCCCCCTGTGTGGAGTACGAGAATATTTCTCGATTTCTATAAAAATCGAACTGTTTTCTTTATAATTTATACGTTCCAAACAGGCACTAAAATTGTCGTTTATTTCATTTCATTGTAAAGCATAATGTTCTAAGCTAGGCCGGCTCACTAGCCAGCATGTCATCTCGAGACCTCTGTTTCTGTTCTCTAGCTCTCTTGAATGAAAAGATAAAGCTCCTGCCAATCTTAAAAAAACAAATAGGCACTCAAACTTTTAAATTTGCTTGGTACTGGGAATTTTCCCGTTCGTCTTTCAAAGTCTAGCTAGTGCAGTACGTACTTAGCTTAGATCGAAAGTACCTTTTCGTCTTTCCTGCACATGATAAGGGACCTTGATTTCTTTTGCACACTTTATTTATTTTCTTCATTGTAGATTTACATCATAAATTGATAACTTTTGGCCAGAACGATATATATATGGTTCTTGCATGCTTCCAGATAGGAGTTTTTTTTTATCTTCTTCTGTGTGTTACAGAAAATGCAGCTAACCATGCCAGACATTCAGGCACACTACAGGATTTAGGCCTATTTAGTTGGCTTCCAATGGTTACTAATGCTGTCTTACCAAATTTTAATAGCGTTGATCAAATTTGGCAAATATTTGGTTTGCTACAAAAGTTTGGTAAGATTCCCTTCTCTCTGGTTCTCTAGTTCATTTTTTTTTTTACCAATCTTTAACCAAAACATTAGCAGCCAATTTAGTGATCAAATTTTACTAAGGTTTAGTAAGACAAATGTATTATCGAACCAAACGGCCTCTAGTTTTGTCTATTCCGATATATATCCAATTTCCCTCCTTTTGGGTCAACAACTCAACATGAAGCGGGCATAAGCGTTTAATCAAGTATGTTATTACTTTCTGGTCTTAGTAATCTATGAATAATAGAATGAAAAGAGAAAGAGATAGAATCAATCCTATTCAAGCTATGGCCTCATCATTGTAGTATTGCCTGAGCCAATGTGCTATGATTCTCATCTCCTTTATCCGCACTTGCTTAAGCCAATCAGGATCTTCCTTGGTGGAGAATCTCAGGTCTACGTGGTGTCCACCTGAAGAATTTCCAACAAAAGTTTTAAAGCACAACAATGAAACAAAATGCTGTTTTTATACAGCTAGATTTCATTTCTTCTTCTTTTTTTTTAAAAAAAATAGATTGTGACGACTGACCTTTTGGTTCAACCAGAGCAATGATGCTTTTGGAAATGCTCTTCAATACACTGCGAAACATGTCCAAAAATACGATTACGTCACTTCTTGTCCAAGGAACTAAGGTAAGTTCAAGTTTACTAGCAGTGTTCTAGGTTTGGAGCATGGAAGCTGGAGACATCTCTGCCTCTGACTTTTTGCTCCAAATTTGATTTGAACTTGCAAAACATAATCCTATCAGAATTCGAACAATTACCCGCCACTGCTCCACGGATCCCGGAGCCCGTTGAAGAAGAGGATGTTGCTAGCAGATCTCCTCAAAACATTCCCAATATCCTAGAACAAAGAAGGTTTTCATAATTTTGTCAAAAAAAAAGAAGAAGATTTTTATAAGGAAAAACAAAAATGAAAACATTAGTAGCTTTGCCCATCCGTTTCGGCCCAAATGTTAAGAAATCTTGGCCCAACCAAATACGGAAGTAAAATATCCGGCCGCGTACGGCCCACCTTGAATTGGTGTAATGCTACTACTTACGAAGCCACCGAACTCGGTCTCGATCCAGTAGGGCCGCGGCGGCAGGCCGGTGGAGGCGCGGCAGCCGGCGAGGAGGCCGGTGAAGTTGAACGGCTCCGGCGGGAAGATGCCGCTGTTGCTGACGCCGTAGCTCATCAGGATCATCTCCGTGCACGCCTGCCAGTCCCAGCCGTCCAACATGCCGTAGGGGTCGTCCTCGCCGGCGCCGCCGAGGCACGCGGCGTCGCCGGTGTAGTTGTAGTACACCGCCATGGCGTCCCTGAGCCTCGAGAGCGTGTCGTTGCCAGACGTCGGGTGGTCGATCGCGCGGCAAATCTAATTACCCAATCAAATAAATAAATAAAAATTGCGTGTGCCATGCGTACAATTAATGCCAATTTAATTCGTACTTGCATGTAATTGTACGGGAAGAGATACGTACGTACGTACGTACGTACGTACCTCTCTCACGGGATACGCCGGAAGCGGCGTGAGGAAATTGGACGGCGTCGGGTAATCCGTCATGGCGGCGTAGACGAGCGCGTTGTCGAGCAAGCCGGGTATCGCGTCGACGTTACCCCTGCAAACGGAGATCACAAGCAAAGTAATCTTAGAGGTACTTTCCAGTCATAGTTACTCCATTTAATCATAAATAGTCATCATTTTGAATATGAGTATAATCAAATTTTGAAATTTTAACTGTCAATATATTTTTAAATATTTAAATTGGATATATGAAAATCATATGTGTAGATTTGTCTCGAAAAGTACTTTTGTAATATTATAGTTTTATTGGGTTTTATAAATATATTATAATAGAAATTAGCGGTCAGAGCTATGTTTTGAAGGCTGTGTCGATGTACAAAACGACAACTATTTGTGACCGAAGATAGTATCATTTTGGATATAGGTGCAGTTGAACTTTCGAAACTTTTACTGCAAATTTTTTTTAAAATATTTAAATTGTATGTATGAAAATCATATGCGTAGATATGTCTCGAAAGGTTCTTTTATAATATGATAACTTTATTGAATTTTTATAAATATAATATAATAAAAATTAATGGTCAAAGATATATTTTAAAAACCGTATCAATACCTAAAACGGCAATTATTTATAGCTAGAGGGAGTATACACTGACACGCTAATAGTGCTGCAATAGCACGTGGCTACATACATACCGGCACATGTTGAATGTACTGTTTAGTTGTGCCCGTCCTGCGTCGGTGGCGAGCGCCTTGTCCAGCTCACTCCACGAGTTCCTAAGCACTTCGTAGCAATGTTCGCTCTCGCTCTGATAAGTACGTACCGTGATAAAAAATAGCAATAAAATCGTTACTAAAATTAATGCAAAATACTCGCTGATACATATCACGACGAAAGGTCACAGTAACATCGATCGTCACCAAAATTAATACAAAATGCTCCAAATATACGTCTAAACTAGCTAGCTTAATGCAACGTGCATATATATTCTAATTTAGGGTACCTTGAAGTCGTTGGAGATGACGTCGTAGAAGGCGTAGGGGTCGGCGAGGCCGTAGAAGCCGAGAATGGGGGCGGACGATGCGACGGCGCCCATGACGACGTGCGGGTACTTCATCCTCATCCATGCCGCCAGCACTGCTCAGTTCGTTGGTTGCATGCACTAAATTAAATCAGCTAGCTCACCGATGAAAACGGGTATGTATGTATGTATGGACATATGTGTTCAGTTGGATAACTCGTTCGTGTGCTCCGGAGTTCGACGCGGGTGCGTGTTAAGTGGGATAATTCGTTTATATGCACTAGAGTGTGTGAGGTCTCCGATTAATTTATTAACATGGGTAGAAAATATACATACGTATTTGTATACGATGGATGCATCTATGTTTACACTAAAAAATCAGCTAGCTTCCACTTTCAAGAAGGAATGAATTTGTTGTCACATTCAATATGATATTGTTTTTTTATGTAAATAACATTACACGCTAACAAAGTATAGCAAAATAATAAAAAGTACTGTGTCATGTTTGGAAGCAGTTGATGGAGAGAAACATCAACTACCAGTGACGGAACTACGGAACTAGAAAATTTTCTTAGAGGTTGCACATTTTCACACGCACAACTCTACAGTCTTGTATAATGATTTTACAATATTATAAATCCAACACATATATTTGAAATTTGCTAAAAGTACAGTACAAATAATTGTAAAATCTTCAAAATCACAAACCACCGAAATCGAAACCCATTCAGTCAACAAATTTGACTTATTGAAGACGTGATGTTGTAATGTTTATCAAATTTTTAGAGATGTTGAACATACATGGCAACCCATAGTACCACCCCTGACTTTCTAAGTAAAAGAGTGGCTTAATTTTCCTTTTCAAATCCTAGAAAACGGGTTTGGCGACTTACGTGTTGAATCTGGGATCCCCAGATAGCGAGGGATTTCCTCTGGGATTGGCGAGGAAGGATCCCCAGATAGCGAGGGATTTCTACTGGAAATCGCCACAATTGACTCCAGGCAAAACCTTACTCCTTACACTACCTAGCATTATCCTGCGTCGTGTCAGTCAGTCAGTGTAACCACCTACTAAGCTCGTGACATTTGCTAATCAGGTTTCTCTTGTCATATTCAAGCAGCAGGTGGCCATCCGGGTCTCTCTCATTTTCTGTCATCCATTAATTGAACAAAAGAAAAGAGTTGGTCTCTGCCTATTTGCGAAAAGAATTGTTGAGGACTTGTGGCTGGTGGATAATTGATGAGGACATAGCACATCTTTTACCTTTTATATATTAATTGACCCTTCTAGAAGTCTCCATGTTAATAAGAAAATACTAGAAATTTTCACGTTAATCTAAAAAAAGAAAAATTGCTAGAAAATCCCATATTATTCTTAAAAAAAGAAAATCTTGTTCGTCCAATCTTATTAATTATTTTTATCCACGGCTTAGATCATTCATGGCCATGATTCATACACGTATAAATGTAGGAGTCCATGCAAGTAAGAAAAGGTGAGTCCGACTACTATTTTTGTATGCATGGCTACATATATCCGATTAAGAAAAAGAAAAAAAAACTAACATGTCTTATATGAGCTTGGCACAGGCTTAAAGCTAAAGATGAAAAAAGAAGCAACAAACTGAAGCATGCATATATATATACCATACACAAAAAACCAAATCGATCCTTTCAAGATGAAATCTTAGCCAAACTATACAAAGACGCAATCACAGATGGAATTCGAGCCGCTACTTTAGGCATTGGCTAACACAAGAGTGTCTACACTAATAACATTAAATAAATTTAAAAGTTGAGTCGTAGATTAATTGTGAATACGGCCAAAAATTCAAATCATCTCACTTTTAGTTTTTATGTTTGTAGATTGTGAATGGTATTGTGTTCAAGGGTCATCTAACTAAATAAAAGTTTAAACATTGTATAGTGTTATACTGGATCATGGAAGCCTATAGTGTGTTAAGACTACAATAATAAAGTTTAATATATTTAGAATAAGTAGAATGTTATGCCCTCAATATGGAAAGATGGAATAAAATAATAATGCAAAGATTACTCGTACTTCAATCTAATGCCTAACATGCAAGGCCAAAGGCTAATTCTATGTGCAGAAGTCACGGTTTTATCCTATTCGCACCTCACAAAGAAAAATAAATATATGCTTTCCTTTTCTTACCTTTCCTTTCCAAACACTATATAATATGTGTTTTGCCCATTTGATGTCGAAAGAGGTTTTAAATTTCAAATTTTATTGAGAATCAATGTCTACACTCGAATTTTGAAGCAATTTAAATTATAAGTTAAAAATTAGTGTTGATTATATTAAATATGAAAATAAATTAAAATAAGAATAAAAAAACAAGTAGCCCGTGCGGATGCACGGGTTAATGACTAAAATGTACAAAGAAGGAGGAGGAGGCAAGCGTGTGCTGCTGTACTTACTGCCGCCGTAGGAGCCACCGAAGACGACGACGGGGCGGCCGGCGAGCTGAGGTTGGCCTTGAGGCTCTGGATGAGCGTGGCGAAGTCTGCGATGGCCTGCGTCGTGGTCAGGTACCCCAGCGTGCTCGTGTTCCTGTACGCCGCCGCCTTGCTGCCGAACGGCATCGTCTTCCCGTAGTACCTATGCTGTAGATCGAGCGTTGAGAGAACGTGTATAACAACACTGTATTAGCAACCATGCACGCAAAGTAAAGTTCAATTTTCATCATTGGATATCTCGACTACTTTCTATACATGTGGTGGTTAGTAGTGCAAACCAACGTAACTTTCCACGGAATTGGTTGCTACTCATTCTCTTCAAGAATTCTAAGTAGGGATCGTCGTGATCCGAAAGTTCGACGTATATATACATGTGCAAGATCACTGCCTAGCTAGCTATTATCGAAATTGGTATAATAAAATGTATAATGATCATGTACTATATATGTATTTGGCTGTGCTCCTACGAACATATATATATGAACAGAACATTAATCAATTTTTGATGTTATTATACGTGCCGTATGCATGCATGCGCGCCATGGTGATCTGAAAGTTCGACGTATAGATAGAGATCGATGTACCTCGATGAAGACGAGCATGGCGTGGAAGCGAGGCGCGATCTCCCACATGAACCCGGTGTTGTTGGTGAAGAGCTCGATGGTGCCCTCGTTGCCGGCGTACACGAACACCGGCGCCGTCTTGCCGCCCCAGTGGGTGTCGTTGACGAGGTACCTCTGCTGGAACGTGCCGTAGCTCGCCGGCGCCGCGTTGAAGTGGTCCAGCCGCTGCGTGAAGTACCGCGTCTCGTACTGCACCTGCGGCGGCACGGCGGTGGCGCTGCCGCCGTCGCCAGCAGTCACGTGGCTGTAACCGCGACGCGCCAGCGACGAGGAGTACCGCCTTGCCAGCGTCCGCGGCGCCTGTCTGCCCACTCCGGCGGCGCCGGCGGCTGCATGGCAGGAGAGCAGGACGGAGAGAAAGGCGACAAGGATGATTCGCACCATGCCGTACGTGATGGGAAATTGGTGCAGAGATGAGAAAAAATATAGCCCACTTAAATTAAATAATTAGAGGATATATGGGTTGCTTGCGAGATTCTCGGTGATCGATCAATCGATCGAATTGGTGTGTTCTAGAGATTCTCCGGATCGCGTAGTCGGGATAGTTTAATGGTTTGTTGACCATATGCCAGCTGCTTTAACGTTTGGTGTGGGAGAAGAAATCGTGGAGGTTGTTAGGAAAAGAATTCTCAGATGGATGATCAGTTAGTTAATTACCATTATTTGGTGTTTCAGTTTTTTTTCAGACTAATTGGTGTTTCAATTTAGTACAAACTACAAATTAAGTTGTTGCACTACTACAGAAAGGGGTATATTAGACGCCTCAGCACAAGAACCGTCTGTGACAAATAATATCACTGACGGTTTTATACTTTAATCGTCAGTGAAATTATCACAGACGGTACTCTACAAAAACCGTCAGTGATATACATCCATGTCACATACGGGTTTAATTAAAAACCGTCTGGGAATATATCACAGACGGTTCTTTCATAAAACCGTCTGTAATATCACATATTATCCCAGACGGTTTTGTAATAAAACCGTCTGTCATATATCACAGACGGTTTTATAATTAAAACCGTATGTACTTCTATGTTTATCATTGATGGGTTTTCTATAAAACCGTCTGAGATTTCTATCAGCTGTATAAAATACAGAGGCCCGAGCCACTTGGTGCATTTTTAGGGTTTCGGGATCTATTTTTATTTGGCTGCGGCTGTGAGGCGATTGGGTAAAAGAAGACCGTTGATTTCGAAAGGTGATTGAGGATCCATTTGATTTTGGTGATCTAAGGTTAGTAACGGTGTCTAATTGCAGTATATTCAAGATCTACCTTATTAAGAATGGAATTTGATGATTTTTTAGATTTAGCTTGTAGATATTCATGTGTTCTTTCTTTGTAAGGGTAGTAATGGGTTTTAATTGCATTAACACTAAATGTTGTATTGCTTGGCGTAGATGGACCGAAGATGGATGTACACTAAGAACCGTGTGAGTGCCGAGTACATGAATGGCGTCTCCGCTTTTAGAAGAGCTGCGAGAAGAGGATATGTTTAATAAGGAGGCGGTTTATGTCTTGTCCGTGCATTGGTGTGAGAATCAAGATGTTTCGAAACTTTGCGCAGATCGAAGCACACTTGATTATGAGGGGTTTCAAAATGGGGTATACATATTGGACCAGTCACGGTGAAGAGCAGGAGATACAGGAAGCAGGTATTAACATGGTCGACGAAGTCAATGATATGTCGGATGGTCATATCGATTGTGGTTCCGATGAGGATAGATTGCAGGAAGATAATCAATCGGATCTTTGCGTGATGTAGAAGGCAACTGTGATGATAGAGAATATGGTAAATTCCGGGTCTTGATGGAGGACTCGGAGAAACCTTTGTTCACAGGCTGCAAGTCGAAATACACAAGGTTGTCATCCGTGCTTGAACTGTTGAAATTGAAAGCAAGCAACGATTGGTCCGATAAGAGTTTCACAGCGCTGTTACGTTTATTGGCGAACATGCTTCCCGAGGGAAACGAGTTGCCGACAACCACCTACAAAGCTAAGAAGGTTCTTTGTCCCTTGGGAATGGATGTAGAAAGAATACATGCATGTCCGAACGATCAGATCTGTAGACGCCAAGAGTACGCGAACTTGCACATATGTCTGTGTGCAACGATCCCGTACAAGCGTAAGAGTCATTCGGATGATGACGGTGAGGGCACCCGTGTGATGAAAGGACCTCCGCTAAGGTGGCATGGTATCCGCCTATAATTCCTCGCTTGAAGCGTTTGTTTGCGAATCCAAATGAGGCAAAAGCGTGCGCTGGCACTCGGAGGAGCGTAAGAACGATGGAATGCTAAGGCACCTGCCGATTCCATCCAATGGAGAAACATCGATAGGAGGTTTCAAGAATTCGTGAGGATCCGAGGAATATAAGGTTTGGATTGAGTACGGATGGAATGAATCCTTTTGGTAACATGAGTAGCCGGCATAGCACTTGGCCCGTGAATCTCTCAGATCTACAACCTTCCTCCTTGGTTGTGTATGAAGCGGAAGTACATTTTGTTGTCTGACTTATCCAAGGACCGAAACAACCTGGGAACGATATTGATGTGTACCTAGCACCATTGGTGGAAGATCTGAAAACACTATGGGTTCCTGGTGCAGTATGGGATGCGTATAAACGAGAGAACTTCACTTTGCATCGCTTTTGTTCTCGCACCATAAATGATTATGATTACCCCGCCCTTGGTAACCTATCGTGCCGTAGTACAAAGGGATCAAAGCTCGCACTCACCGCTTAGACAATACCGAGAGTGTGTGGCTGAATCACTCACGCAAAACTGTTTACATGCATCACCGTAGGTTCCTTCGGAGGAATCACCCATACCGCAAAATGAAAAAACAATTTGATGGAACGAACGAAGACGGTTTAGCTCCAAAGCCTTTAAGTGGGATAGATATCCATGATATGGTTAAGAACTTGGATGTTGCGTTTGGAAAGGGGCGTAAATCGAGGTCCCGTGAGAAGAGCATGTGGAAGAAGAGATCAATATTTTGGGACCTACCTTATTGGGAGCACCTAGAAGTTCGGCACTGCATCGACGTGATGCACGTGGAGAAGAATGTCTGTGATAGCTTGATTGGTCTCTTATTGAATATTAAAGGCAAATCAAAGGGCGAAGATCAATGCACGCCTTGACTTGGTCGATATGGGCATAAGACCTGAGTTAGCACCGAAAGAGACAGATACAGGCCGAACATATTGCGAACCTGCTTGTTACACTTTGTCTAAGGCCGAGAGAACTGAACTGTGCCAGTGCTTGCATGGTGTGAAAGTTCCGTCTGGTTACTCCTCTAACATGAAGAGACTTGTTTCGATGCAAGATTTGAAATTAGTTGGCATGAAGTCTCATGATTGTCATGTGCTGATGACACAAATGCTCCCTGTGGCAATTAGAAGTATTTTGCCAGTCAAGGTTCGGGAGACAATCACGAGTGTGTGTTATTTCTTTAACACAATTGCTCGAAGGTAATCGATCCGAAGCACTAGATGCACTACAGTCGAGGTGGTGATGACTCTATGTAATCTTGAGATGTATTTCCCTCCGTCATTTTTCGATATCATGGTCCATCTCGTTGTTCACCTTGTGACAGAGATAAAGATATGCGGGCCCGTGTTCCTACGTAGCATGTACCCATTCAAAGGTATATGGGGATTCTCAAGTCCCACGTCTGAAATCGATCTCACGGAGGGTAGCGTTGTCGAAGGTTATGCAACCGAAGAAGTCGAGAGTTCTCGTCGATTACATGGCTCAGTCGAACCAATAGGTGTGCCTCGATCTCGCCATGAGGGGAGACTCCAGGGCTTCGGGACCATCGGAAGGAAAGCAATCACGTCTGATCCGGCTTCCTATGCTCAAGCTCATTTCACGGTTTTGCAACACATGGCTGTAGTGTCCCCGTACATCGACGAGGATAAGCACTGGCTGCGGCAAGAGAATCCGACGCGGCAAGAGCCTTGGATCACGAGACAGCATAACCTTCAGTTTAACAGATGGCTGAAGGAGCGACCCATCACTGGGACCTCTTCAGGTGATACGCTCACATGGTTGGCAAAAGGGTCAACATTTACAATTGTAACATAGAAAGGATACGACTTAAATGGGTACACATTTTACACGAGAGATCAGGACATGAAGAGCACAAACCAGAACAGCGGTGTACGCATAGATGCGTTCAACACCGTTGGGTCAACGAGGAGCTCCTACTATGGGTTCATAGAGGATATTTGGGAGCTTGACTATGTACTATTCAAGATCCCCTTATTTAGGTGTCATTGGGTCCACCTCCAGCACGTGAAAGTTGACAAGTACGGTGTCACTACTGTTGACCTCGCACGCGTCGGATACCAAGATGAACCATTCATACTCGCTAACCAAGCTGTTCAAGTATTCTATGTAATCGACCCGTCCAATAAGAAGAGATATGTAGTTCTTCAGGGAAAAAGGAGGATTGTCGGAGTAGAGAATGTAGTAGATGAGGAAGAATACAATCAATTCGAAGAGTTGCCTCCTATCGGAACGAGCATCACAAATCCAGAAGAACAACCGAAGAAGCTAGCTACGCACGCGTCGATCATCATGAAGGGCTAATTTTTATACAAAAGAATAAGCAAGTGGAGTTATGATTTCAAGTGTACTCTAGAAGATAATATAGTTGTTTGTAATGAGATGCTTGAAATTAAAAACAACTTTGTGTATATATGCATCTGATTTATGTAATATAGTTTTCTTTCCTTTACTGATATTGCTTCATCTACAATTCCATATACAGTATACATTATGTCAAGAAGGCCAAACTTTTGGATTTAACATAGCAATGAGTCTGTTTAAATCTTCATCACAGCATTTGTTCAAATATAGGACGATGCGTGATAATTAATATCACAGACGGTTTTGTTACATAACAAATCGCCATATGAACTATTTCGCACGGTTATAATATAGAACCGTCGTGATAATTAATATCACGACGGTTCTATTTACGCACCGTCTGTGATATTTTTATATCAGACGGTTCTTATGTAGAACCGTCTGTGATATGGGTGACCTATAAAATGCGCACTCTGCAGATCTGTCATTCTCCACTCTTCCACTCACGCGCTCAAAACCCTAGTATTCGTCTCCGCCCCCGCGCCGACGCCTCCCCATCGTCGACGCCGCCCCCGTCGTCGACGCCTCCCCATCGCCGACTCCTCCCCCTCGCCGACGCCTCCCCATCTCCGACCCGCCGCTCGACGCCTCCCGTCGCCGACGCCGCTTCGCCGCCGACGCCGCTTCGTCTGCCGACGCCCCCATCGCCGACTCCTCCTCGCCGACGCCTCCCCATCTCCGACCCGCCCCCGCCGACGCAAGCACCATCGCCGACGCCTCCCCATCGCCGACGCCGCCCAGCCGCCACGACGCCCCATAGCCGACTCCTCCCCTCGTCGAACCTCGTACGGATGAACTCAAATTTAATTGTTGAATCGTGGTGGTTTATGATTTGATTAATGCTGCTTAGGTGTACTTCGACAAGATTGTTTAGGACCTAGGAGATATACTAATCGTGATCTTTGTCATGAATGGAATGTGCAATGCCACCAAATTTTATTTATTATCCTGTTGTGATTAATCTACTTGTGTATGCATTTGTGCTGGCCTTTTTTTCAATCCTGTTGTTGACCAATTGGATATGTAGCTGAATGGCATCGTTGGTTTCATTTGTGTCAATTTCGATGGAGATATTTTCAGGATTTCTGAAAATGGTGCTCTAATGACGTTGGCTATTACATGTTTATTTTATTCCGTTGCATACTGAGATGCTTAGGGAAGCAAATATCAAGAAGGTGCATGAAAATCTTTTGAGGTTGTGAAGAAAAGAAATTATGTTCCTGTTATGAATGTAACTTTTACATTTACCTCTTGTTTCATAGCCTTTAATGCACTTATGTCTTTGCATGTGCTCTAATGGGTGTATACATAATTGTTCGCACGAAGATCCACTTTAGTGAAGGTGAATAAGGCAAAAAGAAAATTTGCCGGATTAAGGGAAAATGCCAAAAAAAAAGCAGAATAACCATACTTCTCTCAACTTACCTTCTTACCTTCTTTGAACTACCTTTGTACCCATTAAATAAAAGCAGCCATCAATTGGTAGCCTTCTATTTTTGTTTACTTGTCTTTCCTGTTGTGCCACGACATCCACCTAGATTGCAAGATGGTGTCCCCTCGTTCGCCGTCAAGGATGTGATGAGTCATCCAAAAGAAAACCTCCTCGAGGTCCAAGAGGAGCAAATAAAAGGCCCACTAACGATATACCATCACGGCGGTTGATCGAAAGGATGGGGCCCCAACCGAACCAAGAAAGGCGTGAATGCATTTAGGACATTGTGCGGGATAGTCGCACGGAACGGGTCCCCATCACTTGTCCATCCCGAAGTCGCCGATCGATGAGAGCCGCAACGACTTGGTGACGTAAATTATGTCCTCGCTCGATATCCCGTAAGACTTTGTGATCTTAGTGCGACGGTATGCACCGCTAGTGGCGGAAAGGCGTGGAAGAATTTCAAGAGCACGCTTGTCAAGGAATATGTCAATAAGGACAGGACTCCTTCTCTAAGTACGGGTTTATTATCGAGGATGTATGGCAAAATTTTGTTGAGGCGAAGACGACGGATGAATTCGCAAGGCCAAAATGAAGCTCACAAGGCCCTGCAGCAAGGAGCACCCACCCCACAGACTTGGCACCACTGGTACGCGGGAAGAGGGACCAATGGGAGAGGGAGGGCGAGGAGGCTCAGGCGCCATTTGCAAGTATCGTTGACCGACGCGCGCGAGACCGGCTCGAGCAAGGTCAAGTGCCACGCCTTCCAAGACCGCCTCCTTTACAAACCTCGCGGACGAGGAAGTCCACCAACGATCGTAAGATATTGACTTCCAATTTTGTACGAATTTGTCCATAATTTCGTAAGTGAATTAACTTTTCGGGATCTTGCAGGTAGCGTTGAGTACACAATCTTCCGAGGGCACTTTTTTGCCAGACAGGGTGAAAGATGTACTCTCCACAGCCTTGGGAAACAAGGAACACCCTGGTCGCACACGAGGCGTTGGGGTTTTTGTTCCCTGGAAGTCCGGATTTCCAGGCGACTCAGACAAATACCGGAGTAGGAAGAGAACAAAAGCAGAGCGAGAGGAACGACTGGTACAAAGGATTGAGGAAAGACTAAGAGAAGAATTCAACAATAAGATAAAAAGCCTCGAGGAAAGGCTCAATAATCACTGCCCGCAAGTCCCAGAATTATGTGCGCAAATCAGCCCCACTACCAAAAAAAGAGCAATTGCGTCCGCCACTCCCACAGCTGAACATGGGAAATCTCCTGTCTGTGAAATCAAGGTACTTATATATATGTCTTGAATGCTCCATACAAATAGATGTTAGACGCAGTAGCTAAGTCTGTACTGTTATGTAGGTGGCCACGCGGTGCACTCTCCAAGTGAGACTTGTCTGTGGGGCCATTCTTATTCCGGCTGCTTCGGGGGTCGCGTATCCGTTTATTGAAGGGGCGTTGGTGCACGGCACCCTTGTGGCAACAAGATTCACGAAGGTTAGTGTGGGACGGTGTAAACGATAATTTCAAGATCGTCCCACTACCGATGCCCCCAAACGATGAGATTGTGACACCGGGGACGCCATTCATACTTTTATCCAAAGGCCCAAAGAATGACATCTCCTCGACGCCCGCCCTCCATCACCGAGCTTCCCAACTGCTCGAGTCATGTGTCGCACCTCGTGAGGGCACCAAATCGCTCCGTGCCCTTGCATTAAAAGACATTGTGCGGATGGTGCCCACTGCCTCCGTGCGGACTACTTATGGCGTAAAAAGTCAAGGGCAAATCAAGCGATCACGAAGAAATTGGACTATCCAATTGCCCCGCTAGCCCGAGTATACCAGCTAGAGAGCCTTTTGTAACCGGAGAGCGCATGAAGAACCTTTCTATGGCTTGCATTAGATTGCAGAATTGGTGCATGGAACATGCTAAAAAGCTAGTGCAAGACCGCATAACGAGTATCTCGGTCAGTTTCAAGCCTGAGCATCTATTCAACGAGTCATCGGGGGGATTCTTCACAGCCGACCTCAAGGACCTTTTTGACGTATTCAACCTCGACGCCCTCGACGTCGCGCTCTTGAGATCTTCGGACATTGTAAGTGTGTGCATTCACGGTGTACATTCGTAATATCGATAAAAGTCATATATATATGACTCAATGCTTTCAGATATTTAGATACATGATCCGGAAGCGAGACAGAACAAACAACCGTGGGTTTCTAGACCCACACATAGTCTCCAAGCAAACAATGGATGAGATTACAGATTTGTCGATAAACACGTCGGAGAGGCCTTGGCGGCTCAAAAGATAAAGAGTTCATACTTTTACCCCACAACCTGTGGTAAGTGCTAGTTTGATTTGCACTATGCTCACAACTCGCTCGTTAATTGACCATGCCGACATACGTGTAGGTTTCACTGGTACTCATTGTAATTCATCCATCGACGAATCGGGTCATTTACCTTGATTCCTTACAGAGTGGCAGCCACGACTTACAACCTATCGCAAAATTAATCACTGTAATTAATCACGTTTCTTCCAACGATAACATGCTCATGTAGGTTGTTCAAACATGTATGTTTCTCTGGAATAGCCGAGGCTAACTTCTTGCAATCATGTAGCGCTCAAAGTGTACAAAGCTTATGGAGGGCCTTACGCAAGGACAGGCGTAAGTGAATCACGATTTTAAGTTTCCTAGATCCATTGTACACAATAATCCTATGTAAACTATGTAATAATGAGTTTGGAACTAACCAAATCTATATTTGCAGTGCCACCAAGAGGATAGGGGAATAACTGCTGTGGATTTTACGCTTGCCACAACATGGAACTCCTTGTCACTAAGAAAACGGCTAATCGGGTAACAAGCTGCGTTGGAAGAGGCCGATCTGGAGCGAATTCGAGGACAGCTTTGTGCCTTCTTGCTCACCAAGTTATAAACAAAGAGGGCGAGTTCCACGCCGTATAACTTGAGGAGTCGATTTTTCCGAATTACCATTTGGGTTAATTATCAAACTTGTGTTGTGGATTTGTAAATTGTAGTTGTGTATTCTATTAATTGGTTAATGCTATTGATTTACATTTGATTAATATATCCGAGTTCATTTATGAAAGAGATGTGCCGTGCAATATTAATCTATATGTAATATGCTTCGCGCTGTGATGGAATCTAATCAGTTGATTGATGAATTGGACATAATAATGCTTGTAAGCTGAAATGGTTGTAATGTTTTTGTTACATGAGTTTAGTTATTTTGTAGTCTGCTTTTTTCAGAGGGCGTGGCTAGCATTTCCTGAGGCTAGCCAATAAATAGAAAAATGGTTGTCTGTTGAAGTTTTATCACGCAGCGGTTTTTACTTAAAACCAGTCTGTGATATAAATATTTAACAGACGGTTTTTAACTAAAACCGTCTGTGATGTAATGTTTTAACAGACGGTTTCAAACAAAAACCGTCTGTGATATGATAATATCACAGACGGTTTTTTTAGAAACCGTCTGTAATGTGAAATATCAGCGGTTTTTCAACCGTCGTGATATGGCGTGACATCATCGACACATGGTTACGCATTTCGGTTCGGAAACCGTCTGTGATGATGGTTCCAAACCGTCTGTGATAAGCTTTTCTGTAGTAGTGTTGGGACTATCTAGCTAGTATCTATCTGTACAACATTACAACTACACTAGTTTAATTTGTTTCAAAATTAAGAGTATGTTTGTTTGGCTTTTGATTTTGGATTCTGGCCTCAAAAGCAGAATCAGAAACAAACAGCCTGATTCTAGAATCCGATTCTCACAATCCAGCCCACCCATATACACTAGAATCCACAATCCACTTCATATGTCACTACTACAGAACGACACATCACTGTCGCTTTATCCGTATCGGTTCTTAAGTTTTTAGGAAAAAACGATTGTGATAAATAAGTTCAGAGAGGTGTTAGTAATAATCACTATCAGTTCTGAGATTATAAGTGATTGTGATGTAACATTGGGCATATCACTATCGGTTCTAAACTAAAAAGCGATAGGGATGTGAACGGTCATCACTATCGGTTCCAACAAAAAAGTGATAGTGATGATCACGTCCACATCACTATCAGTTCTTTTGATAGAAGCGATAGTGATATGCATATACATCACTATCGGTTCTAAGAAAAGAAGCGATAGTGATGTGCACGTGATCATCACTATCGCTTCTATGAAAAGAACCGATAGTGATGACCTTCCACATCACTATCGCTTCTCCAAAAGAACCGATTCTGATGTCCACGTTCTCATCACTATTGCTTCTCTAAAAAGAACCGATAGTGATGACCGTTCACATCACTATCGCTTCTCGAAAAGAATCGATTCTGATGTCCACGTTCTCATCACTATCGCTTCTCTAAAAAGAACCGATAGTGATGACCATTCACATCACTATCGCTTTTAGAAAAGAACCGATTCTGATGTCCTCGTACTTATCACTATCGCTTCTCTAAAAAGAACCGATAGTGATGACCGCTCACATCACTATCGCTTCTTGAAAAGAACCGATTCTGATGTGCCTCGCTAGGTATATATAGCACTCGAGCTAAACTCTTTCTCTGTTGTTGCTCTAGAGGAGATTTCTCCGCCGCCACCCGAGAAAACACCTCATATTGTGTGGTTGGAAGCAATACTTGGGTGAGAAAATTTGAAGTCCTCATGGGTGGGTATTAAGAGGGCAAATTTGAAACCCTATCTTGAGGAGATTCCCCTCTTTTTGCCCTCAATTGCGGTTTTCTTCAAAATGTGAGCAATTCTTTAAACCCCTTCAATTTTGCAGTAGGTAATTTCGATATGTCATGAATAAAGTTCAGGTTGCACTGGAATTGTGTATGTGCGTTCAGATTTCACACTCTTTATCTGACAAGCACACATCTATTTAATTATTGTAGTGCTCTCGTGCTAATATGGAATTATTGTTGCTATCATGTGATAAATGTTAGAGTTTAGGTCATGAACTCACGCCTCTCGCTCGAGGATGCTTATTTATAAATATGCCGAATGAAATGGCACATTTATAAGTTTAAGCGATCTCGAATTGTCCACGTTTTTTGGACAGTTCGAGGATATGTGGTTCGGGCAAGTTCCTGAGCTGTGTTGTACAACTTCAGAGTAGATTTCGGTAGCGTCTCCCTGGTGTTCTCCATATGCACACCCCTCTTGACCTGTTGTCGAGACGTGTATATGGAGAACAGCGGGGAGATGCTGCCGAAATTTTCTTTGGAGTTGTACAACGGCTTAGGAACTTGCCCGAACCACATATCCTCGAATGGGATTAGGACCTAACCTATTTAGAGATTAGGAGTCATCGTTGGTACCCTTGTTTCGTTTCGTTGTAGTATAAAGATTTGCAAGCTACTGCACTATCTATATAATTAGGTTATTTGATATCATTGTTGATTTTAAAAATTTATGTCTGCTATGTAGGGAATTGGAAGCTCTAAGCGAGGGAAGAAGCTAGGTATCGATCGGGAGTACATTTATATATCTTGGAACCTGTCCTCTATTTTGCAAAGGTAATATTAATTGAAATAATGTCTCAATATTTAAAATAGCTAGCTAGTTGTCGCTCTAGTTTTTCCTTAATTTATTATGCGAAATTTAATTGCAGATGGACCGTGAGGAATGGATGTATCAGAAAAGCCGTGTGAGTGCTGAATTTCAAAGGGGTGTTAAGGAGTTCAAAAAAATTGCAGAAGAGGACATGGTGAGGAGGGGTGTAAACTTCATATATTGTCCTTGCATTGATTGCACCAATCTAAGGAGATTTAACAACTCAGCTCAAATTGAGGACCACTTGATTCGACGTGGCTTCGTGAGGAATTACACATGTTGGATCCATCATGGGAGGCAGGTAGTACCCTTCCGGTATGCAACGAAGACACGGTGGAACCGGATGACGAGTTGCAGCTTGATATGTTTGAGGGGGACAATTTGGAGCAAATGCTGCGGGATGTGGAGGGTAATTACACGGAAAGAGAGTTTGGAAAGTTTAAAAGCTTGATGGAAGACGATGCGAAACCGCTGTTCACAAGTTGCAAAGCGGAATACACCAAGTTGGTTTCGGTCCTTGCATTGTTCGAACTGAAGGCAAAACACCGTTGGATAGATACAAGTTTCAATGCACTTCTGTTTCTTCTATCGGATCTGCTTCCGGAGGGAAACGAGTTGCCAACAAGCATTTATAAAGGAAGAAGCTACTATGTCCCATGGGAATGGAAATAGAAAGGATACATGCATGTCCAAATGATTGCATCTTGTACCGTAACGCACATTAGGAGCTGCACGTTTGTCCAGTTTGTGGTGTGCCCCGGTACAAACAAAAGGAGAAGCGTAATGACAAGAAGCGTAAGAGTCGGTGCAACGACGGTGAAGAGGTCTCTAAAGGTGCACCGGCCAAGGTATTGTGGTACTTGCCCATCATTCCCTGTCTGGAGCGGTTGTTTGCAAATCCTAGAGAGGCAAAATTGTTGCGTTGGCATTATGAGTCTCGAAAGGAAGATGGCAAGCTGAGACACCCTGCTGATTCGGCTCAATGGAGAAACATCGATTAGAAACATGAGGAGTTTGGTGCCGAAATGAGGAACATAAGATTTGGGTTGAGTACTGACGGTATGAATCCGTTTGGTAACATGAGCAGTCGTCACAAAGACTGCCGCTTCATTGTGTATCTACAACCTCCCTCCTTGGTTGTGTATGAAGCGGAAGTATATCATGATGTCATTACTAATCTCTGGACCCAAACAGCCAGGAAATGATATTGATGTGTACCTTGCACCACTGATCGAGGATTTGGTAAAATTGTGGAATGAGGGGGTCGTGGTGTGGGATGCGTACAAAAGAGAGCATTTCACCCTATGGGCTATGGTATTTTGCACCATAAATGATTTCCCGGCCCTTGGTAATTTGGCGGGTTACAGTACGAAAGGAGCCAAAGCGTGTCCTATTTGTGAAGAGGAGACTGAGAGTCTATGGCTGCCAAATTCAAAGAAAACTGTGTTTATGGGTCACCGTAGGTTTCTACCTCGAAGTCATCGGTACCGTAAGATGGATGACAAATTTGATGGGAAGAGGGAAGTCCGTTCGGCACCGCAGCCTATGAGTGGAAGGCAAGTATATTCACGTGTAGAGGATATTGATGTGCAGTACGGAAAGAGCCGTAAATCTGTTCGTCCAAAGACAATTTGGAAGAAGAGGTCAATATTTTGGGACTTACCGCATCGAAGGAGTTAGATGTCCGACATTGTATTGATGTCATGCATGTTGAGAAGAATGTCTGCGATAATTTGGTTGGCATCCTGTTGAACATACCTGGGAAGACCAAGGATGGTGTGAATGCTCGTCGTGACATGGCCTACATGGGAATCGGACCGGGCTTGCAAAGTGATAGAGGAGGATGGAAAAGGTCCGACATCCCGCTGCATGCTACACCCTGTCCAAGAAGGAGAAAGAAGATCTCTGCAAATGTCTGCAATGTATTAAAGTTCCATCCGGCTACTCCGCAAACATTAAGAAGCTTGTGTCCATGGATGATTTGAAGTTGTTGGGCATGGAGTCTCACGACTGCCATGTCTTGATGACCCAAATGCTCCTAGTTGCAATCCGAAATATTCTGCCAGAGGATGTCAGGTTGGCAATCACAAAGCTGTGTTATTTCTTCAATGCGATCTCCTGCAAAGTTATTGACCCCGATATGCTAGACAACTTACAGAGTGATGTGGTGCAGACTCTGTGTCAGCTTGAGATGCATTTCCCACCGTCGTTCTTCGACGTAATGGTCCACCTTGTTGTTCACCTTGTCAGAGAGATTAAGATATGTGGACCCACTTTCCTACATTACATGTATCCGTTCGAGAGGTACATGGGTATTTTAAAGTCCTACGTGAGGACTCGGTCGAAGCCTGAGGGTAGTATTGTTGAAGGTTATGGGACTGAAGAAGTTATTGAGTTCTGCGTGGACTACCTAGGTAAAAGATAAGCAATCGGTGTTCCTGTATCTCGTCATGAGGGCAGACTTGCTGGTAAAGGAACCGTTGGGTCCAAACTAATGAGTCCTAGGTTTGATATGTATTGCAAGGCACATTTGATGATCTTGCGAACAGTGCAGGTTCGCCCATACATCGAGCAAAGATAAGTTGATATTACGGGAAGAGAATCCACAAATGGATGAGCTTTCCATCGCACAAGAACACAATGATCGATTCCTCACATGGTTCAAAGAAAAAGCGGAGGTCTCCTTTAGTGAGAATGTAAAATGGTTGGCTGACGGACCAAGATTTAATGTACAGACATGGCAGGGATACGATATTAATGGTTACACCTTTTACACTGAGAGTCAAGATGCCAAGAGTACTATACAAAATAGTGGTGTGAGCATAAATGCTTTCTCCGATTATCATCACTCGAAAAGAGTCTCCCCAACCACAATGAACTCCTACTATGGGTTGATCGAAGAAATTTGGGAGCTCGATTACGGAATATACCAAGTTCCCTTGTTCTAATGTAAGTGGGTAGGACTTTCACATGGAGTGAAGGTCGACAAGAGAGGCTTTACTATTGTGGATCTCAGTAGGCTTGCCTACAAAGATGACCCATTCGTCCTTGCGAAGCAAACAACTCAAGTCTTCTACGTGCGTGATCCGTCCAATCCGAGGTGGCACGTCGTTCTTCATGGCAAGAGACGGATCGTAGGAGTTGAAGATGTTGTAGATGAAGAAGAGTATAACCAATTCGATGAGATACCTTCATTTGCAGATAGGGCCTGTCTTAGCGGGGATGACGCCACACATGGAGCCAATTACGTGCGAGTAGATCATCATGAACGACAGTATTGTAAATAAATGGACTATTACAATGTTTGTTGTTAATCTTAGTGTTGTATTATGTATGTAAAATAGTTTGCAATGCTTTCAAAGTAAAAATTCATGGTGAATTGTTGTTTGAGGCTTTGATGGCAATGCAATTTCTCTTTATGCCTGCACTCTGTGACATATGTTGTGAAAGAAAATTCTATTTGAGGATGTCTCGATGTGATGTACAATCTATATAATTCTGAGACACAGAAATGAGGCTAAGCTATATGAAATCATTTTTGGAAATTATCAAAAAGTTGGACTTCATTTGAGAAAGTTTCGACTTTTCAACTATGTAAGGAAAATTCATGCCTACAAAGTAAATTTTGGCATCTTTTTTCAATGCTAACTCTTTTTTGCAAAATTCTTTTTGGATAAGATTTGTAGTATCCCAAAGTATATTTCTGGAAAAATTCAAATAATTCCAACGATATTTGCAAAAGTTGTTCACTCATTGATTTAATTTTGAAAATTTAGAGACTTCATGGTTTGTCTGGAAAGGAAATAGTGTAATGAACTACATCAGTGTCGGTTTTTCCTAAGAACCGATTGACATAATGATGTGCCAGAATCAGTTTTCTTCAAAGCATTAGTGTCGGTTTTTTTATGTGAAGCGATTCTAATGACTAATATCCGTGTCGGTTTCATTAAAAAAAGTGATACTGATGATAAACATCAGTGTCGGTTTTGTTAAAAAAAGTGATACAGATATTGAGCATCAGTGTCGGTTTTATTTAGTAAAGCGATACGGATATTAATACATCAGTGTCGGGTTTTGTTAAGTGAACCGATACTAATGATTAATATCAGTGTCGGTTTTTTATGTGAAGCGATACTAATAAATACCATCAGTGTCGGTTTAGTATTTGAAGTGACACTGATGACTAATAGCAGTATCGGTTTTCTAGAGAAAAAAAGCGATACTGATACTTAACCCTAGCTTCAATATTTTATGCCCATTTCAGTCGCGGGTGCAGCCATATCAATCCGTAACCCTAGCTTCAATTCCTGCCCCGTCGCTCGCCCTCTCGCGCCCCACCTAACGCCCCACCACCCGCGCGCGCGCCCCTCCGCTTTGCCCGCCACACCCGACGCCCGTCGCCCGGCCTCGACGGCCCATCGTCCAATTCTGCCCGCCGCTCGACCTCCCGCGCGCCCCACAGCGCCCCACCACCCGCGCGACGCCCGCCCGCTCGCCACACCCGATGCTCTGTCGCCCACCTCGACGGCCCACCGTCCCGACGCCCGCTTGCCCTGACGCCCGCACGCCCGACCCGACGACCTTCGCCCGCGCCTCATTGCGACGCTCCCTCGCGCCCGCCCCCGACGCCCGTCACCCAGCCTCGACGCCCACCGTCCCGACTGACGGCCCGCCGCCCGCTCCGACGGCGATCGCCTGACGACATCACCCGGTTGGTTGTTGTCACTTCTTTGAATTTATTTTCATTTTTAGGTGCCATAATTTAACCTGAAAATTTAGATCACCACTTTCTGAAAATGGGTGTGATATTGTGGTTATTTCAATGCTTGATGAAGTTGCTGTGGTGAATAATACTAGATTTACATTGTTTATCTCTTTATATGTATATCTTATATTATTGTGTGTTAGTTAATATTGTTAGGGACTCAATTATTTAATGAATGTGCATTAGGATCCTCTCACATTCTACCGAGCCTTTCAATTTCATCTTTTTGCTGTGGTGAGTACTTATGAGGCGTGGAATTCAGAGGTGCGTGATCAACTGACAAATGCTTCAGTTTGGGGCTGATAGAGATTAGAATAGTAGTAGGAGGTTTAAGCTGAGAGGGGTGATATTACCTGTTCAAACCATAATTCCTTGCAGTCTGATCACATTGATATGCTGCAATAGGCTTCTCATCCAGAGTTGGACTAGATTTAGTGTACCAAACCATCTATATATCCCATGCCATGTTATCATTTCATATAGTGCCATGGTATCATTTCATATAATACCTGTGCTTGCTCCTGCTCCTACTTCTGTTCCCACCACCGTGATGAGTCCTACACAGAGTGCAGAGCTCACGTGTAAAAGGACAAGCACGACACCAACAGAACCACAAGAGGACTCGAGACTCCTTCCGCCAAGAAGGCAAAGTCGATAAAGGCCACAAAGCCCCTTGAGGTACTTGAAAAGCCAACTACCTCACCTCAAGACTCCTTCGCCCAGAAAGGAAAGTCAAGACAGCCACGCATATCCTTTATGATTTTAAGGCCTACATACATGGAAAGCCCCCGCTTGCATCCAACGAACTAAATGGTCTAGGGGTGGACTCGCATGCTCCATGGATGGTATGTTGATAAGGTGAATGAGGAAGAGCGTCGAGTTGACTTCAATGTTATGTATAAAGGGTACATTTCCATCGTGACGAGAATGGGATATTCCCTGCCGCTTTGAGGATCTGTTTCTTGTGTACCAATTAAAAGTCACGATATTTCTACTTTACGATCTTGGACGTTGTGAGTATCGCACCATACATCATGAGTGATGACTTTTATAGGATTTTGCATTATGTTTTCTAATATCAACACGAGTTGCGGTGGCAATGAGACAATGAGCCGTGATTTAATCAAAACCAAGTTGGGTTCGCTGACCCGAGCTTGTGTCTGCGACCACGGCTAGGATACATCCAAAGGTTTGTTGTGGCTACGCCAAGAGGGTATTGCATACTAAGTTGACGAAGGACTTCGTTGTAATACCGTACCACGAGGAGTAAGTAGTACAAACCCTTCAATTACTTGTACGCACTTAAACCGTATGCGAACTTATTTCTTTGCACTACATTCCATTTAATAAGCAACCATTGGGTTCTACTCGTCCTCGCTCCGAGTGAAAACACAGTCTATATTTTTAACTCAATCAAGAAGAGACCGATGGCCTATGCGATCAAGTGTCCTTTGCGTAAGTAAGTACATTACCGTAACCTAACACTTTCTCGAATGTAACTATATTTTTTACTCAATGGCATCCCTCCAATATATGTAGGGGTTTCTGACTATGTCGATGAAGGAGGGTCACACGATAACAAAAAGGGCAAGACATTTGGAGTATAAGAAATTCACAGACGAGTGCCTAGCTAGCATATATACGATTAATTTTTCCGACATCTAATCTTCGTGTGTTAATTTATTTTCTCTCTTCACAATGTCATCAACAGTGGCAGCGATGACTGTGCGGCTTCTATGTCATGCAACACATGTTGGTTGTCGTCATGCTCACACCTTTTCCTAAGGTATATGTACATGCATACTTAGCCTTTCACATACAAATTTTGAAACTTAAATTCATGCACTCATTTATGTTTTGCAGATGATCAATATCCCCCAGAAGAGCTTAGACAGCAAAACACTCAACAATTCACGAGACCACTTATGCCAATGGTACTGGTTAGAAGTTATATCGGAGGACGGCAGGTTTAGAGATCATGAAGCGTCCTACTAGTCCATATGGAAACAATATTAATTGTATATGTCAATGTGATATATATGCACGTGTACTGATTGTTAAGCATGTTTGTGTTTGTATATTGTGAACGAATGGGCTATATGTATTGCAATTTTCGTGTTCTGTGAATGTGATATGTGCATTATGTGTTATGTATTGTTAATGTGATATATATATGCCCAATGTTAATATGTGTTATTTTGGATAATATGCAAAATTGAAACACCCCCATGAGGGTCATCAGAATCGGTTCTTATGTGGAACCGATTCTGATGAACCTATCATCAGAATCGGTTTTTTGAAGAAAGCGATTGTGCTGAAACTATCATTAGAATCGGTTCTTATGAGGAACTGATTCTGATGACCTCTCATCAGAATCGGTTCTTTTAAGCAAGCGATTGTGATGACCACATTAGTAGAATCGGTTCTTTTACGCAAGCGATAGTGATAACCATACCATTACAATCGGTTCTTGGAATAAAGTGATTGTGATGATCCATTATCAGAATCGGTTCTTTCAAGGAAGCGATTCTGATGACCCCCTCATTAGAATCGGTTCTTTTGTGGAACCGATTCGATAACCACGCTATCGTAATCGGTTCGACAAAAGAACCAATTCTAATGAGGGGTCATCGAATCGCCTTTAAGAACCGATTCGATGACCTTTATCGTAATCGGTTATTAGAAAAACCGACAGATAATGTGTTCATCGTAATCGGTTTCATCTTGGAACCGATTCTAATGAGGCTTTATCACAATCGGGCAAAACCGATCGTGATAACTCCACCTCATCACTATCCAAAGACTTCAGACGCCACTTGAACCGATCGTAATGACAAAAATAACCGATTCGATGTACAATTCTATAGTAGTGTGTGCTTTTGGATTCCACTTTTGGAGAATCACTTTCTACAACCACAATCTAGAATCACTTTTAGAGATTCCAAAGCTTAAACAAACCTGCCCTAAACCGGTTAAATTTTGGACCGTTGAATTTAAATAATATAAATCTACCCTGTAGCGAATCGTACCATCGAACGATAAAGGGAATGCAACAATATATATCAATGTAACATGAATGGCATATCTTTGATAATTCTATCCTTTCATTCAAATGAGACCAATAAAAAATAAACTCAGTAATAATGTTAGTCTCACAAATGATTAAATTTGTTATTAATTATTAATTAAGTATTAATCATCAAAATCAAATGGAGCTTGAACTTACAAATGTTCAGGGGGCAACTTATTCGCTTAAACTTTATGAAGTTTTATGTAAAGATATATCACTTGATCGTCCTGATCTTAGGGATTAGAATGTTGAGATTGTGTAAGTCACAATCAAATCCACGAAGGATTGATGTTTTACTCTTTTTTCTCTTAGTTGAGTTTTGTCTTAGGTTTTCTCAATTGAAAGTTTTTAACGAGGCAATATGTACAATGGTGAGAATGCAAGCTATGTATTCTTTTTCTTCTTACCGTTTATCCAATTAGGCTTTGGAAGGAGTTTTTAATAAGACTTAAGCATGACTTTAACAAAGTGTCTAAAGGAGGAGTGTTAGATATCGGTCTGCCTCGACTACCGATGGTGTGAACATTTTACCTAAGTAAGCCCATTAAAAAGCAGCCGAACTACGATCCTATTAGCTAGTCAAGTTCTATATTACTTATTCTATTAAAAACGCACCCTGCCTTACTCTATATAAGGAGAAGTAGCATATTATACACACAAGACTTCGGAGAAAAGATCAGTAAAAAGAAAAGGCTGTCTAGAGCTACACTTTTATATTCTTATTATTTTCCAATATTTATATCATGGCAACTATCTCGGAGTGCTAATACAGATCGCTTAGACCCGGCAATGAAGGATCAAGTCCGAGAAAATTCGAATGCACGTGTCATGATTGTTAGACTTGCAACGCAAGCGGATGGCTTTCTGGGTGGTTGTTGTTAAGGAACCTCGCTATCGAATAATCCGGGGTTCCCGAACAGATCTAAAGTAGAGAGAGAGAGAGAGAGACATAGGTATATGGGGAGCGACGACGGAATTCTTTAGTGATTTCTGAATACTTGTACATATGGGGGGACCCCCCCTCCTCCTTATATAGTAGTCGCCTAGGGTTTCGGCTAAGGGACCATCGTGGGCTTTTCATTGGGCCACGTGGTTTCCCAACACTCCCCCTTGGGCCCTTTGCCGCGAGATGCATATGCCTCATTAAAACTCCAGAAAAACCCAGTGGGAAAAATACTTGGAGAAAGAGTACATAGCATACGCTTACTATGTTGCACGAATTGCCTCGTTAAAACCTTATGCAAGAAAACTTCATGAAAAACTTGCTAAGGAAAAAGAGTACAATTCACCCAACTTCAATTGCTAATCTTCGAGATGCATGTTGGGTATTCATAATTCATGTTCGAGATTCATGTGGGAGTATGTGAAATATCTCTCCCTGAAATCTGCACTTCTCTAAGTCTCATCATTCCAATTCCTTTAATGCACCTTTCAAAGGTAGATGCTGGGAGTGATTTAGTGAACAAATCTGCAAGATTTTCACATGACTTAGTATGCAATATTTTGATCTCGTTCATCTTATGCAATTCATGAGCATAGAAGAACTTGGGGTTGATATGCTTCGTGAGATTGCTCTTCACATAACCCATCCGTGCTTGGGCAACACAAGTCGCATTATCTTCATAGATTATCGTGGAGTTTGCTCAATGTTCAAGCCACATGACTTCGGATGTGGTGAACCATTTCATGAGCCATGCACATTCACGAGATGCTTCATACAAAGCGATGATTTCCGAGTGGTTTGTCGACGTCGAGACAAGGGTCTGCTTAGACGACTTCCAAGAAATTGCTGTTCCTCCACATAGAAAAACATAGCCAGTTTGGGACTTGCCAGTATGCGGGTCTGATAAATACCCAGCATCGGTGTAGCCAACCAAATTCAATTCATTGTTTTGTCTAAAGAACAAACCGAGGTCTTTGCTTCCTTGGAGGTAACGGAAGATGTCCTTGATCCCTTTCCAATGCCTTTTGGTGGGTTCTGCACTGTACCGAGCTAGCAAATTCACAGCGAACGCAATATCCGGCCTAGTACTATTTGTAAGGTACATGAGCGCTCCAACTGCACTCAGATATGGGAATTCTACTCCCAGGACTTCCTCCCCCTCTTCTCTAGGTCTGTATGGGTCTAGGTCTGCTTGGAGTGACCTTCCGACCATTGGAGTCTTTGCAGGATATGACTTTTCAAATCCAAACCTTTCCAACACTTTCTGCGTGTAGGTTGATTGGTGTACCAAGATTCCTCCTTGACATGCTCAAGCCGCAAGCCTAAATGTAACTTGGTTTTACCTAAATCCTTCATTTCAAACTCGACTTCAAGTATGAGCATGCTTCTTCAATTTCTTCATCCGTCCCATTGATGTTCAAGTCATCTACATAGATGGAGATTATACGTAATCCATTCGGGATCGCCAGATAAACACACATGGACAATCTTTGCTGCTTGTGTAGCCTTTCTTGCAGAGAAAATCACTCTGCGATTGTACCACATTCTTCCCGATCGCTTCAAATTCATACAAAGTGATTTCTCCAATTTCACACTTTACTGTGTTTCTATTTGCTCCGCCTTGGTTCGGGATAGGAATTCCTTCCTGACTTTCATGTATATCTCCGAATCCAAGTTTCCATACAAATATGCTGTGACAACATCCATTAGCTTCATTCTCAACTTCAAGTTGATCGCCATTGAGATCAAATATCTAAAGGTAATTCCTCCCATGACCGGAGAATAGGTTTCTTCATAATCAACTCCTGGACGTTGAGTGAAACCTTGAGCTACAAGCCTTGCCTTTGTACCTTACAACTTCGTTGTTTTCATTTCTCTTCCAACAATGACCCATTTGTGACCTACGGGTTTATATGGGGAGGTGTGCGCATACGGCTCAAACACCTCTCTCTTGTTCAGAGAGACTAACTCGCAGTTGATTGCCTTTTTCCATTCTTCCCAATCTAGCCTTTTCTTGCACTCGCGAGAGATGCAGCTCGGGATCATGATCAATGATCGAGGCAATCTTCTTTGCAAAGTATGCATCAACGCTGGTCGTTGCTCTATTCAGTGATTCTCCGTTATTACAAAGTTTATGGCCATTTCTTCATGGGGTGCTTCATGCACTTCTACTTGCTCTTCGCTGCTTTTCCCTATCGCAGAGCAAGTTTCTTTAGCTTTTCATCGCCTATGTGCGCACACATTATTTCCTGGCTTCTCGCAGTGGAAGATTCAAGTCCGAATTGCCTTTCCGTTGGCTTCTTTCCAGTGCTGTGTCTCAACTGCTCCCCTTCTTTCCTTGGGGTATTTTCGTGATTCGTTGTGGTAAGTCCTCTCGCCCGCTTTTCTCCGCACGCCTCCGGTACTTTGGGTTTGAGGAGCCGATTTCGTTCTTTTCTTTGAGGCCTCGAACAGATGAGGATACCTCTGCTTTCTTTGGTATTTCCACCTCTCTCGTGCATTTCTTATGGTATATGCGACTTAACCACGCCTTCGATCACAAAATGATCAGCAGTTCATTTGCTAAATTTCGCAAATCAATTATCTTCGGACTTCTTGATTTGCTTCATTAGTGCGGGGTCATGTGCGGGGATCCCAGTGGAATGCCATATGATTTCCGGCATTTTTCATCCAAAGGTTGATTTCTCCCTAATGACGGAAACGATCCTCGCCAAAGATGCAATCGCCGAATCGGTCAGATGCAAGTCTCCAAATATGGGTTCCAGACACCGATTATGGATGCACTCTCATAACCAACGATATCCCGGATTTGAGGAGAGGGCCCATTGCAGTCACCGAGGGGGTGGTATAGGTACATATACCATACACCCAAATTTCCGAGATGGGAGATCTTCGATGATCCTGCACAAGTCGCATAGGAGAATGGATGTTGTAGGCCGACGGTCCGAAATTGATAAGAGAGCTGCGTGCGCAGATCGCGTGTCCCCAACAAGTGTTGGGCAAGTTACAACTCGCAAAAGCGGCCGGCAATGAATTTAATCCTTTTATTAGTGCTTCGCTAGTCCATTCTGCGGTGGACGTGCGGACGGAGTGCTCAATCGCTATCCCCGTTGCGCAGCAATAATCATCAAATGCCTTTGAAGTAAATTCTCCGCATTGTCCATTCGATGGACTTCACGCGATGATCGTGAAAGCATTCTTAATTTTATGATCTCGCGAGATCAGCTTTGCAAAAGCATGGTTTCTTGTTGACAATAAGCATACATGCGACCATTTCGAGGAAGCATCGATGAGCACCATAAAGTATCGAAACGGCCCTGACAAGGGCTGAATCGGGCCGCAAATATCCCCTGGATGCGTTCTAGGAATGCAGGGATTTCACTTTGCACTTTCATGACAGAGGGTCTAGTTATTAATTTCCCGGTGACACATGCAGGGCACACAAAATCTTCATGATTCGGGAAATTTTTAACATTAATACCATGACCTTGTGAGTTGTTCACTATATTTCTCATCATTCTAAGACCAGGATGACCTAATCTACCATGCCATAAAGAAAATAACTCAGAACTTCTAAAAACAGTCTTCAAGGAAGTATACACTTCGGGTGCATGAATATTCGTAGTACAACCTGATTCATATGAGGAACATTTTTCTAATACCATTTTTCCACATACCGCGTGCTTCACAATGCACAAGTATTCTTTGCCATTTTCTTCATTGGTTTCTACGTGAAAACCATTGGCGCGGATGTCTTTGAAGCTTAAGAGAGTGCGCGTTGATTCAGGGTACAAAAGGGCTTCTTCGATTACCAAAGTTGTACCCATAGGCAATATAATAGTGGCTCTTCCCGAGTCGATTACATATGAGTCGCCTCGCGATCGTAGTAATCTTTCCAATGTTCTTCGTGATCGATCGGAAGTATTTAGACTCTCTTAAGATGGTATTTGTTGTGCCACTATCAACAATGCATATCTCTTCCATTTGGGCGCTACATGATTTCTAGATAAAAGAAATATAATTCTAATCAGATAGAGGCAAAATAATCCAAATATTGCTTGCAAATTTGAAGAATACTGGAATAAAGAATAAATTTCATATTTATTCATGAGAGAAGTATGCTCTTCTAGAGCTTACAATTCATTATTCAAAAGAAAAGCTAACAACCATCATCTAAAAAATTATGCATTAAAATGTAATCAGAAATATGCAATAATTTCGCTTCTATGTCATCGATGTAAGTTTTCTTCATTTGCCATAATATTGGCTGCATTGTCGATGTCCGTGCTATTCTCGTGAGGATGAGACAAGTGGGGTATCTTCATCCATGGCATCATCATCACCGATATTGGCGGCGCGCCTCATGGGGCGCTTTTGCCTTCCTCTTAGCCTGATATGCGTTGATCACTTCCTTGGATTCTCGACATATCTTCGACCAGTGTCCCCAAGTACCACACTTGAAGCACGTTGGTTCTGCTGTCCATACGGCTTGGCGTATGTCTTTTCTTTGTCATCCTTTTTCACTGTGGCTTTGGACTTTCTTTTGGCCTGAGTCCTCTCTTTTCCACCTTGCTTGCCCTTCTTTCTATTAATGGGCTTTCTCACCTTGTAGCTATTGGCATTGACTTCTGCTGCTGCCTCGTCTGTGTGGTCGAGACATAGTTCTTGCGTAGAACATCGTCTTGCATTCCGCAAGAACTTGCATTACATCAATCGTTCGCTATACTCCTTGTATGCGCCCCGACAATAGTCGTGCACTGGATAGCATTAGGTGGAAGGTGGAGAGAGTTTTCAATCTTCTCCTCATCCGTGATCTTCTTGCCACATAGGAGAGATTGGTACAAATTCGTGCAAGGCGTAATTGTACTCGCCATCGCTTTAAAGTCCAGAAATCTCAGCGCACCCAATCTTGTTGTGCTTGGGGCAAGATGGTGTACTTGAGCTTTTCAAACCGCTCAAGTGCAGTCCAAAGCTCATGTGCACTCTCCTCACCATGTATTCGCTTCTTCAAAGTGGCCGAGAGGTGGTGCCCGAGAAAATGCAGGGCTTGATCATTCTCGCTTCTAAGAGAGGTTTCAAGGCCCCGAGAGGACCCTAGACCAATCGCCGCACGAGCTTCTTGCCCCAAGAACGATCTTCACGTCCGATGCCCAAGTGAGGTAGTTTCGACTGCAGGGGCCAGCTTCTTCAAACTCACGATTCACGATGTCTGACATCCGCATGTTTTCAAAATTCGACATTAGATTATCGTGTAATCTAATAGAAAATGGTTGCAAAAATCATAAAGTGCGTAATATAAATTGCTATGCATTGAAAAATACAAAATAAAGCAATGGATTCAAAGTTCATAAAGAATATTTATAAAATAGAGAAATAAAGCTAGAAAAATTAAAAACAGATCCAAATAAATCTTCCGATTTCCGCAATTTTTAAAATTTTCTCGCAATTTTTTTATTTTTATTTTTCCTTCTTTTCTTTTTTTCTTCTTCTTCTCTTTCTTTCCTTCCATTGAACCGGCCCATTGGGCCTCTCGCTCGCCCAAGACCACGCGGCTAGGGTTTCTTAGCCGCCCTACCGCCACCGCTTTTCTTTTACTCTTTCAAGGCCTCGTGCGTTCTCACGGCAACAAGAACGCCTCGCTCGCTCTTGCGCGCCTCTTCGCCTTCTCTCTACGCAACCCCTTCGCTTCCCGACGCAAATAAAACCGGCGCGGAGGACGGCCGGGCCGAAGCCGAGCACTCGCGAGCCACCGAGGCGGGCGGCGGCAGGGCGCGGCGAGCCGGCAAGGCGGTTAGCCGGGCCGAGGAGGACGCGCAGGAGGCCGAGCCGGGCGACGGCGCCGCGGAGGCCGAGCCGGGCCGAGGCGGCACCGCGAGGCCGACGGCGGAGACGGCGGCGGCAGCGCTGCGAGGCTGCGCGCGGCGGCGGCGCGCTGGTCGAGCCGGCCACGGGCCGCGGAGGACGAGCCGGCCGAGGCAAAGACGCGCGAGGCCGACGGCGCTGGGCGCGCGCGGGTCGAGCCGGCGACGGCGCCGCGGAGGCCGAGCCGGCCGAGGCGGCACGCGCGTGAGGCCGACGGCGGGCGACGGCGCCGCGAGGCGAACAGCGCGGCGCGGCGGCGGGTCGATCCGGCGACGGCGCTGGCGGAGGCCGAAGCCGGCCGAGGAGGCACGCGCGAGGCCGACGGCGGGCGACGGAGCTGCGAGGCCGACGCGCGCGGCGCTACAAGCAGTCGAGCCGGCGACGGTGCCGCGGAGGCCGAGCCGGGCCGAGGCGGCACGCGCGAGGCCGACGGCGCGCGAGGCCGATCAGCGCGGCCGAGGCCGACGCCAGGCGGCAGGCGCGGAGGCCGAGGTCGCGCGGCGCGTCGCAGGCCGAGCGGCGCGAAATCGACCGACGGTAGCCGCTGGGCGCGAAACCGGCGACGACCTTTTTTTTCAATGTATGAACAGTATCAATGCGCCACAATCTCGATCTGCAAGATCAAAATACTGTAGCTTCGAGCTATCTTCGTGCAGCTTCATGCCACGAGACGAACGATACCAAATGCGTAGGATAGATGCATGCATAGAAAAAGAACCGATTAGATTCAATCGCTAATTCCCACCTTTTCTCACCTTTTCAATCTGATCACCGATAGAGCTTCGTGCTGATAACGTGTTAAGGAACCTCGCTATCGAATAGTCCGGGGTTCCCGAACAGATCTAAAGTGGAGAATAGAGAGAGAGACACACACAGGTATATGGGGAGTGACGACGGAATTCTTTAGTGATTTCTGAATACTTGTACATAGGGGGGACCCCCTCCTCCTTATATAGTAGTCGCCTAGGGTTTCGGCTAAGGGACCATCGTGGGCTTTTTATTGGGCCACGTGGTTTCCCAACAGTTGTAGCGAATCCGAGTCGGTGAGTGAAGCAAACGACAGGGCTTCTTTTTTTCTTTTCTGTATATATATATTTTTTATAAGACAACAGGGCTCGTTTGGTAGCCGGTTAGGCCAGCAAGGCCCATCCCGCCACCTTCAGCTGTGGGCCGTGCAAGCCCAGCCCAAGAAGATCGTGCACTTGAATGGGCCCGAGCAACTACTCCCTCGAATTTTTTTTCTTTAATATTTATTTTCAATCTTTTTTGTGAAACTAGTCGTTAGGGTATGAAAATTGCAAAAAAGGGTACCCGTCGCCTGTATATGGGGCGATCGCCCCATATACGGGCGATCGGTGCTAGGTAGAGCTGGCGGATGGGCGGCGACCAAGACTGACGGGCCGGCCGCCGAGGCACGCCCATCTAGGCACGGCGTCTTGGCCGTGTCGTGCGTGCCGTGCCCGCCATGGGCCGGGTAGAGGCCGTGCACGCGACGCCGGGGCATGGGCGTGCGTGCCGCCCCGGCACGAATAGGCACGGTGGGCCTCGGCCGCCCCCACCACCGTGTAAAAAAAAAAATTGGAAAAAATAGAGAAAATAGGAAAAATATTGAAAAATTAGGAAAATGAGGAAAATATGTAGAGTTAGAAAATAGCATAAAATGACGTACAATAAATTGAGACAAAAATGTAGAACATGTAACAAAGAGCTTTATTAATGTTTGGATGGTTGCCTCGTTAAAAACTTTGTCAAGTAAAACTCATCTAGAGAAAACCTTGACAAAGAAAAGAGTACAACTAAAGCTCTAAGCCTCTAATACATACTAAGAGGTAGATGGAGGGTCTTCGCCATTGTCGAGGTAGAGATTTTCAAGGCTTCCTCTAGTTCTTGGTTTTCAATGAATGTTGAGTTCTTGAATCAGCGTGTTCCCAATCTTTGATAGTCATGAGCATCTCCACCATATCACTCGATAGGCTTGTTCTTCTCTCCTCCAATATTCTCGTTTGAGAGATCAAGGCGACTTGAGGAAACCGTCGAGATCGGAACAGCTTAACACATCTCGAGCTAATATGGATAGCAAGGATATGTTAGCTTGTGCTCATGCCACCATTGAACAATATTGAAGACATCGCCTCCTTCTTGTTAGTAATCCAACGCGCCACTGTCCATATAGGCGATAGTTCCCCACAGAGACTTGTTGGTCGCGCTTGTATCACCACCGTCAGAGAACCTGCATCAAGAAGAAGAAGAACCCAGATTTTGCCCCACGCGGTCTTTTTCTTACCCGCGATAGGTACAGGAGGTCGTTGCAAACGAACTCCTTGATGCTTTTGTTCGTACTTATTGTAAACTTCTGCTAGTTTAGTACGAACAAGAGTAAAATAAATTGAATAATCTTCCCCAGAACATCACCTAAAAGGGAGAGGACGTTACCAAATCCTCTAAGTTTTGCTCTAGGATCTAAAATAAAGGCGAAGGCATATAGAAGTGGAATTTCTTTCCAATATTTCAAATATTTGGATTTCATTGCGATGATGTAATCTCTTAAAATCATGTCATTTTCGTTGTTCTTAAATGGGTAGCCATATCTAAGATATGATGCACAATTAGAGAAGATGTGGGTTCATAAACCATGCGGATAAAGCAATCAGGAGTCATAAAAACTTCAAGAAATCAAGTAACTTTGATGCAACATACCAATGTTCTTCGATAATAAATCACGTTGAGGGTGATGTGTTTGAATGAAAACCTCAAATGTGCTCTTATATGGCGTAAGGTTCTAAGCATTAAGTAAGTAGAATTCCATCTTATTGGTATATCTAAACCAAATATTCTTGGACGACGCCCATTGCAATGCAAAAATTTTATAAGATGCTATTCTAGCATTAGAATGATTCATAAAAGAAATTGCCAAACGGAAAGGTGCAATGTAACGCTCTAACGGGCAAGTCCACTTTTAACTATAAGGTTAATAATATGACAGCACAACGTTGATGAAGCAAAAATGATTCAAAGATAAGTACCAAATATTGGAGTGAGAATATTCATTATGAGGTATTTATGAGGCATTATCTAAAGTTATAGCAAAATCTTATCACCGAGACCAAAGTCCTCCACCACCCTAATAATACTCTCAAAGAATATTCTCTCCAAAGATGTGCGACATCAATTAGTTTGAAACCTATAATTCTTTTTCTAGTTGCCGCTTTGGTTGACATAATGAGCAACTACGCTAATATAATCTTGCTTAGCCCTACCACTCCATATGTCCAAGTCAAAGATACGGAAAATGTGCAAGTATTGAACATGGTTTTTAAATTTTCACGACAACTATTGTAATACTTAACTACATCTCTACTAGTTGTCCTGTCTAGATACTTTACTAAATTTTGGATTATGTGCACGCTTAATGTAATTTTCAAAATCAAGACTCTCGCCAAAGTTTAAAGGTAAATCCTGTGATGCAATTAAGCGCATAAGAGATTGCCTAGCTACATCGCCACTATATTCCCAGCCTGGATCGAACCATCCGGTTGTATATTAGTTGTGTCTGCCTCATAGCTGCTCCTATTTTCGCATTGCAACTTTCAATATGCCTATGCAAGTGTCCTGCACTTCAGAGATTTTGCAGATAAAACATGATGACATTGTTTACAAACAAGAACTCTTACCTCTTTTCCTTTCGTGATCCGTCCTCGCTTGCTTGTCTAAAAATCCCAAACTCGATGTCCGCCTCGCTTCTTCGCCAAGTGGATGTCGAGCTAGAAGCACTCATGGTCATGGAGCCCGATGGTTCTTCTTGTCCATGATGTTCTTCAGTGCTTCATTTCGGTATGGTCGACAAATCTTGAAGGATTCAAGGTCCTCCGAGCGATCCCGAAATCGGAGATGGGAAATGATCCATGCAAAAATCAGAAATGAATATTTCAATATTAGTAAAAATAATAAAACAATACAATTAGCAAAATTCAAGATGACAAACCTCTTGTGTTACCGAAGCTCGAGTTTGAATTTCTCCGAATTTTAGCAAAATTTCTCCAATTTTGCTAAATAACTACAAACAAGATCACAATTTTCACAAGATGATCAATAGAGAAGATGATGAGTGAATGGGTGTTGATGAGGAGAGGGTCCTCCTATTTATAGGAAACAATTCGGGATTTTTGCTCGCTTTTTCAATTTTTATCAATTTTTAACCCCTAACGGCTATAAACGGTCAAAAATTCGGAAAACGGCCGCGTTCGCGCTCAGCCGCCAAGACGTTCGCGCCAACGGTCGGCACGGCGGCGGGAACGCCGGCGCCGTACCACCGCGCCCGCCGCACCGCCTCTCCTCTACCACGCGTGCCCGACGCCCTCCTCGTGCGGGCCGTGCTTTGGCCCACCGTGTTCGGGCCGGCCGGTCCTCACCGCGGCCGCGCCGCGCGCCGCCCATGGCGGCGCCCGCCTAAGCACGCCCACGGCCTCGTCGCCGCCGCCGGCCCGCCCGCGCCGGTTGCGTGCCGTGCCATGGGCCGTGCCTACGCGAAAAAGCCGTGGCGGCACGGCCGGCCCGCCCATATGGACAGCTCTAGTGCTAGGGATAACGGCCGCTAATCTGTAGGGAAGAAATCGTCCCATACAGGCGTAATCGATTTTTTTAATGTTATTTTTAATTTGTTTTCCGAGAATAATCAATGGGAAAAATAACAAAATGGCCATAGTATCGATGTACTTTAATATTTTATATCTTTAAATACTTGATACCTCTTAGCATTGATTAAAATAAATATTAACTAAAATGGCCATAAGTTAAAAACACTAATCTTTAAATACGTGATACCTCTTAGTATTGATTTACTGTAATATTTTATATCTATTGGCCATAAGTTAAAAGCGCTAAGCTTTAAATTTTTGATACCTCTTAGTATTGATTTACTGTAATATTTTATATGTAAGTGACTCGAAGTCGTAGCTTTCGCAGGAAGTCAAAAGCGAGCATTTGTCTCACAACAGACACACACTACCGCCACGCCTAACTACATCCGACGTGCGCTGCGCACTGATCCTACGCGCATGGTATATTAGTGCTATTAAAATATCGGGAAGTACCGTTAAATGTCGTCGATACCGACCAACAGGCGATTAGGGGCAGTCGCATTACTAGGAATGTCCAATTAGAACAAGATAAATTTTAAAAATATTTATTAATATATAAAGATTTACATTATGTTGTGAAAAGTACTATATGCCATGCAAATTTGAATTGTATAAATCAATTTTACTTAAAGACCATTTAGTGTATTATGAACAAACTATACAAACCATGGCTCAAAAAATCCTGAAATAAATATGTCTTGTTCGTAGGGTGTTAGGTGTCCCATGTTTTCAAAAACATTTAGGAAAAAACTCAGTTGAATAAACCAAATGACTATAAGTAGCCTCACTTGCATGGCACACTTAAGCCTTTTCGGCAGCCCGTGAAATATCATGTTTAAATGTAATTTGTAGGGAGAACGGGCCAGATTCGCTCTTTGATATATGCAGTACTATATGGCGGGAAAATATTTTATTTACACCTTGCTTTGCATATTAATTGTACCAGTGCAATAACCCTAAGTATTATGGTCGAGGCAACAATGAAACGCTTAATCCTTTTCGGCAGCCCGTGAAATATCATGTTTAAATGTAATTTGTAGGGAGAACAGGCTAGATTTGCTCTTTGATATATGCAGTACCATATGGTGGGAAAATATTTTATTTACACCTTGCTTTGCATATTAATTCTACCAGTGCAATAACCCTAAGTATTATGGTCGAGGCAACAATGAAACGGTGAAGTCTTTTCGGCAGCCCGTGAAATATCATGCTTAAATGTAATTTGTAGGGAGAATGGGCCAGATTTTCTCTTTGATATATGCATTACCATATGGTGAAAAATATTTTATTTACACCTTGCTTTGCATATTAATTCTACCAAAGGCAATAACCCTAAGTATTATGGTTGAGGCAACAATGAAACGCTTAAGCCTTTTCGGCAGCCCGTGAAATATCATGTTTAAATGTAATTTTTAAGGAGAACAGGCAAGATTTTCTATTTGATATATGCACTACCATATGGTGGGAAAATATTTTATTTACACCTTGCTTTGCATCCAAATTGTATTAGTGCAATGACCCTAAGTATTGCAAAACGAGGGTGAGAGGGAGATTAGAGAGCGGTCGATTGACATATCAGAAGTTACTGCGGAAAATAAGGTAGGCTACACTCTTTATTATGGCTTAAAACTGAAAGGAGTACCACGAACAAGAAAAATAATAGTTAAAACTAGACGTCTACTGAGTGCTTCGAGGCTACTTCCCATTCGCCCATGCCTCCGGTGGGGCTTCTAGCACGCCGCGCCTCTCTCGCTTCTCTCTCTCTCACCTCCTTCTCCTCCGATTCTTCCACGTGCCTCCTCGCGTGCGGCATGACGCCGCTCTTGAAGCCGCGTGAACTCCTCTTGCCGCTTGGCTTGATCAAGGAGCTCGTGGTCTTCGGGTTGATCTCCATATCAAACCACCGCTCAAATTCACATAGTGGCGGAGGTGATCGCATGAAACGTAAATTAGCAAAGTTTCATGTACAAATATTACGTAACACATACGATTGTTACCATCTGGCGATCCTTCAGGCTTTTCTCCGGCGGATCGAAGGCGTAGTTGCGGCACTTCCAATACCTCCTCTTCCAACTTGGAATTTCTCAAGAGCGGATAAGCCTGCAAGAATCTCCGCACATACACATCAGTGCTACAGCTCCACGAGGTAGGAAGAGATCTTGGTATGCTAAATTGCTCGGGCATGCACTTCCTTCTTTCTTTGCTTTCCCCTTTCCCTTTCCACTTGCACGCCTTGGCATTTTCGATTGATCCTCTACTTATTTTTTTCTCCCTCCTTCCCTCCTCTGTTCTATTCTTTCTTCCTCTTTCGCTGCTGCCTTTGCGAGACCGCGAGCGAGAAAGAATGTTATAAAGGGTAGATATCGCCAGGATATGGAGCGATCGCCCCTATGTAGGGCGATAGGTGCACCCAGCCGTTAATGCTGGCCTCTCCAGCCGTTATGGACGGTGGTGTGTTGTCACGTCGTGTGAGAAAGTCAAAGCGATGACAACACAATTAATAAAACATACATAGATGTTCACAATTTAAAGTGATTAGGCACTCATGTTAATAACTCAGACAGTTATACAATATGGTGCTGAACGTAAAGGCATTACAAAAATACATCTGTACAACAAGTCAATCACGGCCACGCTTCCTGATCTGGCCCGTGGGGTACGTGAGTGGCGACAGCGGACGGGCGTCCCTCCTAGGCCGGCCCTGTGGCGAAGGGGTAAAGTGGTGTGGCGGCGACCCGGACGTACCCTAGGGTGGTGCTCCCGAGAGCTGAGAGGGGGCGAGGTAGTCGGTCGATGTGCATCGCCTCCAGTCAAACTTGACGCCCGCAGGTCGCCAAAACCACCCCGGGTCCCGTGGGCGCGAGATGACGAGGGAGCCTCTCACCATCGCCCCCACCGCTGCGTGGGAGCGTAACGAGGAACCACCGGATAGGGCGAGACGACAAAGGAGCCTCTCAACCCACCGCCCCACTGCGCCGCGTGGGAGCATAACGAGACCGCCGGGTAGGGCCAAGTCTGCCGCCCACGGGACGTGGTGCGTTGCATCCGGCGACGCCTCCACGCCTCGAGGTGTCCAGCGAACCAACCGCTCGCCCTATCGATGATCCGCCATAAGATGCCTCGATCTCAATGGTGGTCATCTCAGATACCCGCCCGGACGCGCGCCAGCATGGACGTAGCCTCCACGTCCACCTCCATTGCGAGATGTGCCTGCATGTAAGGCCGGATTGATATTAAGTAATTTACATGAAAAAGACGTACCCATGTAGCTTCGACAGACACTTATCATGAGTTGTCCCTCTGGGACATCTGTGAAGGGTACGTATCCGTCACCGATTCCTGCCGTGCGACATACGGTGCTGGTGTGTACCCCACCCTAAGGCGAGTCCGCAGGACGAACCACTCTATGTACTCATCGTACATGTCATGGTCGTACGGCAATGCAAAAATAGGAAATACATACAACATTCATTCTGCAGAAATGCGGAGTACTCACCAGAGACGACTGTGAGCGCCACGCGACAACGTGATGAGGCGACAAGGAAAAGATCGCAACAGTCGAATCGCCGCAAAGACTCGGTGCGGCGAGTACTCCTCGACACACAGGTCGAAGACCAGAACCTTACGGGTGAGCCAGAACGACTCATCTCGTGTGCAAAGCACGGAGACCCCGTAAGGTGCTTAGGTATGGACGTCGTACGCGCTGTATGGCGTCCACCGCACGTCCTCGTCGTGGAGGTGGTTGAACTCCCAAACGAACTCGAGGTAGGACCTCCTCACCTGTCGGTGCGCGTACGTCCGCTACGAGGAAATAAGAAATGGCGGATGTTATGGAAGTGTGTAAGTAGGGAAAAAGATAGAAGGGAGCATACTTGTCGTCGGACCCAGTAGTGGTCCATAGTGGGCCAGTCCACCGGGTCATCTCCGTACAGGTCCTGCGGGTACGGTGCGGTGTCAACAGCTGGCCTGCCGACGGAGAAGCGCTCCCAGGACCACAACTGGAGCAGTAGGACGTAACCTGACATCGTCGCGTCTTGGTCTGCCCAAGAGACGGTGTCGCACAGACCTCTGTATGTCGCCGCAAGCACAGCAGAGGTCCACGACCACTGCACCATCTGTTCACAATGAAGAAGTTAGACATGTCATGCACAGAGGAGATTTCAACGGAGTGTCTTACCTCATCCTTTGGGGTGTCGGCGATGTGCTGGGCGTACTCGATCAGGTGCCGGTCTACCGTGTTCCCGTGGGAGGATGGGAACATCACCCAACCGAACAGCAACAGGAGATTGCGGGTGGAGCAGCTCAGCCTGCAGCATTTGGCACAAACATTATCAGCAACTTAGCGCTTCTCTGTTAACTTGCAATGAAAGAGGTACTAACCGTGAACTGAAGCAACCACGCCTTCGTCGGTCCGTGCCGCTCACCCTGCCTGAGGGGCTAGTAGGGGGCTGCCCGGGGGTGCCGCTGCACCTCGGCAAACCGCACGGACAACTCCACGTGCCACGTGACGGAGGCGTCGTGCGGCGCAACTGCAAGACCCGCACAGGGGAGTCCTAGGAGGTAGGACACGTCCTGCAGCGTCGGAGCCATCTCTCCGTAGGGAAGGTGGAACGTGTGCGTCTCTGGTCTCCACCGGTCCACGAGTGTGGCCAGTAGGGACCGGTCGTACCTGAAACTTGGCACCTGCCTGCTCTCTAACGGGGTAGTGACCTGCTCCACCATCCTATAGAGAGGAAGTAAGCCAGCCGCTCGCAACCTGCATGTAGTGTATTGCGTCGTTAGAATTGCATTCACAGGTAAGTACATGTATATAAAAGAGTGAAAGCGTTGTCAGCTTACCGTGGAACCCAGCGTGGGTCAATACGAAGCAGCTCGTTGGGCACCCGAGGCCGAAGTATCCTTAGCTATCGGTTCTCCTCTCATGAGTACCTAGATCGTGAGTCGATCCACGGTTGCGCCTAGCAGATCAAGGCAAGGTCGCGCCATCGTCGCCTGTTACAAAGCAAATACAATAAATCTGTTAGTAAATAAATGTGCACACAAAATGAAATGCAAAATAACGAAATGTAGCATATTTAACTAACAATACAATGGAAGTCCAGAAAGCTAAAAGAATCTCATGTTATAAATATACTAAATATGAAGATATGTTCGATGAAGCACACAACGTCGAAAATTACATTATCCGCATAGCAATTAACTGGTACATCGAAAATTACATGATACGAGCAACAACTAATGGTACATCAAAATTACATGATTGGAACAATACCTTTGGTACATCGTAAATTAAATGATGGGAACAACATCAAAAATTACATTATCCGCAATTACAATGCGCTTCCGACTCGTCCATATCGTTCCGAATACGCCGTGCCCTTCGACGCTCGACCTTCTGCTTCAACATTCGGATGTCCGCACCCATCAATGGTCCGAGGGGGTCATGTGAACGATCCATCCACTCGGTATCCGTGACACTCGTGATGCCACGTGTTGAGAACACTTTGCTTGTAGTAGTAGGGGAGATGTACGGACGACATGATTGATGCGCCTCGACGGTTGCGGCAATGTCGTGCAGCACGGCAAGTGCAATAGGCGTGGTTTCGGCGGGAGCACTCACATCACCGTCAAGTATGCACAGATGGGAAGTCCTCTCCGGTGGGCACCTCTGCGACCTCGGCCATCGCAAAGGCACATGGTATCTCTATTCCACGCCACTCTCTAGTGTCACCCGATGTGTCCAGTGCCTTTCTTGTTTTCTTGGACATGTACGTAGATACAACCGTTGATTAGAACAATCGATTTTTCACATATATGCTACTGAGTTCTTATATCGCTCAATGAAATATCTTTGTGTCCCTAGTAAGACACCTTCAACTATACCCACCAAAGGAAGGCATCCGTGCCTTTCATTACCCAGATTGTAAATCTCCACCGTGTTCGTTGTCATGATTCCATAATGCGAACCACCTCGCCATGCAAAAGGGACCATTTCTCCAAAGGCTCGTGGTCGATCCACTCGGTGAAACTCTTTGTGCTTGGTCCCCGCCTACACCGAATGTTTGGGGCGTCCGTCGGAGCGCACACAAGGCTGTGGGGTCCTCTCCTTGCTCGTGGTAGACCATCGGGTTCCTTGATGAACTAGCAAGATTCTTGGATTCATTGATTGCTTCTTCGTTAATTCATCCAACGTCCTCCAAAGCGCCGAACTTCCTCCGCTGGTTTTGTTTACACACCGCTTGAACATGTTCATAAACTCCTTATTCCCGAACTAATGGAAAAATTGGCACCCATGTGCCTCATGCACCACCCGCTCTTCGTGTCCGCCACTTTGTCGCTCCCACGACGTTGGACCCTTGTTGCATATTCACGATCGCTTTAGCAGCCCTCGCATGTCGGTCATGGATGACACAAACATCAGCCCGCCCGCAACAACTTCCAGATTCACTCTTTCAAGGAACCAAGCTAGCTCTCGTGTTTTCCTCCACGAAGGCCAATGCAACCGATATAACCTGGTTGTTGGCGTCCACCGCGATCGCAGCTAGAATCTGGCCCTTGTACTTCCCCGTGAGGAATGTGCCGTCCATGCAAATGACCGGGCGACAGTGCCGGAACGCATTTATGCATGCGCCGAGGGCGAAGAAGGCACGCTGCAAGGCCTACTTACCCGCGCACACACCACCCGTAGGAAACTCCGCAAGGTTGATGGATGTACTAGGATTCCTACATGCTATTGCCCTGAGTAAGTGGGGAATATTCTCGTAGGAAGCCTCGTACGGCCCGAACCGTATTTGCAGAGCTGTCCTTTTCGCTCTCCATGCCTTTCCGTAGCTAATCTTGCATCAAACCTCTCCTCCACTACCGTGATAATAGATCGAGGTGGAGGTGCGGATTGCCCACGATCCGACCATAAAACACATTTGCCACCCAAGTGGATTGACATGATTATGTGTCCCCTGCTCCGCTTCTTCCAATTCACGCTATGCTCCATAACTATAGAACATTTCAATAGTCCTTCCACTTCCCTTGTATGCATGCACCGCCATGGGCACGAATCAACTACGCACTTCACGTCATACTCCTTTTTGGTGGACTTCACTACCCTGAATTGCCGCCAAGAGACATTGCCTAGTACTTCACCGCATCCATCACAACCTCCTTAACTTTATATATGGCCCCCTACATGACCTCGTTCTCACGATACTCCCATGCATCAATGTTTCCTTCATTCATTGTTAGGTCTTGGAAATTGTAATTGGTCCACGCACCAGGGATAGGCACCTCAGGAGTATTGTCCTCCTCGTCGGAGTGTTCACCATCAGCGACTTCCTCATCCACACGGTCCTCCTCCTTCATCAGGTGAACTATGTCCTGCACCTCCTCCCCCTCGTCGGTCACCCCTCGCGCCTCCACCACTGTCTCCTCGGCCCCTTCGATCCCCTCACCACCGCCAGTCTCGTGCTCCTCGTCTCCGGGCTCCTCGCCACCTTCATCTTCGCATTCTTCTATATTTGACGTCCCCTCCCCCGTAATATCTACCCCGACATCACGAACTTGCGACACCGATGGAGCTACCGGGTAGCACTGTACCAACAACATCAGCGGCCAACCCCGCTCTAGGCAAAACCAACATAGCTCCTCCATATTGATGTCACGTTAATAGGAATCAACTCTCCATAAAAACAGTCTTGCGCACGGCTTACTACCGCTCTGACCCGCAACCGAACAGTCTGGGCATCCAAATTGAACATCCGAGACATCCACTCCAACAAACCCTTGTATGTCTTATCGCTCGGTCTACATATGCCCCGTACGACTCTTGAAAATGATGATAAATCTACCCCATCCGCCCCCTGTGCTATCTTCCCATCTCCATAAAATATTTGGAAATACAATTTCTCCGACATGCTGCAACGTCCGACGAAAATATATTACTCTAAAATATAATAGACAAAACGTATATTGATCGTACTAAAAAATCAACTATAAATATATCATTCGACTATAAATAAGTAATTCGATTTGCCTACCATACGTTCTAACATTAAATTTCTACCACATTACATTAACCCTACCAAATTAAATTTCTAAATATTGCCTAATATTTCTATCAGATTCAATTTCTAGATAATAAATACTACATTAAATTTGTACATACTAAATACTACACAATCCAAAATTTCTAAAACTAAAACTATATTAAATTTCTAAATATTAACTGCTACACTAAATTTCTAAATACTACACAATCCGAAAATTTCTAAACGCTACACAATCCTTAAATTTCTAAATATTAAATTCTACAATAAATTTCTAAATACTACACAATCCTAAAAAAATTTCTAAACACTAAACAATCCTAAAATTTCTAAATACTACAATAAATTTCTAAATATTAAATGCTACATTAAATTTCTAAATACTACACAATCCTAAAAAAAATTCTAAACACTAAGGCCCTGTTTGGTACGGCTCCAGCTCCACCAGATTCATGGATCTGGTGAAGCTAGGTATTTGTAGCTCCACAGATCCGTGAAGCTAGATCTGTGGGTATATTAAGAGTGTTTAGGTAGGTCATATTATTTAATTTTAGACTAAAAATATAAACTTAATTCTATTTATTTTAGCCTACAAGATTCAGATCTGACGTGGAGCCAGAATCTAGAGCTCTACCAAACAGGGCCTAAATAATCCTAAAATTTTTAAATACTACAATAAATTTCTAAATATGAAATGCTACATTAAATTTCTAAATACTACACAATCCTAAAAAAAATTCTAAACACTAAACAATCCTAAAATTTCTAAATACTACAATAAATTTCTAAATATTAAATGCTACATTACATTTCTAAATACTACACAATCCTAATTTTTTTCTAAATTTACCTCAACGTCGAAAATGACGAATCGATATTTTTCTTCCCCTCTTCTCTTTTTCTCCCCTTCTTCCCCTCTCCTCTCTTCTCTTCTTATGCTCGCTCGGTTTCTTTTGCTCTTCGGTCGAATGAGCAAAAAGCGGCACTGGCGCTCAAAACCTCCCCGCCGCCCCAGACAGGCGACGCTCTCACAGGCGACATGTTGGTGGCTGTTGGTGGCCGCCGTTAAGAGCCGTCAGGCCAAGGAGATATCGCCCGTATATAGGGCGATCGTCCCATATACGGGCGACGAGCATCTACTTCTATTAATTCTCTACCCTAACATTAGTTTTGAAAAAAAGATTAAAAATAAATATTAAATAAAAAAATTCCTACTCCGACGATAGGGGCGATCGCCCTCTACACGGACAACATATTGGTGGTTGTTGGTGGCCGCCGTTAAGAGCTGTCAGGCCAAGGAGATATCACCCGTATATAGGACGATCGTCCCATATACGGGCGACGGGCATCTACTTCTATTAATTCGCTATCCTAGCACTCGTTTTGAAAAAAAATTAAAAATAAATATTAAATAAAAAAAATTCCTACTCCCTCGCGGCCGCTCACGGCTCACCTGCCTTGACGTCGCTTTCGCCGCCGCCGCCGCCGCCGCCATGGGAGTCTCAGAACACGGCCTAGGCGCCCGGTATCTCTTTGCTCGAGGTAAATTGCCTTCTGTGTTTGGTGCAAGAGATTGTTTAGTTCCTGATCCCCCACCCCACCCCCTGGTATATGCCTCGTTACGACTGAATTTCCTACTGGTTCATAGGTTCAGCAGGATGGGATATTGGAATGCGCTCTTGTGGTTGCGCAAGGGTAACAAAGCTACAGGCTCACCCAATGATTTTCAGTAAGTACACGCAAGCTAATCCAGATTATTATGATTCGCTTCTGTTGTGATGCTCCCGTACCATTGCTGTCGAGTGTTCCTATGCTGTTCATTGGTGTTGGCCTACTATTAGTACTCTGCTTGCGTCATTCAGTCCTTGGTATACTTGTGCAATTGCGTTCATTCGCAATTGGGATGGGTTGCTTGATGAGCTAAAGGCTTTTCTGGTCAAAGATTACTTTTCCTGGCAAACAACAACAGCAACAAAGATAAAGATCACCATTTCTTTATTTGCGCATGTTTTTAATGCTCTGAGCTCGTTTAGGTTGCCCATCTTAAAAGACGTTGTGTAGGCCTGCAGTTAGTGGCTCATGGCATAATGAAAAATATCAGAAATGCTAGTCAGAGGTTTTCTGTTAAGTGGATACTAAGCTTACAGATTCCAATTTTTCAAGTATCTATAACATATTGATCGATAGATCAGGTGTTCCTACAACAACCTATACTACTACATGAAAGTGATAAAGTATTATAATGATAATATCTCGTGTCATAACTTGGTATTATGGGTTAAATTGTTAATAGATTCTGCAACCTCACCTAATACCTTGATGTCGAGGGTTAGTCGACCTTGTATTGGTTTCTTTACTAGAGCTCATCCAATGAATGCAACTTTGTTACCTGGAACAGGACTTAAAAGCATGCTTCTTATCACAGAAACTTAAGGACAAAAATAGTGCTTTGCTTGAGTGTATAATTGCAACTCTAATTCTGAAACATGTGAGTTTCTTCGACTAAAATTTGATCAGGTGGAATATATTTTACCATCAGTAAAGATATCTTACTTGTGTCCATATTGCCATTCTGGTGGTTTATTTGTAAACATTCCTTCAATTATTTAAAAGACTAGCTGCATCATAGTATCATCCTTGCCTTGCATAACTAATATACATGCATGAACTTTTGTATATGTGCAAATCTTTTGTACTGGTGGTGTGAACTTAAAAGCAACCAATGGGGAGCAATAAAGCATTCTGGTTTACAGCAGTTATTTTGCAACTGTAGTTGATTTTAATACAAGAGTGCAAGCTTTGACTGCCCTTTAATAGGTTTACAGTAGTTTCATTTCAGAAAATTAAAGAGGAACAGATGTGAGATATCGATTGCAATATCATTGTCATGGAATGCCATATCCAAGGACTAACAGATTTATGGTATTGCTCTGTGCTGGTCCATCTGCAGGTCAGTTTTGGTACATTCACTGTTGATATCTTGAATTGGTCCTGACTCCTGACTTAAGTACAATGGGAATTTGAGACAGGTCTATAGGTTTATGCTGGATCTGATTCTATTAGTGTTGTTCTTATCATTGAAAATAACCATAACAACCGAATTATATAGTGAATTTCATGTAAATATTCTTTTTGAAGCCTACATTATGCAAGCATGTTTTGTTTTACTCTTATATGCAATAAAATATCATGGCCCAAAAATGACTTTCTTATTTGCAAAAAAAAAGAAAAAAAAGAAAAAGAAGAAAAACCCTCCGATGCCAGCTGGGAGGAACTTAGCAACTAAGTTGTGCGAGATATTACAACTTGCAAGTTAATGATCTTGCCTGTTCAATTTGCTTGGAGAATATATTTTGCTTGGCCTTTTTGTTTTCGCTTTTCTTTAATTTATTCCTATCAACAATTACTTACTCCCATACTTGTCTTGTACGCACCCTTATGAAGGTGGGGAGTAACTAAGTACTTCGCATATTATTTCATATTTTAAACTAAACATTCACATCGCTTCGCAAGCAGCTTGCTCACTCTACTTAGAAAATTCTGAATATAGTGTATCATGTTTCATTAGTTGTACATTGCAGAACAAATGTAAAGTATGGCAAGTAACCGAACACTGGATCGCATATATTAGGAAGAGTAGCTCAGCTAACATAGAATACTACATTTAAAATTAATACAATGGGCAATTGAAGCTGGCACATATGGACATATAGTACTATATAGTAATCCGTATTAAAACCCCAATGCCTACTCTGTATATAAGTAATTAAGTCACCTGACCACCTTACTGCTCAGATGCTAAAATTAAAATGCACACAGGGCTCCATGTGATCTGGATTTTTTGCACAGTAGTAGTCCACTATTGAACCATTACATTAGTTTGCAAAGTGCTTGTGCATATATGTAAATGGAACATATCATGTCCGCATTTTTCGTTGTTAGCCCATTTCGGATGCAAAATCATCTCTCCCCTGTTATTTATAGATGCGTAAGGTCGTGATGGTTTGTGGCTAAATTTTAAACTTAGGTAAATCACCTAATCTCTTGAATTGTCTTCTGTTAGTGCATTTGCTTACAAGTCTTACTGTTCTGTTTAAGAGATAAACAAATCTGTTCTTGGTAGAGTTTTATTATTGTTTCCCAGTTCTTATATTAAATTTGAGCTGAACTAGGACTGTGGGAGGTTTTAATGTTCTCGCAGTTCTAAATTTTAGATTGTTAAATGTACTTGCCTATTTTTTAATTTATGTGTGTGTCTTTTCTTTTTTGAAGGACAGCTAGGCTGTGAATTATATTAGATAAGAGAAGAGATTACAGGAAAAAGACGCAGGATTCTCGCACAGGTGAAAATACAAGAGGAGCACAACAAAAACATGTGGAAGGGCGCTTGGTGGGTCAAGCGTGCGCTGCGAAGATTTTAGTGAACACTCCAATGATGATCCGCACCATCGCCTGCGTCTTTGAGGGATTGAAAGATATCCTCATTGCAATTGTATTCGTTCAAACACTCTGTTTTTCTCTCTCCACCATTGCCAACATGTTAGAGTAATCAGGGTTCTAACAGCTTTGCGAAGTCTTGGCTGGAGGCTTGTTTGGTGGAGGCACCAATCTTGGAAGGTTGCATCAGGCATCCAATGGCTTGGTTTGAGCGATGGTAACTTTGCCCATGTGGCCACGGCCTCCCATAAGCGTCGAACTTGTGGGCAGTCTATGAATAGGTGATATGCAGTTTCGAGATTCCGGTAGCACATCGGGCAAAAATACTGATTTGGCCACCCCCTGCGTTGAAGCCGCTGCGCTGTCCATAGTCGGTCATGGTTTGTGAGCCATAGGAACACTTTGCATCGCAGAGGAGCCCACGTGGACCAGACTGTGGCATGGAATGAAACGAAAGTACTTGCTGCGAATTGCATGCGGTATGCTGATGAGGCTGTGTAGATGCCAGAAGCTGTTTGATTCCAAGTTATAGAGTCTGGAATTTGAGGGTGTAATTGCACAGACTGAATTTTGACCCATAATTTGATGTATTGAAGTAATAGCTCAGGTGTCAGTCCTTGTCGGATGTCTCTAATCCAGTTATTGTTAGATAGGGCATCTAGCACAGAGCGCGACTTGCGCTGGAGTGTTTGAAGAGGTCCGCACATGGTGTGAAGGCGCCATTCCTTGAAGCCATCCGTCCGCCCGTAAGGTTCTTCGTTCGCCGTCTCCAATGGTTATCTTTGGTGGCAGCGGAGAAAAGCCGGCAATCAATTCGATCGACGGCGAGACATCCCAATCCATGGCCTTTCCGCGGCCTGGCCCATCCGAGCCACGGCCATGGAGGCGGAGCGCCTCGCGAATCTGTCTAGGTCGAGCACTCCTAAGCCCCCATGTTGTGCAGGCGGCATCGTTGTCCATCGACTTTGCGTTCCCTCCGTGAATCGGCCCTTTGCTCGCCCATAAGAATTTTCTCCGCATTTATCTAGTTTGAAAAGAAACTTTTGGGGCCCGGATTGCGATGAGCAAGTAGATCGGGAGCGATGAGAGGACCGCTTGACTAAGATGAGACGCCCCCATGGTGAGATGGTCTCGCTCGCTAGCTCGCTAGACGACGCGCCGCTTTGTCCAAAATGGGTTGCGATCCGCACGTCGAGCCGCCAAGAGTGAGTGGCATGCCCTGTATTTGATGGGAAAATTTGAAATTCCTCCTGAAAGGGCTGCAGGATGCTATGAATGTTCGGATGATTTCCTCCGATCGGGCGCTATAGAACTTTTGTGCATGTTGACTCAAGACCGAGGCTTCTCCGAAAGAATTGAGGATACGGATGATTGCTTCAAGTTCGCTTCTAACCGGTTCGGAAGATTCTTGCATCATCCGCGAAGAGTGAAAGTCGGAGAGAGGTGCACGTCCTCTTAGAGGGGATAGGACGCCATCTTGGGTGGCTTTGGTGAGGATGTAATGCAACAGTCAATGGCAAGCAAGAAGAGATAAGGCGATAAAGGGTCGCTCTGCTCGAGCCAGCCGGTGCTTGATGTGAGGCCCGGCACCCCATTTAGGAGGACTGATGAAGTGGATGTTGCGAAAGAGATGGATAACTGGATCTCGCCATCCGGGCCGAACTCGCGTGCTTGGAGCAGTCCAATAAATACTCCCAGGAAACAGAGTCGAAAGCCTTTTCAATATCGAGCTTTAGCATCAGAGCTGGGGTATGACTTCGATGGTATGCTCTAGCGCAGTTCTGGACCCACAGAAAATTGTCCTGTATACATCTCCCTTTGATGAAAGCCGATTGTGACGTTGACACGAGGGAGCTTATATGTCTGGAGAGGCGTAAGGCTAGAACTTTTGAGAAAATTTTAGCCACCGAGTGGATGAGGCTAATCGGTCGGTAATCTGCAGCGCTGCCTGTGGCTTCCTTTTTCGGGATCAATACTATCGAAGCCATGTTTAGGATTTGGAAATCTCGAAGTTGGCAATTTTGAATGGAAAGGAGCACGGCCATGATGTCTGGTTTGATGATTTGCCAGCAGTGCCTGTAGAAGGTGCCAGTGAAGCCATCCGGACCCGGTGCCTTCTCCGCAGGCAGCTGGCTAATCGCCTGCAGGACCTCGCCCTCTGAGAAGGGCGCATCGAGGTCTTGGACGTCGTGGGTAGGGAGGCCGAGACATGGCCAATTTATCACTTTGGAGCGGGTGGCCTTTTCTCCCAGCAAGGAATTGAAGTGTTGGAACAAAGACTGCCTTATCATCGTCTTGCCGACTGCACGAGAGTGGTATTAAGGGACTGAATGAAGTTTTTCCTCCGTCGGCCATTTGCTCTCAGGTGGAAAAAACGGGTGTTTGCATCCCCCTCCTTGAGCCAGCAAATGCGGGAGGCTTGCCTTTTGCGTGCTTTTTCAACGTCTGCGTAGCCGAGAACTCTGATCTTAAGCGCCTTCCGAAGGGTGCGTTCGGCTTGGCTCAGATCCCTGGATTCCTGAGCAGTGTCAAAACGTAGGATCAGGGTGTTCGCAAGGTGGAACTGGAGCTTCGCGTCGCTCAAGATGGAGGCACTCCAAGCGCGGAGAGCCGTTGCAGTGGCGCGAAGCTTGATAGAAAGCCGCTTCATAGGGTTTGAGTGCATGAGTGGCAAAGACCGTGCTCGCCGATCGTATGAAGAAAACCCGGCACCGCGCCGTAAGTTTTCGAATTTGAAGGATCGCGGTTATGGGACCGCTTTGATTTGACAACAAAAGCGGCAAAGGATCGGACATAGACGAGGAAAGCGCTTGTAGAAGGTGATCGGAGAACAAGGCATCCCATTCGGGGTTGCGAAAACCCGGTCGAGCTTGACCGGCGTTGGATGGCTTCGCCATTGCTCCAAGTGTACCTTCTATTCGAGCGTCACTTCTGCGAGGTTACATCGATCAATCATCGTCCAAATTGAGCCATTAGCCAAGATTTAGGTTGTTATTGTTTTTGTCCTCGGCCTCATAAACGAGGTTGAAATCTCCTAGGACCACCAGTATGAGCAGTGCAGTGCTAGCGAGGCGATTTCTTGCAAGAAGGCAGGTTTGTCACGGTCCTCAGTTGGTCCGTAAACCGCAGTCAGAAGAAAGGACGAGCCATCTTGAGGAAGTCGAATGTGCGCTGTTAAGGAGAATTGATGGACAGTGGGCGAGGTTACCAGAATCTTTTGGCTGTCCCATAACATTAGCACTCCTCCCCTTACACCTTGTGCCGGCAAGTAGCAACCACTTGCCAGACGCTGCCCACCAATTTGAAGGAATAAGCGCTGGTCGATGTACTGCAGTTTTGTTTCCTGGAAAACTGCAATCGAAGGAAGGACCGTCTGAATTGTTTGCTGGACCGTCGCTCGTCGGGCAGGCCCATTTAGGCCACGAACATTCCAACAGAGCACTGTGCAATCAGCCATGAAGACCAGAAAAACCAACGAAGACAGCGACGAAGCCGATCAGATGCATTACTGAGCCAACATTACATGAAGCAGCTCCAGGATCAGCACTGAGGTACTGTTGACTTGGAGATGAACCAGAAGACATAAGGGTAGTTGGTACATCTATGCTGCATAAGGAGGAGCAGCCAGATCCTTGGAGATTACAAAAGCAAACGCAAGACCACATAGAACTGAGAAGCGCTAACAAAAGACTTTTCGAGTCTTCTTTTTTCATATATACCTGTTACATCAAGATTAAAGTCAACAACGTAACCTGGAGAATCTATTGTCATCTGTGTTATTTTTCTAGCTACTCTAAGTCAACCCTACAATTCTATAAAGCTTATTGTCAGATCAAACTGCAAGAGTAAACTCCTATCAGAGCCTCCCCCATTTGATTTGATCAACAAAAGAAAAAGAAACTGTAGTAGCTTGTAAGATATGAAATAAGGATGCAATGGGTTTGTAAGTAAAAGCTAATTGGTGAGATGTCATTTCACAAGTTGCACTTCCTTTTTTTAGAGTAAATTTCACAAAACTACATGTTTCTTATACAGACTATCTAAAAACTACAGATTTTAGCTTTATTTCACAAAACTACAGATTTTAGGAGAACTTATTCACAAAACTGCAGGTTTTAGAATTGACATTTTCTTGTAACTAGTCTAACAGTGTGGGTCCACATGACAGCCTCATACGTGAGTAAAATAGGAAATAGGGGCAAGTGAGGCTATCATATGGGTCCACACTGTAAGACTTGTTACAATAAGCGATAAAATCTAAAACATACGGTTTTGTGATATAAGTTCTCTTAAAATATGTAGTTTTGTAAAATAGGAGCTAAAACATGTAGTTTTATGATAGTTTGTATAAGAAATTTGTAGTTTTGTGAAATTTATACTTGTGAAACATCAAATGAAGTAGTGAAGTAAATGATGCTGGATTCCTATAACCTCATTGAAAGACAAAGGGCATTGAAGTTTTGGCTGCAAAGACATGTACGACTTGGCCGTTCAATTAAAGCATATATTTTTCCTAATGTAGCACATCTCCTATTTAATATCTATTTAATCACAAAACCAGTGAACATTTGATGCACATTTACTTTGCTCGATAGAATCCTTTGGGCTGCTGTGGCCATAAATTCCATTCATAAAGGGCATTCAAGGTGTTAAGATCATTCACAGCTAATGGTAACAGCTCTGTGGTAAATTGTATCTAGGATTAGAGAGGAAGCACAAAAAGGAAGATTAAAATTGGATTAAAAAATAGGAGTAGGAAGGAACTTGCTTCACAACATTATATGATGCTTTTGTTTCACATTTTCACTGTAAAGAGTGAGTTTAGATAGATTGGTCAATACTGAATGGAGTACTACTCTGATTTCTTGACTGAAACATCTACAATCCTGATACTAAAACATGATGTTGGAGGACATCTGAAGCTCTTAAAAGCTCAATTTATGAACTTCCAACCAAGAAACACACTGCAAGATCGCGTAGAGAGAGAGAAAGGAAGAAATGAAGTGAGAGAGAGAGAGAGAGAGCAAGGACTAGAAGGGAGACTTTGTTTGTTTTGCATTAGTACTCACGAAGTAAAGAAACCATTGACCTCTCCTTCGCTCCCTCCTCGATCTCCCTATATAAAGGACCCTGGAAGGCTGGAACCCCTCAAAGCCCCAAAGGCAAAACATCCCAAGGTTGCAAGGCACATCTCCTTCCTTTTATCTTCTCAGCCGTCAGGTAACTTCTATACTTCGATCTTCTTGTTTGTGTTCTTTTTCTTGCATGTATTCTTTGTAGTACAAAACACCGTTTGATCTGTTGTTGTCTGTTGATCTTGGGCGTTCAGCGTGAGGTGAGCCATGAACCGAAGCAACAACAACGGCAGCGACACGAGGAGCGCAAGGCTGGAGCTGCAGCTGAACCTGTCGCCGCCCGTGGGGATGGAAGTGGATGGCCACGACGACAGTGACTCGTCGTCACCGAGCTCGTGCGTGTCGTCGGACGGGCGCCGCAGCTCGACCGGCGGCAGCCCCGGCAGCAAGTCGCCGATGGTTATCGGCGCTTGCACGCGGTGCCTGATGTACTGCATGGTGGCCAAGAAGGACTACCCGACCTGCATCAACTGCAAACAGCCCTGCCTCGTCGACCTCCTCCAGGACGGCAGCGACGACGACAAGAAGCACGGCAAGGACAAGTGAAGAAGACGAAATTCAGTGCGCCCGCCCAGTGGATGCTCACACGAATGGTTAGCTCAGGATCGACGCACGGATCTTGAGGCGAGGTGGAGGAGTGACTGCCGTTGGATCATCCAGTGGACAGGGTTGGGTTTCGTCAGTAGTAAGCTAGATAATGCTAGCCGATTTAGTTCCTTTTATGTTGTTGGTATGATTAGTAGGGGTACGTATGTGGTGGCTAATATTGTGTCTGGTCCTTGTTCTAGTGGTTTCAGCTGTAATCCACTGTAATCCTCTATTTAGCTGAAGAAATGCAATTGGTATCCTTAATTAAGGAGATGATGACATGGTCCCTAATCACTTATTTTTTACTTATAATTCAACCTTGATTTTCAGGGTTCTTTCATGATTGCATCTGTTTGGTCCCGCTGAACTATAAAAATGATCCAAGAAAGCACAGGACATTTCTCAGTTAGTACTGGTGTTGTCACTCGACAATTGAAACATGTTTTGACATCTTCTGTGGGCGCTGCTGAGTGCTGAGAGTATAGTACGGATTATGCAACTGCATTAGTGCATTGATCATCGACTGATCCACGTACAGCGGAAAAAAATAACATAAGCGATGTCCATAAAGCTAGTTCTTGTCTTGAGTTAGCTGTCCTTTTTATGTCTAAAGTCTAAACACGACAGCTTTAAGAGTAGTGCTTCGATGCTTTTCCTTCTGATACAAGTTGCACAAATCTTGAAGCAAGCGAAGGGGTAAGTAATCACTATCTATCCTTCATTCATGCTTTAATATGGAAGCACCTCTCCAGCTTTAAACCTAGGACGTGGAATAGAAGTAGGCTGCAATTATTATTTTTTAATTGCACCAACCGGTTTTGAATTCGAGACCTCTTGGCTCGATATCATATTGAGGCGTGTTTGAGTTAGCTCAACTCCACCGCATTCATGGATCGGTGGAGCTGGTATTTAGCTCCACAGATCCGCGGTTGGATCGTGGGTATATTAAGAGTGTTTAGGTAGGTCATTTTATTTAATTTTAGACTAAAAATATAAACTTAATTCTATTTATTTTAGCCTACAAGATTCAGATCGAGGTGGAGCAGAACTGAGCTCTACCAAACAGTCCGAGTTACATACACTAACCAGTTCACATAAAAGCTTAAGCTGATGAGAAAAGACAGACAATTCACTTATACTTCAATACTCCCCCTCACGTGTAGGCTCCCTCAGGCCTAAGACGTAGAACAGAAGTGGACTGCAATTATTTTTCTTTAATTGTGTTAATCGTTAGGGCTTTCGTGAAGATATCAGCTAGTTGATCTTGTGAATTGATGAATCTGATCCTAGCGCCTTGCGTGCTACACGTTCACGTACAAAGTGAAAGTCTATCTCAATGTGTTTGGTTATGGTGTGAAACACAGGATTTGCAGACAGGCACGTCGCACCTAAATTGGCACACTACAGGCCTTGACTGATATATGCCGAGCTTTCCAAGAACCCACACAACTTCTGCAGAAGCAATATTGGCAAGCTCTTTATACTCTGACTCAGTACTTGACCGTGACATAGTAGCTTGTTTCCTAGCGCTCCATGAAATGAGATTGGCGCCTAGAAAAGCTTCAAACCCTCCAGTAGAACGGCAATCATCTCCACATCCAGCCCAATCGACGTCTGAAAAGGCACTCACAAGCGTAGAGCTAGACAGATGTATCTTCAGTCCATCCTTCTGACTGTGCTTTAGGAACCGCAATATCCTCTTCACCGCACTTCAATGAACATCGGTAGGGGCTTGTAAATACTGACAGACCTTGTTGACAGCATATGCAATATCTGGACGAGTAATAGTCCAATACTGCAAAGCGCCAACCGTACTTCGGTACTTGGTGATGTCAGGTGCAGATAACAAAGTCCCTGTATGCTTGGATAGCTTCTCGGAGCTGGACATTAGAGTGCCAATCGGTTTACACAACTCCATGTTTGAACGGCGAAGAAGGTACTGTATGTACTTGTGCTGGGACAGAAATTTCTCCCCTGGATCTGGTTTAACTTCAATTCCGAGAAAATAATGAAGGTTGCCAAGATCCTTAATTTCAAACTCTGCCTGAAGATCTCGGAGCAGGCCATCTGCAGCTATGTTGGACGAGCTAGCAATGACCAGCTCATCAACATAAATCAAAACATATGTGACCACACCTTGCTGATTGTAGATGAACAAAGAGGTATCAGCCTTGGACGGTGTAAACCCAATCTCGTGCAACATGCTGCTGAGTTTGGAGTACCAAGATCGTGGCGCCTGCTTGAGCTCGTAGATGGCTTTGTCGAGCTTGCACAGATGAGAGGGATGCACCGAGTCTTTAAAACCAAGCGGGTGACCTTATGTACACTTCTTCATGGAGGTCACTGTGCAAAAAATGCATTCTCCACGTAAGCTTGCCATAAAACCCAGCCGCATGCATGACACGGTAATGGAGAGTATGAGCCAGACTGTTGCTGGTTTGACAACAGGACTAAATGTGTCCTGGTAGTCAATTCCATAGCGCTGACGAAACCCCCTGGCGACCAGACATGATCTGTATCTCTCAATCGAGCCATCAGCACGTACGTTTCTTCAACTTGTACACCCATTTACAGCCTATGACACTGAGACCATGCCGTGCTGGAACAAGATGCCATGTCCGGTTTTGCACTGGAGCGTCAGATTCTTCATGCATTGCCTGCTTCCACTTCGGGTGACCCAGAGCTTCCTCAAGTGATGTAGGCTCTTCTGCGGTAAGGCGCTCAGCAGAAAACTCCTTCTTGGGATCATAGCACAACGTAGTGCCATCAGTGAATTGCTTCAGCACACAGATACTGTGTTGAAGACGTGTGCGAGGTCGCTCAGGTTGCTGTTCTGCACATGCCGGTTGGTCACTGGTTTCCTGCACAACTCCGTCAAGATTAAGAACAGAGTCAGTAGACAAATGTTCAGATACAGTCCCGTCCTCACGTGATTCATTCTCAATATGAGCACTAGGAATAATTAGAAGAGTTTTGAGTCCGTGTCCTAGTTGCATTCCGCATGCAAGGCAAGTTCTTTCGGTTATCTAGACGGTTCGTTCTGTTCCAACAATTGGTATCAGAATTCGGATTTGAAACCCTAACTGTTGTCCCGGGAGGAGAAGATTCTCGGGGCGGCCAACCGGGGGCAGCACCGAGGAAGCGGCACCAGAAGAGCCAGGCGCGTGAGGGGCAAAAGAAAGAAGAGCGGCTCCCGGCGGTGGAAGATCAGAGCGCGTGCGGGTGGAGGCGACGATGCCGCTGGTGTGGAAGGGAGCCAAGGCTGGCAAGATTCTCATCTCCAAGGCCGCGGCAATCAAGGAGCAGCAAGGAAAGCTACGTACATGCGGCTGGGAGGCTAGCTACTTGCATGCGGCTGTGCAAAAACAAAAGCCAAGCTTTAGAAGTCTTGTGCAAAATCACGTGAAGGCCAAAGACGTCGTCACGTACGTGAAGAGCTACACGTACGCGAGGAAGCGAAGGCAGAGTGAGTCCCTAGTCCCAGGCGTCTGGCGCAGAGGCGTGCAAGTGTGATCGGAGCCGCAACAAGCAGAGAAAAGGAAGCCGTGAAGAAAAAAAAGTTGCAGTGCTATCCTCATGAGGCTGTACGTGCAAGGAAGCAGAGGTGCATGCAAGGAATAAGGAACTTAGGAGATTCTTGAAGAAAAAAAAACTGAGTTCTTGGGTGATTTGTGTTCATAGGATAAATATGTGCAAGTTCCTCAGAGATGTCGCGCGCATCAGAAGAGATCGTGCTGCACGAGAAGATCAAAGGAAGCCGCTGCGTGTGCTAAGTCAAGTCCGTCAAAGTTGACTCCGGGGCGTTGAGAAGATGCGTTCGCCGTCCAAAGTCAAGTTCGTCGAAGATGAGTCCAGGATGTTGAGGAGTTGTGGTCGTCGTTCTAGATGTGCGTGCGCATAAGAGTTCCTGCAGGTGTGTTAAAGTTCTCTCGTGGATAAGCTCTAATCCGAGTCTGCGTCACCGTTAAGTTGCGTTACCGGTGAAAAGACAATTGAAGCTGAAGCAAAAGGTCGTAATCGTCGGCGAGATGCGTCACCGGTGGTATGGCCAGCAAGAAGAAGGCGAAACTCCTTGGAGATGAGTTCACCATCCTGTGTTGAGTATGTGGGCAAATCGTAGTTGAGACCGATTGCCTCAATGAGTTAGAGTTGCGTTACAAGATTAAGGGGGTGATTGATAGAAATAATCTTGTAATAGGAAAGTTTTAGTTTGGAAAGTTTGTATTAAGAAAGTTTAGGATGAGGAATTGAATTAGGAAAAAGAAGTAGAATCCTATTCCGTTAAATAGGGCTGTAGTTTTGGGTATAAATATAAAGGTTGTAAGGCCTCCATTTTTGATAAATGAATACCAAAAATGGATACCATGTGCATCTGATACTAGTCTCATGATCGATAGCTAATGCGCACAAATACAAATTGATATCACAGTCATACACAAACTTTATTACACAATGAAGTAAGATTACATGTTATTTTACAATACCAAAAGTAAAACTGCGATGGAGACAACTTCTTGTAGTATGCCTTTTACCCATTGTTCCACAAGCAAGCGACAAAGGAAGAATCCTTAGATAAATTCATCGTTAAATTCCCCGTATCCTGCATCAACGTAAGAATCGTCGGGGAAATCTGTTTCTTCACCTAAAAACATCAACATTGGTAAGTTGAGTACTTACGCACTCGCAAGACTTATGCAAATCCTAAAATACATGCGAGCCATTCCAATGAAAGGCTATTAAGGTTAATTTGCATAAAGTGGTTTGAAATGTAAATCTGAGAATAATAGATTGCAAAATGGAATTTAAATAAAATCAATTTAATATTGAAAGTGATAGAATGTAAGCATCAATAAATCACGAATGTTTGGGTATATCGACCATACTCAAAACCATTTCCTCCCGCACACAGTGAAATGACCAACACGTGGTAGAAACCACTTTTTATGAAAATAAGCAAAGCGCTAACTATGTGATGACTTTACCAAGTGTCCATGATCATGACGCGCTAATCGATTAGTTTTACACTCTGCAGAGGTATACGACTTTCCCACAAGACATGGTGACTCTTTGAGCAATCGATATTTGCACACTGCCTTTGGTGTGCCGCAGAGAGTCATGTTATAACTTTTACATTATTTAAACCTAACTTTGCACCAGCACGGTGACGATAAACCCATCCTGTGGTGTAAGGACTCAGAGCATAGAAATGATGGAACTACCCACAGTATGGCATACACCGTTATATTGGTAGACGTTTAATCCATGATCACCTCGGTATGGACGTCCCATCGAGCAATTCATTAAGAAACAGCTTGTACTACTCCGGCCTTCCAAGTGCAAAGCTAGTTTTAAACAACTTAATAAGTTAGAGCTGTCCCATACCAGCACTTGTGGTTGTATGAATATTCTTGGCCTGAAAACAACTCATAGTTCGGTCCTTAATCCGACACGGGCAATAATCTCCACCCTACACTACGTGCAAAGACATGCACAAACTCGCCAATAATTGCCCGCATCTAAACCATAGTTTTATTTTTATTTTTCCAACCAAAATACCAACCACAAAATGGTCATACCCGAAGAATGTCATATCCAACATTTTTAATCATGTTCAAGTTTTATGTTTAATTGAGCAGGGCTAAGCAAGTTACTAAATATGAGTAACCCAGATTGACATTAAATAATGTCTAAGCTATTCTAGGGTTTTCAAGGTTCACAATTTCCTACTTATCAAGGAAGTTCTATAAGTCTACTGGTACAACTACCATTACCCGAAATATAGCAGACTTTAACAAAATAAAGTATGCAGTAAAACATTTAATGAAAACATTTATAAAACTGGGATCAATATGGTCAAAGGGGTTTGCTTGCCTTGTTGAGTATCCTCGACTTCAAACTCCTGGTCGTCGAATACACCGGGTTCGTCGGATTCTACACGTTGTATGGCGACATATAACAAATACCAAATTTCGATAAGGCCAAAAAGAAATCAGATGGAAATATTCAAATAAAATGATTTCACAAATTCAGGAATGGTTACATGAGTTATTTGTTCCCATTTACAATTTAAAGATTTAGTTCATTTAAACCATTATTGCATTATTTGCTACCCATTCTGTAACTTAAATTTTTCTTATAATACACCTAAGTATTTTTACAGATTAGTTTCGAGATTACATGGATTCTAATAAAATTTATTTTACCAAATTTGGAGATCATATGCAAAATTTTCATGTATGACATATTTCTAACTTTTCTTTTAAATTTCAATTTGGATTTCAAATAAAATTCAATTCTGAAATATTTTTGCATATTCTGAATCTACTGGATTTTAGATGAATTTATAAATTTATTTCATCAAATTTGGTTAAGTGATTCAAATGTTATGGCTAAATGAATATCTAGATTTTAAATAATTATGAAAATTAGAAAATTTCCGAAAATGGAAAGTGCGCTTTCACGCGAAATTGCGCTTTCCTTTTCGTGAGAACTGTTGGCGCCGACAAACGGGTCACCGTCGTCAGCAGCGCTACTCATGGTGACGCTTGCGAGCCCATGTGGACTTCTGTTGCTGCGAGGTGACAGTGGGGACTAGGCGGTAGTGACTCGCGCATGTGCAAGAGCGACCGACGGGGCCCATCGTCGGCGACGCGACGCCGAGCCCAGCGCAAGCGATCGATACCGAGGCCCACGGCGGCGACAAGCGCTCGCGCATGAGACCGACAGTCGGGCCCATTGATCACGACGCGACTCGGCGCTTTGGCGCGGCGGTGATAAGGTGGGCCGCTTGGCGGTGACCAGGCGAGCGCCAACTTCCGGCTCGTCGGCGGCGACCGGAGCCGGACCGGTGGAATGGGTTCCACCAGAGGCACCAGGCGAGCCAAGGCGCACCTTTGGGTGGCGCGGTGATCGAAGGTGGTCGGGAAGGCGATCGGCACCGGCGGCGGCGGAACTCACGACCGGCCGCGACGCGGCGAACTAGCTACTCCCAAGCTTGAAGATCACCCACACGAGCATCAGTGCATCACAAGGATCCCATTTCTGGGTTTAGCTCAAAGAATGAACGGCAGAGGAGGGTTCTCACCGTGCGCGGTGGCGGAAGAAGATCACGGCGGAGGAGCTCGCCGGGGAAGAAAGGGTTTCGGCCGAGGCTTGGGACGAGCTCCTGGAAGCACGAGGGAGCTTCAGGCGAAGTGAATTGGGACGAAACGGCTTGGAGAGGAAGATGTGGTGTTTTGCCCTCTTTGCGGTTTTCATTGGAATTGGGGAAGATGACCAAAGTAGCGGCGGAATGGGTTGCACGAGGAGAACTGGTCGATCGCGACGAGGGGATGTCTTTATAGAGGCTCAAGGCGGTTGGCGAAGAGGTCGCGAAAAACCGAGACGGCCGTCTGCGCGAGAGAGCGGGAGAAGAACGCCGTTAGTCGACGCGTGGGGCGAGGTGGCGGCGGTGTCGGTGAGGTGTATCACCGCGGCCGGCCCACATGTCGTGAGAGGAGAAGAACTCGCAAAGGCTCGGGACGGGACGGGATTTCAACGGCGTTTTCGACGGTCAAAGCGACACGAAATTTTATAAAATGTTTACCATAGGTCGGCTAGGATATTACCGACTTCTGTAAAAATTTAGATATTTTATGTTGCATTGCCGATTCGGTTTTTCTTTTAATTTGCTATCTAATGAAGTGATTATTTTACAAAACTTTTATGATAGTTTTGAATGATATTCTACAACTTCTATAAAAATTACAGACTTTAATTATTATTATTTAATTTTGAAAAATTCGACATTACTGTTTTCAGATTATTTATTCATTGTTTTGAATTTTAAAATTATAAAATTAATTATTAAATTCTTGATATTTTTACTGGAGGTTATTACTGTTTTGATGTCGGCAAGATAAAAGGTTTGGGTCAGTATGACTTATAAATATTTTTACCCAATTGTTTTACCATTTTACCCTGAGATATTTACTCATGATTATCTTTGATTAATTATTATTTTTACTAATTCAGCTTACCAACCGACTTAAGCAAGCTGAGGAGAGCCCTCAGATATTTATGGGGACTTTGGTAAATTTTTGTTGAATTAACATTTTTACTTTTTACCATTTTCTATTTACCATATTCCTTTGTTTCACTTTCTTGCATTAAAGAAAAGCCAAAAGAATATACAGAAAATCCAGAAAATTCAGAAATTTCGAAAATAATACACAAAAGATTTTTATTTCATTTTTATTTTATTTTATAATTTTTGAGGCTGTTACAAAAGGTAGACTTGAGTTTTATAAACGAACAGAGCGAGAAGTAATAAAGAGAAAATTGTTCTCAAAGTTTTTAGCGTTCTGTTCCAACATGCACCGGTTCAGTAGTTGAGCTGGAAAGCCAAGGAACAAAGCAGATTCAGATATGGGGCTGCGAGTGGAAGTTTGATTAGAGTTTTGAATGGCAAACGGATACACATGCTCATAAAAATAGAGTAAATTTTACAAAACTACATATTTTTTATACAAACTATCAGAAAACTACAAGTTTAAGTTTCTATTTTACAAAACTATAGATTTTAATAGAATTTGTATCACAAAACTACTGGTTTTATAATTGACTATTTCTTGTAACGAGTCTGACAATGTGGGCCTACATAGGCGCGTGAGGTTGCCATGTTACAAGGAACGATAAATTCTATAACCTTTAGTTTTGTGACACAATTTCTTCTAAAATCTGTAGTTTTATGAAATAGAAACTAAAACCTATAATTTCCTAGAAGTTTGTAAAAAAAAACTTATAGTTTTATGAGATTTAGTCTAAAAAATAGCATCACGGGACACATAAACCATACCTGTAGGCACATGAAGACACCTGTGCCCTTTGTGCATGGCACTATTGTCCAATAACACGCACTGTACGGATCGGTAGGAGAATTTATGCTTGTTGTATGGCTGTAAATTTGGCCAACACGCACATCCATTAGACTTCAGAGCAGTGTGGTCAAGTTCTGTGTGAAGAAGACGCTCAAGGGGTGTATTGCTTTGTATGGTGCGGCTAGGGAGATGATTAATAAGATGACACGCTATGAGAAACGACTCATCCAAGAATTTAATTGCAAGAGATGAATGTGCCAAGAGAGCTTGCCCAACTTTTACAATGTGTCTGTGTTTTCTTTCAGCCGCACCATTTTGTTGGTGTGTGTGGAGGCATGAAACTCGATGATGGATTCCAAATTGTTTAAGAAAAGATTTCAAGCGCTGGTACTCTCCTCCCTGAAGAATAAAGACGCACCATTATGGGTTAATGGTATATATTTTTCTATGAGTTGGATGAATAGATTCCGTTCTGATTACACTCATAGTCATGTGTTGTATCTCTATCCATACAAGACCTATCTAGCTTATCTATTTTAACAACGAGAACTCTCTAGGTGTGGATGGTAGGCACATGAGTCCTCATCACTTCTACCTTAAATCTCAAGTATGGGGAAGTCTTATATTATCATACATCAACTAGATCACCTAAAAGTTTAAACTTCAGAGCAGAATGTGATATCTTTATACTAAAAACTTTCGGTTCGAAAACTGCCGATCAACTGTCCCTCGAGTGAACACACACAAGCACACTGGATAGGAATAAAATAAAAGAAGAAACGAGGGCATCGTTGCTCAATTATATGTTGATGTCAGCTTGCCAAGTGCAGGCAGAAGCTGATCAGCTTAGGCGTTAAGGCATGCAACAAGGGTCAGGCCAGAGACGAGAAACCTCTCTCTGCAGCTCGATCAGAAATCTCTTGCGTTCTGTCTTCAAAAAAAAAAAGAAATCTCTTGCGTTTGCAGAGATGTGTAGCCGCACAGGGGACAGGGCAGCAACCAGCTATCGATGTAGATCGAGTACGTCGTCTTTGGGAGGAGAGGAGAGGAGAGAAATCACTAATGCCGTCGAAGACCTGAAGTATCCGGCCGGACAAGCAGACGTAACAAATCCCACATGAATGCGTGCAAGGTGCGGTTGGGGTGGAGAGCAGTAATGGCGTCGCGCCACGGAGATTCAGATTAGTACTTAGCCTAGTGCTGCCTGGAGTAGCAGCAGCAGCAAGATCGAGCGAATAGAGATTTATTTCCTTCGATCACTTCATCAGTCATCAACGCCACGGCCTGCATCTGCACCTGCAAGCTTGCAAATGCGCCATAATGTCCGGTGGACATACATATATAGTTATATACCCTAGCTCTACTGAACCTGCAGAGTAATTGCCACCTCTGCCTCTGTCAGCAGTCTCTCCCTGCTCTGCACAGGTTAAACATGGAGCCATTTCCTCAACATCACTAGCTTCTTCTTACCTAGGAGCAGCTGGTACGTGCACAAGATCATGGAGCACTGTATATGATCTTGGTCTTGCTTCGTGAGTAGCACTACAGACTAGTATTGGAATTGAAACAGAAGAGGTGGTGATCGCAGCACTCGCTTCAGACATACATCATGTGTTTGATGTGTGCTGGGAGTGAGCCCAGTTTCAACGCAATCATCAGATCCCACTTGCTTGCAATTCTTCCCCCATACAGGATTTCCTATATACAAAAAGAATTCCATGAGTTCAATTGCATGTTGCAATATGCATGAAAGGTATATCCAGATGCGATCAAGAAAAACGTACATTAAAACTAAGTAGAGATAAAACAGTGCTGTATTCCAACAGCTCATTGTAGGTCCGTTGTAGCTTTACATGTTTGCATTAACTTCTTTTGGTTCAGCTTCCAGTTATCCAAGCTTTATCTGTTACTTGACGGTGTTAAAAAAAAGATCTACTATGATATTTATAGTTCGCAACTCATCGAATTCCAGATGAGTTTCAGTTAATTGCGCTGGAGGAGTTGATATGCCAGCTTTCGACATTTGTTCCTCAAAAACATCAACAAAGAGTAAAGCTAGAGCAGCAAGAAAACAGTGCAAATTGCGTATTAAAACACACGAGTAAATAGTCTTGTGAGGACATTATAAAGCTGATAAATATGCATGTCAAGCAGCTAGACTAACAGGCATCAAAACGCACATAGGCTAGCGTGAGCGGTAAGGAGAGAAAGAAAGTTGCAAGTCAGCTAACCCCCCGATAGCTGAAGCGTAAGCAGATGTAGCTGCAAAAACGTCAACCTCAAAGGTTAGCTCAATGTGGAGGTGATAGCCCAGAGCCCCAGACAGATACAACATAACATAAATTTAAAAGAAACCAATGCTCAGACAAACAAGCAAAGTGTTGGAAAGTTAGTATAAGAGTCTCTGTCATGTTAAAGATATGATTCAAGTTATAATCAACTTCGGGATATAGTCGGGTTAGATATAAATTCCGAATAAGTTGTTATTCGGTTGTAATCAATACTATAAGTAAAGAGTGTGAGGGCCCAATGGACAGAACACAATATTTCACAAATTTCTACATAGTATCAGAGTCATCCTAATAGTAATATAAAAAAACTCACCTTGAGCCTCAGTCGATCCGATGACCTCCGCCCCTCGCATGTGGTCCGTCGCGGCCGTGTCGCATAGGAGTAGGCCGTGGCTGGTTGGGTTGTGTGTGCACTACTGCTACGAGTCAGGGGAGAGCCACTCTTAGCCGAAGAAGATGCGTCGTCTCCAGATTCAGCCATCGGGAGCCATCGAGCTGATGTTGCTACTTTGTCGTGGAGGAAGAGGGGCACCGGCGCCTCTTGGGGATGAATCTGGTCTCTTGGCCGCCAGTGTGGGGTGCCATTGCCGGGCCGCCATGATTGGAGGCTACTATCGCCGATGTTTTCTGCAGAGGAGAGGTGAGAAGACTAAGAGACATCGAGGAGGCGAGGAGGAAACAAGGGAAAGAGAGACTAGCTGGTTGGTTGAAAGAAAAGAAAAATGGGTGCTTAACTATGTGTACACGTATGTGTACGCTAGGTGTGGGTGCTACGTTTTTTATTTCTATTAACATCAATCCTTGAAGGGATGTTATGATTGTGGAAAAACGCATGGCATAGTTTGGCGATCATGACATGTTGATCGAGATTGAAGAGGAATTGTTGTTGTATGATTAGTGGGTTTGGTGTCGTTGCTAGAGTTGTGGGACTTGGCGTGGCTTGAATAGATCAAAAGAAGGATTTGCGTGCATGACGTGTTCTTGCATGCGGTGAAGAGACAAGAGAAAAGGTACGTGGGTATTGTGTTGATAGTTGAGGAGGAATTGGTCTTGAAAGTTTTGGGGCAAGGCGGAGAGGCTAAGAAGCAGGAGAGAAGATTGCCTAGGATGTAACTTTGGTGGTATCGTTAGCGGCTCTAGTAGACATTATGGCTATAGTTTTGGGGTAGCTATCGAGGTATTGGTGTTAGTGCTAGAGGTAGCATTGGTAGAGAGGTGCGGAGACATATTGGTAGAAGGCGGAGGTAAAGGTGATCGAGGGTATATTAGGAGATATGATGCAAGTTGAGGTGATCAGGGCTGTGTTGGGAGTGTTAGTTGAGACTAGGGTGGCCGAAGGCTAGAGGTGGTGAAGGAGGCCAAGGCTTAAGGTATGTGGCTAGAGGTGGAGGAGAGCAAGACTCAGAGTGGGATGGAGAAGATGGAGGAGTAGATGTTGATTGAGGCTGGTTTGGAGCTAGTTGAGATGATGATCATAGTGAGAACCGTGGTCGTTGGTGGTGTAGGTGATGACACTCATAGGTTGTATCTTTATGACGGTGTTGGACGAGGTGACAATGGTTTAATTTGGAAGTGGTGTCAATCGTGGTACCATAGGCAACTTTGGTAAAGGTAGACGCCTTGGTAGTTGTATTTGCCATGGTGTTAATGATAGGATTGGAAAAGTATTAGATTCTAGTGAGGTATGTATTATATAAGAAGATAGCTATGATTGTATCTCATACCCATTTTGATAGGGAGTGTTACAAAGTTAGTATAAGAGTTCGAGTCGTGTTAAGGATAGATTCAAGTTAGTCAAATTCTGGATATAGTCGGTTTAGAGATAAATTCAGGATAAAATTATTATTTAGTTGTAATCAACACTGTAAATAAAGAGTACCAGGGTATTATTGGACAACACACGGTAATTCAGCAAATTTCTACCGAGCGCCTAGGCAGTGTACGCCCGTGGAAATGGGTTCTTGACTGCATTGAGCTGAGGGGAAAAAAAGTCAGCTTAACTGCAAATGAAACAACAAAAAACAAAAGCAGAACCAACCTAGAACAGTTCCGAAGTACCAAAATACATCCATGATCAGTACTAATCCAGTTCAATTGCACGTTAACAGTAACTTAAATTGGCAGCTGCAAGTGTGCGTACGCGAGCGATTAAAGAGCATCCCCCCGCTTAAATTCCCAATCACGCCAATCGCAAACCAACACACTCACATCCCTACATTTACAATGCTGACGGGAAACTCCCACTAATTCCCAGTAAATCACGAGCATGGAACCCTCACCGCCACCAGCCACAGTCTCACATCAGCACGTCGGGACAGGCACCAGCCAGATCCCCCCATCCTTTCCTCCCTCCCCAAAGTGGCAACCAACAAACGGCCAAACCGACTGTGGGAGCAGATAGGCGGCTTACGTCTTTGAGCTGGAGGTCGTCGATGTTGCCGAGGTAGGAGACGGTGAGATGGGCAGACTAGCTCGGCGGGGGATGATGACCTGCACCGACTACATCGCCTCCGACCGCGTCAGATATATCTCTATCGGGGGGCAGCACAGCACCTACCTCCGCCGCCGCTCGCCACAGCTTACAGGCCCAGTGGCCACCAAGTGAAGCTAGGCTTCTCCTCTCCGGCGAGCGCGGCATTGGCACGAAGGCTAGCTCTGCCGACCTGATCGGTTTCTCACGTCGTGGGGAGGCTGAGGCAGGGTGGAGGTGGCGCGGTGCCTCGACATGAATCACAAGGCTCAAAGGCCGAAAGATAAGAGGCCCATATAACTTGCTGGCCCAAGAATTCTTACAAATACAGTCAGTCTCTAGATCAATTCTATTTGGTTGGTGTTATTGAGTTGCATGCAAACACTCTTCGGCTGCAATTATTTTTCTTTAATTGCGTCAATCGGGTCTTGAACTTAAGACCTCTTGCTTCTGATCTTATATTGAGTTGTATGCACCAATCAATTCACCTAAAAAAATTAAACTAATAAAGAAAGATGAGCAATTCACTTATACTTCAACATGTGTATGCTCCACTGTATCCTAACAAAAATATGGCCCAGTTAACCACTTGTTCTCATGGTTTACGGCAGGGGCCCTTAACACTCTGGCAGTATTCTCGTCTCAAGTATCGCATGGCACATGATGAGTGACAGTGCACAGTGCTCTAGCTAACTGTCTTGTCTCTCTCACGTCCTCGAAAGTTCTTTTGATTCTTTTTCTCTGACAGACACGTGTTTCTGAGCTTTGACATGACAGTTGCACCGTCCGTCGTCCTCGGTTGTCAGAAAGATGGATGTTGCGTTCCGAGTTGACACAATTTGAAAGCTTCGTTCCAGCTAACCCTAGCTACCACGCGGATGCAGCTCCTCCATGGCTCCATCTACAAATAAAACAGCACTGCACTCGCCCGACTTTTTATATAATGGTTAGTCGGTCTGTGACGTGCAAGTTCTTCGATCGAAAACAAAGAGACATACGAGTGTTGCCATTGCACACCACTGTCTACCGTGTTTAAACCTTTGATTCTACATCAGTGCTCAAGTACCGAATAGACATTAAGGTGTGTTTGGTACAACTCCAGCTCTATTAAAATCTGTAGAGTTGGTAGAACATGGTATTCCTAACTTTAGAAATTTATAGAGTTAAAGCTATGGATATATTAAGAGTGTTTAGGTAAGTTATTTTTTTTACATTCTAGACTAAAAATATAAACTTAATTCATTTTATTTTAACTTACAAGTTCTAGATCTAAGGTGAAACTGTGATCTGGAGTTCTACCAAACAGATCTTAAATAGGATAGTGTGTACATGCGTTTCATAGATCCTGAGATCTTTGATTAATTTTTTAACGTGGGTAAAAGTACAGTATAAGTGGATTGTATCCATCCACTTATACCCTAAAAGATGAAAAGGAGACATACGGATGTGTCAGTAGTCAGTACAACAACCTACACACACGCGACATGGCACCGGTTGCTAGCAATCGGCCGACAATGCGATGGTGACTAGATCAGAAAGAGGAAGCTGCGCGGTCACAGTATCATATCACATCGAAAATATTCCCGGAAAATAAACAAAAAATTATCGACCGAGGAGTACTAACAATTAATTAACTAACTCACACGGAAAAATTAAGCTCTACATACCTGCTGCGATCGTATTAGTGCTACTGCTAATTAATCTCGTTTGGAACACGAACAAACGACAGTGGAGTAGTCCCGTTTCAATTAAAGGTAACAACATGCAGGCCATGCACATGGAAAATAAAGCATGCATTGTTACACACTTATGCATCCCGTCGATCTTAATTAACTAATTTGAGCTAGATGTTAGCCAGAGCGAGCTCTGTCGATCGACTCTGAAGAGTCTGAACACCTAAATTTGGCCTGTTTCTGACAAGACTCTGCAACTCCAAGAAGAATGCTGTGTGCGGACGGTACAAATCTCTTTGGTAGCCGGTACCAAATAACGATGATGGCTGGGCGTTCTAGTACCGTAGCAGGGCCTCGGACCCGTGGTAGCCCGCCTGATCGTGGCAGGGCGAGTGTGACAGGAGCTCGCTGTTAAGCTAGGACAGCTCGGTACTTAGAATATGCTATCGAGCTGAGGGAGCACGATAACACATCTACCGTGATGGGCTTATCGGCCTCTGTCACTGGTCCAGGCCCTTCTGTGCTACAGTGCATGACATAGAGATTTGATTTAAAAAAATGCTACGAGCTAAAAAAAAAGCTAAGCCTTCAGGAAAACGTGGTACCAGTCTGGATCAAATCAAACACTTGTACACAAGAGAGATCGACTGCAAGAAACGAGCAATAAAAATGCAATGATTATGATACCATGGCCAGCATGAATTGACTAAGTCGAAATATTTAATTCGTAGCAGCATCTCGCATACAATCATTCGATCAGTTTGGTTTTATCAACCATGCAAATTAAGGGGAATCAATTCCGACAATCAGCTTGCACACATGAAGCCTCATAGCATGCATGTTGTTAGTACATATACATGTTGCAATACTTCTTATCCTATATCTCTTAAGTTTCCGAGCAAGGAGGCTACCCATTTGTCAGCCCTCTGTTAAAGTCTCGAAAAAGCGTAATTATGTTTAGATCCTTTCAGCTATTTTTTACGAAAAGAACCTTTAAGCTCAACGATTTCGCGAATTCTTCCTGAAAGGACCCAAATAAATGTAAAACACGCATAATTACGTTTAGATCATTTCAACCGTTTTTTACGAAAAGAACCTTTCGATTCAGCAAAATCGTGGATCCTTCGTGAAAGGATCTCATATAAATAAAAAAAAGAGCGTAATTACGTTTATATCCTTTCAAAAGTTTCGCGCGTTTTCTTGATTTGCTCGCGTGAGGGAGCAGCGATCGCAGCGTGGCACGCTGCGGTCACTCGTCTAGTGTATACTACGTACGTATGGTCAACTGTCCATGTGATCACACGTGCGAACGGCGGCACGATCATGGTGCCTTGTGTGTTGTGTGTTCGGGAGACATGCATCTCAAGATGATGATGATGCATATGCTCTCGATTATAAGTGCTGCATGATAGTCTTGCTTGCTTAATCTGGTCCTCAACTCGATAATCATGTGGTTGATCTTCAAATTAAGTAAGAGTTAGCTACTATATATATATTATGTAGCTAGCAACCGATCGACTGAAGGGTACGTGTGCGTGTATATGAATCTGCTAATTAATCATTATACATGGATATTGGCTCAAGATATATCTTGGCCGAATTAAAGAGCTAGCAACGAGCTTAGTCAATTAGTGGATGGTAGAGTATATGTATGGTATGATTATACACTACTACAGAAAATGCAATCACGGACGGTTCAAAATTGTCATCACAGACGGTTTTCTGAACCGTCTATAAACATGTGTCAGTAATAATACAACGCATCACAAACGGTTCAGAAACCGTCAATAAAACACATATCACAGATGGTTTGTATCAAGAACCGAACCGTCTATGATAGTCACATATCACAGATGGTTTTTATATAGAACCGTCTGTGATAGCCTTTTTTTCCTTACCTCTCTTGGCAGAACTTTCATGAGTAGTATCTATTGTTCCAAATTTTCTTCTCCTTAGATATTTCTTTAATGACATTTAAAAGACACAACCGGTTATATATTTTGTAATTGAATATCTAAACATCTTAGATGCTTTGAGGCCTGACTTGTCTAGCGAGATCATCTTAAAGTATGAACATTTGTAGCACTTTTATCTTCTTTCTTATTCTAATGTTGGCGATTCAAGGCAAAATCCAATTCCATTCACGATTCGTCCTAAAGTTGTCATGCTCGATTTATCTTCCACTTAATCGTCATACCGAATGAGAATACTATAGACGACTTATTTTCACTCTGATCTTGCCCATGAACAGGGACGAGTGATGCTATTCCTACACAAGTCGAGTGAAAATAGGTTGCCTATGGTATTCTCATTCGGGATGAGGATGAAGTGGAAGCGATAAATCGATGCATGACAACTTTCATGACAAACTGTGGATGAAATTGATTTTGCCTTGGAATGCATCAACATTACAATAAGAAAGTAGGTAAAAGTTCTACAAATGTTCATACTAAGATGATCCCGCTGAACAATTGTGCCTCAATGAATCTAGGATGTTTAGATATTCAATTATAAAATTATAACTGGTTATTATATATAAATGCCATTGCGAAATATTTAAAGAGAAAAAATTTCGAACAACAGATACTATTTATGAAAGTTCTACCAAAAGAGGAAGAAAAACTTTTGGTTCCAACAAGCAAGACATTATTCAGTCATTGGATTCAAGATGAGCAAATATTAAAGATAATTTCAGGTGACAATACATTGACAAGATATGAAACTTTTCAGATTCACACCAAGGAAAGGAACTGGTTTGAACACCAATGATTGGATAAATTGTTGTACATTTTATAAAATTCAACCAGAGGATGGCAAATAGGTTTCAACAATTGCGTGAGGAAGGGTCTAAAGGAAAGAGATCTAACCGATTGGTCTTTGGTGTTTTGGATTTAGAATTTGGTGTTGGACTTTTGGTGATTTGTCATGAACCCCCCTACATGATCCAAGAGATAACACATTGGATTTTGCCTTGGAATATTCCTATGACAATATCGGTATGTTCTTTACTTGTGGTGGTCACCTGCCACAATTTTGGCGTTCATGGTATTTACGAAGGCGACGACGTGCTTTTGAGGTATGAAGGCAACGTGGTGTTCAAAATCAAAGTGATAATTGAATTCCATGTTGTCTTCATCTTGACCTCAAACACTTGTGAAGACCCGTTCGATGAGCAGGAACCTCCATATGATTCTTGTGCTATTCCACGGATCGATAGCTAGCACTCACATGTTTACAACATTAGTATCAAAATCATACTCGCAAGCAAACAGAAAGGCTTACATAACTGAATTAATTATACAAAGTTCAGTACAAATTTAAGACATTTAACAGCAGAAACCAAAAGAAAGCTGAATAACTCCAACAGCCTTGCGGTTGCCCACTAAACCCTCAGTCAACTGACTAGGCAACCTAGAAAAGACTATCGTCAAAACCCCCGAGACCTGCTTGAAAGAGCGCGTCATCTGGCAGATCGTAGTCTTCTTCCTTTGAGACAGCAGATGCAAGATTGAGTACATTGGTACTCAGCAAGTCTTATAGTGGTTCACAAATGCAAATAAGTAATTATTCAGGCTGAACAATAGACAGGCTATGGTTATTTTGCAATTGCATAAAAGCATTAAAAATATATAAGCATATTAGATTGAAACATTACATTTTAATAAAGCAATTGGGATACAATATGATAAGCAATTAATCCAGATTTTCAACCCAGTCTACCCAACTGCATACGACCCCGGTGTCGATCCTTTGACACAAAAGATGGTTATAAAACGGTTTCCAAAACCACAACCCATTTTAAAAAGCACCAAGAGACTCTAGCATGGAATAACGTCACCAAGTGCCCTTGATTGCGGGCGCGGCTAATCGACTAGATTTACACTCTGCAGAGGTGTACACTTTACCCACAAGGAATGATCAACCTCTTTTGCTAGGCCAGTTAACACACTTCCTTTGGTGTGTCGGCAAAGAGATCATACAGAGCCGTTACATTATCTAGACGTGGCTTTACGCCAGCCCGGGACGTTAACCCTCGCCCTGAAGACAGAGACACTCACCCAAGCCGTGGATCCACATTTATCACACACAACACCACGTCTCTGTCCAGGGCAAGGCGTACACCGTTGCATTGGTATGTAGAAACCCCTACAAACAAACCTGACCGGAATGCCTGTGCAATCTCCCGCCTTCCATAGATGCAAAGCCACACCTAAACAACTTAATAGGCTAAGACCCACCCATACAAGCCCTCGTGATTGTACGAAAAACATGGATTCACCGTCCCATCGCTCGGTCCTTAATCCGACACGGGTGATACTCCACCCTAGCTACGTGCATATCCTTTTGCACAACCGGCTAGTGCCAATAATCACCCGCGTCAAACCATAGTTTTATTTGAAGGTTTTTAGCAAATTATAACCAACCATTTTCCAAAAAGATCATATACAGAGTTGAAAAGGTGAAAAGATCCAACGGAAAGCTTAAGCAAGGATATTATGCTAGCGATTATACCCAAACATGACATTAAGTATGTCTAGCTCAAACTAGGGTTTACAAGGTTCACATGTCCATACAGATTGAGACAAACCATAATTTACAGGATTAACTACTGTTCTAACCCAAATTAGCACTTTTATGGAGAATTATCCGGATGCACTGTACATAAGCAAAAGCAACATAATGTAGGTAATTTATTGGGCTCGATATGCTCAAGGGGTTGCTTGCCTTGCAATTCACTATCAGGAATATAGTCCGGATCTGCGGAACAGTCGTCTTCTTCTTCGATGACATTGGTGTCTACTCGTCGAGAAAATGAAGAACAAAAGAACATTAGCAAACTCCAAATGGCAAAAGAAAGCAGACAGACAAACAAATAAGCATAATTGAATCAAGCAGGAGGTTGCTTTTTACGAATTATTTGAATTCATACATCGAATTATAGATGCTAAAATTATTTGGATTAAGAAGATTGATCACTAGCTTCCTAAGGAGAAGATATGAAAGGGCAGCACTAAGGAAAAATAACTCTCTGCTTCCTCACTACTTCAAGAAATGAACACTAAAAACAATGTCATTTAGGGTTATTCATCTAATAAGATTTGAGTGCAACTTCTAACAAAATTAGGGTTTTAATCTTGAACTAGCTAAAGCATACTTTGGTTATCTATTCTAATGATTTCTCTTAATTTTTAGGGTTTAGATAAGGCTTGAAAACTATTGTTAGAAAGGCTTAGTTGAATTTATACAATTGGCTAAGGAAACAGACTAACCATAGCATTTAAGGTTATTGCACTCATGAAAACTAGGAGAATCATAGCTCTTAAACAGAATATTTTTCTGGAATCTAGTAGTACAAACCTTGGTGATCATTTTAACACTATTCTTCCTAAAATTCTCACTTGGATGAGCTATTCTACACATGGTTGAAGAAGCCTAATTGTTTCAAACATTCAGCAAAACATAAAAAGTAGACTCATTCTACTAACTTGTTTTGTATACAAACCTTAACAAAATGTCATTATTTTTCCATAAACTATTAGAATATACTATGCGGAGTGTTTTTATACTATTTTACATTCTTTCTCATTTATATAATCTATTTTATCACATGTTGAGAAGGGCTATATGAACACAAAATTGCTTTATAGCCAATTCAACTTGTACATTCATTTATTACTAAACCACTTATCAACTTTAATTCATTTTCATCCTGACATCAGGGCATGATCCTAAAACATTCCAAAACTAAATTTGAATTATTTTGAACTTGTTCATAGCAAATTACATCTATTTTGGTCATTACAAGTGTTGTTTTCTTAATTGAACAACTATCACATATACTTTTCCTAAGTATTTTTACATGTACTAGCTCTCAATAGACTATGCCCTCTAGGATGAACTTTTAAACATTTAAATTTTTAATCCTTTCTTTTATCTACATAACTTCATTTTTATGCTTAGTATTCATTTTTTTTGAGCAAACATGATATATAATAAGGATTCATGTAAACATTTTTGTTTATTTGGAATAATTATAACTCCGAGGCTCCATAAAAATTTATCTTACCTTAATTGGATCATCCCAAAAATATTTTATTCATATAACCTTATTTACACCTAAACAACTCTTTGATTTTCCCAAAATCACATATTACTCATCTTCAACAATTTTTTGCATATTATGAAACTACAGAATTTTATACAAATCTAGAAACTAGTTTCACTAAATTTGGCCAGATGATTCGAAAGTTATTGGCATTTGAAGTTCAGCCGGTTTGCTGAAAATCATCAAAAATTAGAAATACGCTTTCGCCACGAAAGCGGCTTCTCTCGCGCGCAAAAATGCATTCAAAGCGCGGGCTCATCGACAACCGGGCCCACGGTCGGTGACCCGAGCAGCGCCACGGTTTCTTGCTCGCCGGCCGTAGTAGCTCCACCCGGCGGAATGGCGGCACCATGGGCACCAGCACACTCGTGCGCACCCAGGGGTGGTACCCATTCGCCGGGTGGTGGCCGCCACTGTGAGGGTGCAGCGGTGCCATGGCTGCGATGGCGAAAGCTCGACTAACGGCCAACATTCCGATGAACAAGGGCTAGGCGAGCTACAGTGACACTAGGGGATTCGGACTCACCGGATAGTTGGGTGGAGATGGCACGAAGCGGGCTGCCACCGTGGGCGGTAGGGAGGAAGAAGGGCAATGATGCGGCGGTGCTGCGAGCAAAATGGAACAAGAACAGCGGTTGATCAGTGATCCTTGAGTACCAAAGATGCTCGAGGTGGAGTCGATTCGGGGGATTAAGGAGATACTGACCCGAATCACTGATCCCCCCCTTTTTGGTTCTTGCGGAAGAACTGGGGAGAAGAACTCGCGAGAGACTCTCAGCTCGGTGAAATGGCAAAAGAGAGGTGCAGGAGGGCAATGCGAAGCGAGTGGAACTCTTATGATCGAACGGAATTGATCGATTTTGCAATTTGGGCGCATGACTTCGGTCGGTCTCCTGTCGAGCGCAACGAGCCAGCGTCGCCTCGGCGACTCGACGAGTCAAGCAAGCCTGAGGCGAGGAGGCGGTGCGCTACGTGGAAGGCGATGAACTCAGCCGGACGGGAGTGGTTGAAGACCGGACGGCGAAGGACAGTGGGGACGGCGACTCGCTTCGGCCAGGGGAGAAGAAAGGGGAAAGGAAACCACGGGGTGAGGCTGACATGTGGGGCCGGGGCCCACTGGCAGCGAGACAATGCTTCGCCTCAGCCTTGCTAGCGCAACAGGTTCAGCAGTGGCCAGGCCCACCTGTCGGCGACAGCGAACGTTTAATGTGATGAGGCAGGGCTAGAATTCTACAGATTTTGGATTTGTTTAAGCTTCAAACTCAGTTAAGATTTTATCAAAATTTTTGACCAAGTCTTACTGGGAGTCACACGTCTACTGTAAAATTGTGAGATAAAAAATAATTTTATATAATTTACTAAAATTCTGACACTCTACTGTGCCCTAAACCTTGATTTCGGTCTTTGATTTAATTAAAGATTCATATTCTAGAATTTATTTTTAAACTTTTGGAGATGCTAAAATCCTTATAAAGAGATCACGGTAAAATTTTCAAGTCAAAACTACGAGCAATTATTTTATAGAAATTCGACAACAGTTTTCCTTAAATTTTGGACCCACTGTATTTGCATTTTTAAGAGGCTTAAATCAGTTCATTTAATTGTAAAAATTTTACCAGTGGTGTGTTACATATCCAGAGATTTATATAAATTTTCTTGGATTTACTTGACATTAGTTATTTTTCTTCCTCCTTTTTGATTCACTGTTTATAGTCAAAGTTGGTCATATTAATTATCTATCTTAAATTCTTATGCATGAAAAATTTATTTGTTGGTCCCACTGAAATACCAGTGAAACTTAGGTTACTAGCAATACTTATTATTTTAATCAACTCCCTTTTTATCTTTTTACCCCATTCCTTTTCTCATCCTTTGTTTTTCTTCTTTTGCTTAATATTTTCACATAACACAAAAGTCTAAAGAAATTCCATTTGGAGCAAACAACACCAAGAAACTCCAAAAATATTTATTTTCAAGTTTTATTCCGTACATCTTTCACTGTTCAAATTTCCAGAACGTTACAGCACTATGTCACCTTGATAAATGCAATGTAATGGCAAAAACTGTGATCAGCCACCAGTAAAGAGTTGTGTTCCATTGAGGTAGGAACAACTGCTGTGAACGTATTACTAATTTCACACAAAAGCACACACATCTGAATTATTAGCTAAACTTATCATGTGCAACAAGCAGAGCATTGAATTCTTAAGGTGAACATTCTAACATGGGCAGCCATAGTTTAGATGGGATTAAGAAGTTTTAGAATCGAGTTTTCATTATGAAACTATAAATCAAGTTCATCACAAATCAATCAATGTTAGTATAGAGCAGCAGCTGAACAAAAAAATCTAAAGACTTGAGGGTTATCTCTAGCAACATGAATAACTACATCTCTAGAATTGAGGGCCAGTTACAATCAGTTTTTGCTCATTACAATCAGTTTTTTCTCATTAGAAAATTAAAGATAAACAAAGTTCACTTAACATTTGATTTCATACCTACTCCTTTGATTTATAGTTCGACCGAGTAGACGTCCCCCACACGGTGTTAATGTTTTGTTTCCTTTCTCTCCTCTTCTTTCATTAGATTATGCACAATTACAATCTGTATGAGAATGGCATACAAGTATTTTATCAGATGATAGAGTTAAGAGAATATGCCAAAACATAATGCAAGTCAGTGTATAGTCTAAAAAATGCATGTATTTAAGGGCAATTGTTGTCACTTTTATATAATCCATATATGAAGAGAGATAATTGTTGCATTGTATGAGACTTTAAAAACTAATATGGAGAAAATGGCTCGGTAATAATGCCACAAAACATGCTATTGAAATTATCGAAGCAAGAAATGAAAGGACAAACCCACTTTTCACTAATCCTTTGGAAAAATGTTACACAACTAAAAATTCATCTTTACACAATGTCAACACACAGTAAGAACTTTTCAGTGTTCTATTAGGCTCTATTTCTGGATAGATAGCAAAATTATAAACTACTTTATACTTTGTATGTCAAAAGCATAGGATAAATCTTTGTAAATAGAAATGACATGTCAAGAGGTGCTTTGGCATACAAATTTGGAGGTACATTACAGTACATTTAGAACAGCTTGCACATATATCATACTACAAAAAAAGACCTTCCAGCTTAATTGTTTCATCTAGTATTTATTAAGTCAGGATTATAATAAATCGTGCCTAAAAAATGTGTTCCAAAAACGAAATGCGATACAATTTACTATATTCATGTCATGCTAAACAACTTAGTATCTCCATCAAGTTCATCACAAGAAAAATTTGCACCAAAACTTCATTTGACCAGTCTACACGAGGATTACTAACAGAATGTCAGTGTGTAAACACTAGACACTAAATGACAATGGCATAACAGGAAGCACAAGGATGAGATGAGGAAGCAAACCTTGTAATCGAGGAGCATCTGGGGCATCTTCTTTATTAGTTCAACAGTATTCACAGGCCTAAAAACGAATCAAACATGAAGCAAAGAGGCATATCGCAAGGGAGAGCCAAGAAATACGCAGCGCTTACTTCTCGGCAGTGATACAGTCGCACTTGTGTCCCTTGTGCTTGGTGCCCATCTCGCCGCGCTCGGAGCCAGGGATTGGAGAGGCATGGCCAGGGTTCCAAATTTCGTTTTTGGTTTACATTTTGTTACCCACAGAAATCCAAAATTTTGTTATTTCGGACAAAATCCAGATAAAATTCAAAAATAAAAATTCAAATCCGGAATTTGTTGGACTGAAATTTCGGAAATTTCGGAAAAAATACGAAATTTTGGCGAATTTCAACTGAACGAAAAATAGTTCAAAAGATCTCAAAAAATTTTGAAATTGTTTTTGGAAGTTCCTGACAAATCAGTGATGTTCTCATAAAAAATTCATATTATTATCACATCTGACGAATTTTTAAAAATTTGAACATTGCTACTGTCCTCAGAAAACACTGACCAATAAGTTTGATCCGAATGAAAAATAGTACAAAACACGTTAGAAACTTTTGAATTTTTGTGAATGGTTATGATCTTTCATTAATGTTCTATAAAATTTTGGATGATGATCAAGCTTCATAAATTTTTAAAAATTCGAACAATGCAACTGAAGGCTAACCGATAAATTTCAACTGCATGAAAAATGGCTCAAACCATGTTAGAACATTTTGAAAATTTTTATGGATAGTCTTAATGCCTTGCTAATGTTACCATAAAATTTTCAACTGATGATCAAACATGAAAACATTTATAAAATTCCAACACTTTTACTACCTCGTTTATGCTAATTCTGTTTTTTTATTTTTAAAAGATAACAAATGAAGTTAAAATATTTTAAAAAATTTCTTGTTTGATCCTAGACTTTTTGAGATAGTACCATAAATTTTTCATAGCATGAAAAAGCTTCTTCAATTTTTGAAAATTCCAACAGTTTTTCCTCCAAAATTTTAAAATGTCTCAAAAATATTTTTTTGGACAAATTATCATCAAAGATCACTTTCTTATGGGTTATTGATGTAATAGAAGTCAAATCCGGCCATAAAAAAGCAAAATCCAAATTTTTTTAATGAAATTTTGCGCACGTTTGGGCGAAATTTCGACGAAAAAAATGAAAGTATTGTAGCCTTGAAATTATTTTTAGTCGGTACTTTGGATCTCGTGGGGGCCAGAAATCAGAGATTTCGGCGAAATTTCTCCGAAATTCGATGGAATTTCAATCCTTGGGCGTGGCTAGGTTTTTTAGCGCCACGGTGTAACATCCCGAAAAATGCAAATAAAATGAAAATAAATATTTTGAATTTAAGTGTGTTAATTTCTTAGTTTTCTTGGCATTATAAATTTTTATTGGTATTTCTTGGATTTATGACTTGAGTGAAAAATCAAAAAAAATAAAATTAATGAATGGATAATAGTAAAAAGATAAAAAGGTAAAAGTAAAGTCTTGGAAATTTTATATTCAATATCTTGAACACTCGGGTGAATCATTTCATCTAACAAATGAATTTTTAGAAAAAAGGTAACGAAATGATTATTGAAAAGACACCTTTTGACCTTAAATAGTACATGATCAGAATTTATTAAAACTCTTCAAACATTATATGTAGCTGAAAAATTTACCATAATATCCTCAAAACAGTATTTACCTCTGGTAAAAATATAAAAAATTAATAATATCATTTAATGCCTTTCCAAATTCAAAAATAGAAACCCTAAAATTCTGGAAATCATCATGTCAGAATTTTTAGAAAATAAATATGCAAGATTTTGACTTGAAATTTTTATAGAAGCATTCTAAACTCAAATCCAACTCTAAAAAAAGTTTATGAAATAATTTATATCATTTTCATCCTCAAATAAAATAAATTCAGGAAAAGGATTTTTGAGTAATGTATTTTAACCTAATATTTCTGCTGGATGTCAATCCTTATCCCAGGGCCTCAGATAAAAAGTATCAAAGATCTTCATTGCGATTTGATAGCCATTTTAATGCTAGAACTGATCTGTCCCAAAACCTTATCTTCTTATCTCCTTCCCTCTCTCACTTACCTATGTACCCCACTTCCTGTGCGAACCCCGTTTGCTAGGAGGCCACCGACCCAGCCCTTTGTCTGTCTCTGCCAGTGGACTTCGACCCCACTGTCAGTCTCCTTTCTCCCTCTTCCTTCTTTTCCCCTCAGCCGAATTGCTCTCTGTCTCTTTCCCGATCATCTCTCACTCCCGATTCAACCTCCCGTTTCTGTCTATAACCGATTCATCGAATCAGTTCGTCGCTCATGATCATTCCTACCACGTCCATCCTTAGGAAGCCTCGCGTCTTACCCCAGCCATACCGCGCCACTCTGTGCCAGCAAAAGATCTCGTGCCACCTCGCCATTGTGCACAAAACTGCCCACCATTTCCTTCCCCGCATTCAAACACTAGAGCAATCGCCTATTTTCTCTATTTAAGCAGCCTGAGTTTCCTTCTGGAGATCACGAGCTCTCTCAGTGCTTCTTCACTCCTAAACTCGCCTCTGCACAGACCTCGCCACCCTCATCTCCTCTGGAACTCTCCATTGCCGCTTGATACCGAATTGGAGGGAATACCAAATTAGATCATCCCAATAAGCCAAATTTTAATTCTTTTGGCTAATAGCCTCCTGATGGTCCTAAGAGCTTAACCTGCACCTTGATTTTAGCTCTTCTTAGCCAGAACCCCGCCGAATCGAGCCTCTTCTTCCTTAGCTCTGGCGCGTTGGCGACCATCAGCGCCCTTCGATCCGCGTTGTCAGGTAAAATGAGTCTGAATGCACTCATTGTTGCTTACCCCACGCTTTCCCAGTGAAAATGTGGTCGCCGGCGAGCTCACGCCTGTTCGGCCATGGCCGTCGCTGCAGAACCACAGTGGCGCGCCATTTTCCTTTCTCACCAATGAACAAAAAGGGCTTACCTAGATGTGCAATACCTCGCTAGTTCTCATGGTGGAACCCATTCCTCGCTCATACGCCTTCGTCATGGCGACTTGCCCTAGCACCGGCTCTGTTCTTCTGTCATTGGCCATTGAGTCCCCTCCATTAGAGACTCGGAACCAATTCAAAGAGAAACCGCATATAATCATGAAAATGCTCTTTTAGCTTCTGAAAGCGCATTTTCTGATTTTCTAAAATTTTCATACGAGATAATTCAACTATTTATAACTTCTGCAGTTCTAGCTCAAACTAAATGAAACAAAATTATAAATTCATGTAAAATCAAGCACTTTCCAAATATGGAAAAACATCTTGAAAATAATCTTTGTGAAATTTTGAAACTCAAATTTAAAGAAAAGGCCTAAAATATATGCTTTACATAAAAATCTTGTAAACAAACTTAGAATTGATTAAAACAAATTTTAATGGAATCCGCATGCTTCTAGAAACTCAAATATATAAAAATATTTAAGTTTCAACTTTGTTTGGAATATTTTCTGCTAAAAGTTAATATCAATGCACTAAATATTCAAAAGGGTATAATTTATGCAAGAGAAATCTAAAATGAATGAAAATGATTTCAATCTATATGAATGTCGATGAGGCTACAGAATTTGCCAAAATAATTGAGAAAGCGAACTTGATTTGAATTAGCCTTAAAAATGGAATATGACTAAAAAATAAAAGGTGTATATATGAGTATATGAATAGTAACTAATGGTAGTGATATGCATAAGCATATGTAGAATAACTAAACAGTAGTGTATATGTGCATATATTTCAGAATAGATCAAGAAACTAATCTATTACTATTGAAATGATTTTGAAGGGAAAAAAACTAAAATGATACATGTGCACAAATTTAATCAAGAGTATAAGCCTTATTTTGTAGATTCCAACATGTATAAATCACCTTGCATGCAAAACACATAGGGCTAAGTACTAATCGTGCACTACATTTTACTAATATGATTCCTTACAAGTAAACCTTAATATCATATATGCTATTTCAGCAATAAATAAAACGTCTCGTCTAAATCCTAAAATTTATAAAACCAGCTTAAGAATGCTCGCCAAAATAAAGACTACCTATTACGAAGAAATAATCTCATTTAAATCACGCTTTGCATATAAATCACATTAACAAAATAACCTTAAGTATTATGATTTACGGACTTCATAATATGAATAAACAAACTTAGTAATAATGAAGAAATGTATATTTAAGATATTTGTATCACTAGAACCTTCTTAAAAACATGAATATATAGCCGATAACCTAATTTGTGGATCTAACATATTGAAACCGCTTCTTATGCAAAATCAATTAAGGATTAAGTGCTATTCATACATAACACTCAACAAAGTGGATAATATCTTAATTCTATTAATTCAAATAATTTTAGCATCTAGAATTCAAAATTATAAGAATTCATAATTTGACTTCTTGAATTAAGTAACACAAGAATAGATAATCTATAAAAGAAACCATGCATCGCTCAAATCATTCAACCCAAACCCTAATCCTTGCTTGCGTTTTGCGGTGAGTTTTATTTAGTTTTTGTTTGTCTTCTTTTGCCCTTATTAAAGATTGTTATTTGCTATATTTAGTTGAGCAGCGTGTAGAACCCAATGTCTCGATTACGTAAATCGACGATATCAAGCTGCGATCTCGACTTCATCATAAACAACAAATAAGCAAGGCAAGCATCCCTTTAATCATATTGATCCCAGTATTTAATTGTCATTTTGTTTTATCAAAGCTGTTTCATGCATGCGCTTATTTTACGTAAATTCGCTATTTTGTGGTCTTGGTAGATATACTGTTGTCTCATGAAACTTCCTTGATAAGTACGAACATGTGAACCTTGGTAACTATAGATTAAGGATAGACATTACTTAATGTCGTCATGGGTATATCGATTACATATTAGCCATGCTTAATTATCAACGATGTAGATGATCGGATCAAAATTTCTTCTTGGGAATTTAAAAGGTGGATATGACAACGATGGTTCTTGGTACTTTGATTAAAAATCAAAAATAAAAAAGAAAAGGTCATGACTTGTGGGTAAGCGTACACCTTTGCAGTGTAAATCTAATCGATTAGCCGTGTCCACGGTCAAGGACACTCTTGAAGTCATTCCAATGTTAGACTTTTGGTATTTTCAAAATGCTTGGGTTTATTTGATTTGCCACGTGTTGGCGGGAAGCATCTTTGTGTTGTGTTATGGCGAGGATTGGATGCTTCGTTGCTCATGAAGGATTGAGTATTACTTATGCTTTACTTATTTCTTATCAGTTAAACTTGCTCTTATAAATTTCGTTTGCAAATGAAAACTTGATTTACAATTTCAATTTCGCTTTATGCAAATTAACCGTAGAAGCCTTTGCTTTGAAATGGCCTGCATATATTATAGGTTTTGCTAAAGTCTTGCAGAGTTCGTAAAGTACTCACCCTTGCTTATAATGTTGTTTTAGGTGAAAAAGTTAGCGAAGCTCCGAAGACTTCTTTTCGTCATAGGATGCGGGAATTTCTATAAGGCGATCTTTCTAGGGATTATGCCTTGTCAGTTGCCTGTGGGTTGGATGGGCACACTATAACACTTTTGCTTCTTCTGCTACTACATACTACGAGTTGTAAGATTATATTGTATAAATAGCTTTCGCTTAAATAATATGATGTATGATTGTGATTCCAATTGTTGAAAATGTACGTACTAGCTACTGATCATTGGACTAGTACTTTATGCATATAAGATTTCCATTTTGAATTTTATGTACAAATGGTGGTGCGTTACACTGCTGACGGAGAGGGAGGGTGGTGGCTCGCGCGTAGGGAGACTCCTCGTTGGCCTGGAGGATCTTCCTCAGCGGCGAGTCGGTGCATGCATTGAGCAGCGAGATGGGTGTAGTGTGGGAGATCGGCGGTGAAGCGGGGAAGTCGAGGGGGCGAGGGAGAAGCCGAGATGGCATTGGCATCGGGCGATCGTGATAGCATCTAGGCCCCCTAAATTTTTATTATCATGTTTTATTATAGTTTTGGTGTTGATGACTAAGTTAATAATGCTTAAGTTTTGAAGAGCATGTGCTGAAATCAATGATGAAGCAAGTTGGACTAACAAGATTAAGGTGTTCTTTTACTAGTTTATGACTTGAGAGTTGATTCAAGTCAAATAGCTAGGATTATTTTCAGTTTGGCTATACTAAAGTGGGACTTTGCACAAGCTAGCGGATTGGATCATAAGGCAAAGACAAAATTAGATTGCTCGGAGTAAAAAAACTCTTAGTCATTGCTCTTTGAATCAAAATTCTCCATCATTTCAAAAGTCTAAATATGCGATGGACTAAAATTCAGCTATCCATTTCTTAAGTCTGTTGCATACATGGCCAAAATCCTTTTTCAGTCAAAAGCTCCTTTAGTCCAGCATTGAAAATCTTCCTTGTCAAAATTTCTATCAAGGTATCTACTCATCGGACCAAACTTCTTATTTTCACATACTTTAGTCCGTGGTGAAAATTCCTTGAAGATATCTTGCAACCAAGTGTTTTCCTATGTATGACGGACCAAAACATATAAAGTCATACTCCTTCAACAGACCAAAAACTTCTCATATTTCCATCTGTAGCGGATCAAATATTTTTAGTGCGGCACTCATTCAAATTATAAGCCTTTTTGCCGGACCAAACCTTGGAGTTCTATTTATTAAATCCATAGATAGATATACATTCTTATTCGAAGGATTTTCCTTTATTGACGGACCAAATCTTCTTGTTTAAAATTTTAGTCCGTTGCTAAAGCAAATCACTTGGATAAACTTATTTTTGTCAAAAGGTCCTTGCTCTTGATCTTAGAAATTCCCATGTATGATGGACCAAATAATTTGGTCAAGCATACATGTAACTCTCTCATTCCTTTGTCGGACCAAACTCTCGAAACTCCCATGTATAATGAGACCAAATTTTTGGTTAGTCGTAAATGTCCTAAATTGGTCCGTGATACACATGATCGATGTCGCTAAGTTACATTGCTTAGTCCATTGTAAGCGTATATTTTGATATTACGACCGTCCAACGGCTCGATGGTAGGTGCAATGACTATATTCATTCCAAATGGCTATATAAGCATTTTACGAGCCATCTACCAAAAGCGAGAATGAACTCCTTGACCCTTTAGCATTCAAAATAGCTCTCATTCTCAAAAGGAGTCATGCTTCACTTTCAAACTAAAATCCTCAACATCTCTAAGTGTTTTAGCTCTAAGTGAAGTCTAGCTATGTGATTTGCGAGTGAATCAAGAGACAACTTGTGCAGAGTTTATTACTCTTGGATCTTAGTGATCCTAGATAGCTTGGAGGAAGTGAAAAGTGCGAACTGTCCAAAGGTGATTGTGGAAGGCCATTGTGGTTGTGAAAGGTTTGGAGCTCACCTCACTGGAGTAGTGAAAGAGTTTCCTGAGTGATCACCAGAGCTACTGCGATTAGCTTTGGAGAAGCAATACTTCGGAAGAAGTGCTTCAACGTGGATTAAGAGAAAGGCTCTGAACCACGGGATAAATCTCTGTCTCATTTGTGCTTTATTTCACTTTGTTGCTTTATTTGTTATCGATATTTGCTTTTATACATCATATATTGTATTGAGTTATTCTCATAAAGAGAATAGTAAATTGTTACTAAGGATTTAAAATTTGCAAAGTTGCCTATTCACCCCCTCTATACCAACTAGTTCCTTGGATGGGAAACAAAAACTACTTATAGTGCGAGAGGAGATATCACAGATGGTTCGTGGTAACAACCGTATGTGATAATCTGATATCTCAGAACCATTTGTGATATCAGATTATCACATACGGTTCTTAACATATCTAGTTACTTGGGCGATCACACTAGCAAAAGCGTGCGTGATTAGTTTTAATATAGACGGTTTTTGAAAATAAATGCGTGATGAGGCGTCTAATATAGCCCTTGTAGTGATATGTAATGACCCTATTTTCACATAAATGCGAAAATGGAAATCTCATGTGCAAAGCAGTACTAGTCCCATGATCGGTAGCTAAATGCGCACATTTACAACAATTGAAATCACAACCATACATCATATTAACAAAGCGGAAGCTAATTTACACAATAATCTTACGATTGAGTTTATAGCAGCAAATAAGCAAAGTCTTGTAGTGTGCCCATCAATCCCTCGAACAAGCGACAAGGCATAATCCTAGAAAACTTTCATCGCTATCTTTCCGATTCTGCGACAAATATGTTTCATCGAGCTAATCGATTCTTCACCTAAAAACAACAATTAAGCAAGGGTGAGTACTTTCGTACTCCATAAGACTTTACAAAGCCTATGATATATGCAAGCCATTTCAAAGGAAAGGCTAGTATGGTTAGTTGCATAAAGCCAATTTGAAATGTAAATACATAATAGTAGATTGCAAAATGAGATTTAAGTAAAAGTAATTTAATCTTGAAATAACAATATGTAGAGTCTGAAATAATGAAATCACGAACACAGGTATCATGACCATATCCAAGAACCATTTCCTTCATCACGGATAGAAATTATCGACACACAGTAGAATCGGTTTATGAAAATAAAAACCATCTAACTAGTCTTTGGCGCACCAAGATTCCTATAACAGTGGAACGACTTTTGAAAAGTTTCACACTCACGAAGAGTTGTACATCTTTACCCACAAGTCATGACCTTTTCTTTTGCCGCATATTTCACGCACCTTTGGCGTAGTGGCGGAATGTTCATGGCGGAAACCTTTACATTACTTAGATTAACTTTGCACCGGCCGGTGTCGATAAACCCGTACTATGGTGTAAATGTTTGTCGATCCTTGCCGCGATAATGAATAAGCATATCCATAGTATGGCGTACACGTTGTATCGACAAGCGTGACTCCCAACACCTCGGTGTAGGCGCCCCTCCGAGCAACCGATCCTTTGAAGAAGCTCGTACTACTCGGCCTACCAATGTGCAAAGTTAATCCGGATAACTTAATTGGTTTAAGGCTGTCCCTTACCGGCACTTGTGGTTTATGCGGTAATTCTTGGGTTTAACAAACACGTAGTTCGGTCCTTAATCCGATCGGGCAATAATCTCCACCTATACTACGTACAAGTCCCTTGTACACCGGCTATTGCCAATAATTGCCGCATCAAAACCATAGTTTTATTTTCATTTTTGATCAAAATACCAACCATAAGATGGTTATGCCCATTAAATGTCATATGCAACATTTTTAATCAGGTCAAAGTTTTATGTTCAATTAATCACGGCTAAGCATATCACTAAATGTGATTAACCCAAATTGACATCATGTCTTGTCTATGCTATTCTAGGGTTATCAAGGTTCACAAATCCATACTTATCAACGAAGTTCTATGTGACAATAAATACGACTACCAATACCCAAAATATAGCAAACTTTAATAAAAGTAAAGTATGCGATAAAACATTTAATGAAAACATTTATAAAGCTGGGATCAATATGATCAAAGGGGTGCTTGCCTTGCTTATTTATTGCTTACGACGAAGGCGAAGCCACGGTAGACGGAGGCAATGGCGGAAATAGCGACGTCGGATTCTACACGTCGTTAATTCGGAAACATAACAAATATCCAACTTCAATATGGGCAAAAAGAAACAGAAAACCAAATAAAGACTCATTGCAGAAAACAGGAATGTTTTAGGGTTTGGATTGATGGATTTTCAAGATCTTGTGATTTAGATAATTATACAAACATATTGTTAATGACTTATGATAAAGAAAGCATGGTTTCTTTGATAGATTATCTATTCTTGAATTGCGAATTCAAGAGGCTAAAATTATGAATTATTATATTTATAACTTTGAATTATAGATGCTAAAATTATTTGGATTAATAAGATTAAGATATTAGACAACATGTTGCATGCTATGCATGAATAGTTCTTGACTACAAGCGATTTGCATGAGAAGGTTTCATATAAGTTAGATTTGTTGTGTTAGGTTTACTTATTATGTACTCAAGGTTTTTAAGAAGGTTCTGGTGATACAACTTACATATTTGTTCATTATCTCAAAGTTTGCTTATTCATATAATTGAGTCCATAAAACATAATTCTTAAGGTTATTTGGCTATTAGGATTTATATGCAAAACATGATGAAATAAGATTATTTCTTCAGAATATGATAGTCTATATTTTGAAGAACATTCTTATCTGATTTCATACATTATAGTGTTTAGATGACATATTATATTCTTTGTTGAAAGAGCTTATATGATATTAAGGGTTATGACAACTATATTACTTAAGCGTATTGGGCTAGCCGGATTCAGATGCAAAGCAAGTTGAAAATAAAATATTTTTATAAATTATGGTAGTACATATCTTAAATATTATTTCTAAACTGTTCTTTACAAAATTTGCATTAAGACGAGGTATTTTTACAGGCTACTGAAAATGCTTAATTAATTTTATAGTTTACATGATAAGAGTTCAGTTTTAGTTCTTAGTTTGCGACTGATCCTTATATGATTATTCATTCATTTTCTTGGCATTGGCATGGAATATCATTAAGAGTGTTTTAAAGTTGGTTTCACAATATTTTGCTTTTATCCGAGATGTTTTCCACATAAGTAAACATTAAGATTTAATATGTACGTAATTCAAATATGCACAAACATGAGGTATTCTTACATAACAGGGGTATTATTGTTTTATTAAAGATCTGGGAATCATTTTACCATTATTTGAACTTGTATGTTTTAAGTTATACTTATTTTGATTCATATGTATTGAAAAGTAATCTATTCCCAAATTAATTCAAACTAGATTAAATTCTAAATGTTTTTGCATATATGGGTAAATTACTATTTATTAAACACATAAGAACTGGTTTGGTACGAATTGAATCCTTTTTGCGAAAGATATTCATATTTGAATATTCGATCGTTGAAAACAACTTACTTTAGAAAATGATGTAAATCATGTTAAAATATAAATAATTTTGCATATTTAGGTTCCTGAGGAATTAAGGTTTCTAACAAAATTGATTTCATCAAATTGGAGTTCATTTGAGAAATTCTATATATAACATATTTTGATCCCTTTCTTTAGAATTAAATTTAAAATTTACACAAGTTCATTGCCCCAATATTTTTGTATATACTGAATCTACATGATTTATCATGAATTTAGAAATTTACTTCATTTCATTTGGAGTTGAAATGCAAAAGATATAAGTAAATGAATGTGCTAGGTTTTGTAAAATGCGAGAAAGTTGAAAATATACCAAAATAGGAAAATCGCGTTCCCACTGCGATTCGCTTTCCCTTTTGGACTCGGGCTGGTGTGGCTGATGAGATGGGCGGATGGCGAGAGGCTGGTTGCGATCTGGCGGTGGCGCCTTGCGGGGCTGCGCGGCGATGACTTCGCGCGTCGTGGCGGTGACATATAGGACCCAATCTGCGGCCGAAGCGAAGATGGCGCGCCAAGCTCACCGCGCGAAGGAAGTCGGGCGACCAGAATCAGTTCGCCATGAGCATCGGCAGCGGTGCGCTGCGGGGCGATACCGATTCGGTCGGAGGAGGTCGGGAAGGTGCTCGCCACTGGCGAAGGGCGGCGGCGGTCACGGCCGATTGGTGGCGAGGCAAAAATAGGAGCTCTTGCGGCGAAACAACACCGGCGTGAGCATCAGTAGGATTAGCGGTTCGGATTTGGGTTTTTGCTCGAATGATTGGGTACTGGAGGGGTGTTTTCACCGAGCGAGTGCGGCGGTGGAATGATGAGCATGGCGTGTGGCTCGTCGGAGAAGAAAAGGTGTTGGCCTAGTGCTAGGATGAGCTCACGGTGTCAAAGCGAAGCTGTAGGCGAAGTATTCTGAGGAGAAATGGTTTGCAGCGTTTGAATTGGTGATTTTCCCCTTTCGAGTGTTCACCGGAGCTGGGGAAGAAAAGGATGGCTAACGGCGTTGCGATGGTTTTGGTGTAGTCTTGCGGGTTCGAAGTGTGTGCGAGTGTTATCGAAGCTCGGTGATGTTTATATAAGCGGTGGTCGATTACGCGCGGGTTTGAACACGGCAAGGCGGCGGCGAGAACACGTCGCGGTGGCTGCCGTGGCGGCAAATTTTGGGAAATGGCTGCCGTGTGACCTATTGACAAGATGGGCAAGTTGGCGACCACTTGCTGTCGAGCGTCTTGTGGCGAGGAAAAGCGGGGTGTAATCTTTGCGCGATAGAGAATCGACAAATGGCGGCGATGGCGAGTTGCGACTTTGGAATTTCTTGATGCAAGGTAGGGGCAAGTGGCGGTGGTGAGGCGATAGAGGAATAGCAGTCGGCATCTTGGGTGTCGTGAATTGCGGTGAAGCGACAAGCAAGGAAAGCGCGACTTTCTTTGCTTCTTGCGAGAAGAGAAGGAGAGGAAGGCGAGGTGACGAGTGGGGCACGGTTGGCGAGTGAGGAAGAAGTTGGCGAGGCGGAGAGGAAGTCGGCAAGGGTCATTTCGGTAGTCGGGCCCACATGGCGTGCCGAAGGGAGAAAAGATCGGCTAGGTTCTCGACAGCACGGGAGAACAATAAAGGTTTGGGTCAGAATAAAGGCTTAAGATTTTCTAGAACTTTTTGTATAGGTCGGCCAGGAATATTTAATGGTATATTAAAATTTTTAGATAAAAATTATTTATAAAAATATTTATATAAATCTGACAATGCATGGTTGTCATTTTCTATTGATTCTGAATTTTATTTAATTTAAGAATAAAATCAGATTATTATTTTATGAAACTTTTTATAAAGATCTGTAATGGAATTATTGACATGATATAAAATTTTCAAATTTTATATTTTAATTTTAATAATTCTGACTTTACCATTTTCAGTTTTTCAATCTCTCTGTTTACGAATTTTTAAAAATACTAAATGATGGGATAAACTCTTGATATTTTTACAGACATAGATAAGACAAGTATGTCGGCATGGACAAAATTTAACTCAGAGTTAAGTTAAGATAACCGAAGAAATCTTATGGGTTGATTTTGATTATTTTCTCATGATTACTACATCTTTTCTTTATTTCATGTGTTGATTACTTTTGGACAGCATGACAAGGTCTATGATGGTTTATAATATTTTAATACTATTTTTCAGATTTTTATTGCTATTTTGTTCTTATCTTTTACTTTTACCATTTTATCATTTCAATTTATGAGACTTTTCTTTTAAAGCAAAGACTCAAGAAAAATCAATAATTAAAAAAAACTCAGGAATTTAAAATACAAATTAAATACTACATCTCAACCTTATTTTAATATTTTTTTATCTTGAAAGAAATAGTTTTAATGAAGGAAATATCCCTTTTCTTTAAGATTTAGAATGCAAGAAAAGGAGGAAAAGATATTATTTAAAATCAAAGTCTTGATTCCAATTGAAATTTTTATTCAATTCTATTTTTAAATTTTAAGCTTTTCATTTTCATATTTTCGAATTTTATGGGATGTTACATGATAAGAGATGGAATAGGATCAATTAGTATTATTTGTATCCAATATGCATGGTTCTTTTCATATCTATCGTAGATTGATTTGATCTCTAAGTCATATTGTACTTTATATATATATAGCGTAATTACTTGGGACACCTATGTATTGTATTTTTAATTTTTTAAAATTTTTAGGATGTTGAGTTTATCTAGTTTACTAACTAGTTCAAATAAGTTTGAACTGAAATTTAAACTAGAGTTTCTTTTTTGATGATAGTATGTTTGTAGGTATGTCTTGATTATATATATAAATTAGCAAAGCATGCAATCTAAATTCATTTAAAATCTTTGAATTCAAGTATATTTTTTCAAAGGTATGTGTTTCATTTGAATTGTTATAGATGGGTATATACTCTAAAACTAATTTTTTTGAAAAATAAACCCGAATTTGATTTGAATCTGCGCATTTGAAATCATAGAGCCTAGACTCCATAATACCCCATTTCAGCGTCCTATATATATGCCCTTTCAAGCTCAATCAATATACATCAACTATCCAGGCTAGCTATTCTATCCTCCTACATGGTATCAGACCGGATTCGTATCTAGGTCTGTTTTTAATGACAACCAAATTCCGCTACGTGCTGCTCCCAGAGAGGTAATGTACTAATCTCTTAGGGGCTGCACATTGCAGATAGATGGCCTCCTTCCTCCTCCCCATCAATAGATTGGTTTTTTTTCTCCACTGCCGACCATGCCTGCTTCGTCTTCTCTCTCTCTCTCTCTCTGTCTCCTTGATCCCCGTGCACTTTGCGGCGTCCGTCACCAAATATTTTAGTGTCGACAAGCCTCCTTCCCGATTGTTATCTTCCTCTAATAGAAATAATCTTGTAATAAGAAATTTATAGTTTGGAAAGTTTGTATTAGGAAAGTTTAGGATGAGGAGTTTGATTAGGAAAAGGAAGTAGAATCCTATTCCGTTAAATTGGGCTGTAGTTTTGGGTATAAATATAGTGGTAGATTTGAGTTTTGAAAGAGAATAGAGCGAGAAGAAATAAGAAAAGAGGTGAGTAGTTCCACCTCGCAAAATGAAAGAGCCGTCTTCTCTGTTTTTGTTTGCGTACTGTTATATGAAGGCATACGAGTTCTGAATTTCAGAACAGAGCCGACCATCAAGACTTGATGGGCATCAAGTTTCTACACTGTATTCCAACAATTGATATCAGAGCCTAGGGTTTTAGATCAAGCCGTCTCCTCCGGGAGGAGACACCCGGGGGCGGCTATCTCGGTGCGGCACCCGAGGAAGCAGACTATCATCCTAGAGCGACACGGTGTTAAAGCAAGATCAGACGGTCGGGCTAGGTAGTGGCAGATCCAGCGGCGAGGAAGGCGTGTGCGTAGCGGCATCGGAAGATCCGATCGAAGAAAAGGAGGCAGCGCTCCATCGCAAGCACGACAGAGAAAGAAGTCCCAGGAGGTGTCGGTGGCTGCGGCGCTCTACCAAGAATAAAAAAGGGCCTGCAGTTGGGAGTCCCAACTCGTGGCGACAGCTCGACTCGGTTGCAGAGGTGACGTGACGAGAGGTTCCTCTCGTGCGGCAGCATAGGGATGCTCTGGAGGTTCCCATAGGCACAGTATTGCTGTAGCAACATATGTCTGAGAGCCTTCGTGTTGGTGACCTTGAGTGATGTTAGGGTAGAACCACAAGCAACAGCGATGGTTGGTACACTTCTCTAGAGCTGCTAGCGAAGCAAGACAGGGGAGACGTATGATGTGAAGCCATAGAGATGTCCTAGGGAGCACTAGCTAAGTCAAGTCCGTCGAAGACGAGTCCGGGATGTTGAGAAGACGCGTTCGCCGTCCAAAGTCAAGTCCGTCGAAGATGAGTCCAGGATGTTGAGGGGTTGTGGTCGTTATTCTAGATGTGCGTACGCATAAGAGTTCTTGCAGGTGTGTCCAAGTTCTCTCGTGGGTAAGCTCTAATGCGAGTCTGTGTCACCGTCAAGTTGCGTTACCGGTGAAGAGACAATTGGAGCTGAGACAAATGTCGTAATCACTGGCGAGGTGTGTCACCGGTGGTATAGACAGCAAAAGGAAGACGAAATTCCTTGGAGATGCGTTCACCATCCTGTGTTGAGTATGAGTTGGGCAAATCGTAGTTGAGATCGATTGCCTCAATAAGTTAGAGTTGCGTTACAAGATTAAAGGGGTGATTGGTAGAAATAATCTTGTAATAGGAAAGTTATAGTTTGGAAAATTTGTATTAAGAAAGTTTAGGATGAGAAGTTCGATTAGGAAAAGGAAGTAGAATTCTATTCCCTTAAATAGGGCTGTAGTTTTGGGTATAAATATAGGGGTAGATTTGAGTTTTGAAAGAGAATAAAGCGAGAAGAAATAAGAAAAGAGGTGAGCAGTTCCACCTCGCATAAAGCGAAAGAGTTGTCTTCTCTGTTTTTGTTTGCGTCTGTTATATGAAGGTGTTTGCACCAAAATTTGGCAAATAGGGTCGAATCGGCGGTCAAGATCAACAAGATCGACCGGGATGCAGATTGAAAATATTTGGAAGCGGAGCAGGTTGTTAAGGAAAGCACCATCAAATAGAGGCCGATCTGGTTCTACTCCTAACGTGTTGTACGAGATTCTATCGGCCAATGGGTATAAAAGAGGTCTATAGGTGATCGGAAAAGCGCCCGAGCCAATCAACCAATTCGCGTATACTTTTCATCTACTTTTCCGTCGACTAGGAGTAGTTTACGTAATTTAGTCTTCTTGTAATTCGATCTTGATCAATAAAGTTGCGCATCGCCAATTGTTGATCTTCATCAATTCGCCCGAGTTTGATTTATTCGATTTTTTGCGCATCGCCTTCTTGAATCGATATGCCTTTATCATCGATTAGCCTTAATCGGCTAATTAGACTTACCGATTGCCGATCTCGATCGGCTTCAAGCTGATTGGGTCTAAGCCGATTGATCTTCACGATCGGCTTTTGAGTGAATTTTTTTCCTTGTCGATTCTGAGTCAAATCGTGCACGCTCTAAACACGGTGTTAAATCGATGTCTTGTTGTCGAAACTCTACATCAAATTTTTAGCGTCAACAAAGGCATACGAGTTCTGAAATTTAGAACAGAGCCGACCATCAAGACTTTCTGGGCATCAAGTTTCTACGCTGTGTTCCAACTCCTCTTCACGTCTTTGCTTCGTGCCATGCACCTCATCAGTGACCTTCTTTCCTGCCGCGACTGACATGCATGTGATGTATGCATCATGCATGCGTTTATGCAGCCCACCTTTGCGTTGTCTCCTTCATCACGTCGTCATCACTATTAGGAAACCATGTGGCCCAATGAAAAGCCCACAAAGGTCCCTTAGCCAAAACCCTAGGAGACTACTATATAAGGAGGAAGGGGTCCCCTATGTACAAAGATTGAAAGCAATAAAGAATTCGTCGTCGCTCCCCATATACTGTGTCTCTCTCTGTTCTCCACTTTAGATCTGTTCGGGAACCGGACTATTCGATAGCGAGGTTCCTTAACACGTTATCGACCCGAGCTCTAGGAGTTGAGTGAAAGGTGAGAAAGGTGGGTTTCGCGATTGAATCTAATCGCTGTTGTCTTCTATGCATGCATCTAACCTCGTGTCGGTCTGCGTTCGTCACGTGGCAAGCTACTAGCGACATGAAGCAGTACACATGAAGCAATTTACATCTAGAAAAGAAAAAAGAAGCCATCGCCGGTTTTTGCGCCTGGCGCGGCGATGCGCCGGCGCGCGCAAACCCTAAACACGCGCCCTGCCGTAGCGCATGAAGCCGCGCCGCCGCCCGCCGGCGCGCCGCATAATCGCCGGCCGCGGCGCCTTGCTGCCGCGCATGAAGCGCGCGATCTTGCGGCCGCCTGCCCGGCCGTCCCTGCCGCCCGATCTCCGGTCACCACGCTTGCAACGGCGGCTCGGCATGCGGCCCGCCACCGCGGCGCCTCGGCCGTGCCTTGCCGCGCCGCGCCGAGGAAGGCCGCGCCCGGCCGCCGAAGCCACCATCGGTCTTCACGCGGCAGCGGCGCGCCGCACAATCGGCTGTAGCCACCGTCGGCGAGCCGCCGTCTTGCCGCCGCCGGCCCTGGCCTCGGCTCGCATGACCACCGTAGCGTAGCCTGCCCGGCCCGACCTCCGGCCTCGCGGCGCCGTCACCTTGGCTTGCGACCACCCGGCCCGGCGCCGCCTCGTTAGCTCGCCAGCGCCTCGGCTCGAAGCGCCGCGCGCGCGCGAACCTTCGCGCGCGCCGCCTCGGCCTCGCCGCGCCCGTCGACTTCACCGGCGCTCCTTGGCGTGCCTCGGTCCCGTGCTCGGCCGCCCGGCTTCATTGGCGCCGACTCGGCCCCCGCGCGCGCATACTGGTCCGACCTCGCCGCGCTCGAAATCGTCGGCCGCGATGCCGGCCCGCTCGATCGCCGCCACTCCGGCCGGCGTCGCCGCCGTGCCGTCGCCCGGCGAGCACGCGGTCCTCCTCGCTCGCCGATGTCCACGCTCAGCGCCGTTGCGGCGGCTGCTGCGCGTGGCGGCTCGCCGCCTTGCGCCCTGAAGTCGCCGGCCCTACCGTTGCGCCGCAGCGCCTCACCTCGGCAAGAACACACGCAGCCGCCGCCTCGGCCCGCGGTGGTGCCCGACCGGCGCAATCGTCTTTGCCGGCGCCGCCCGTCGCCGGTGCCAAGCTCGCCACTGCCCGGCCGTCGCGCCGCCGTGCCGTCGCCCGCCCCCGGCCCAAGCCCATTGCATGCGCGCGCTCGCGCCGCCCGGCCGACGCCCGCGACGCTTGCACGAGGTAGCCGCCTCCGTGCTCCACCAGCGCCCAAGCGCCAAGCCCAATGCCGCGACCCATGCGGCGGCTCCGCCGCCGCATCGTGCCGCCGCCCGGCTGAAGCGGCTCCACGCCGCCGCGACGCCGCGCCGACCCTCGCCGCCACCGTGCGTGCGTGGAAGAAGAAGTGGAGGCGACGGCGTGCGGCGAAATAAAGAAAAAAAAACGGTGGCGGAGAGAGCTGCGGCGGCTAGGGGAAACCCTAGCCCTTGCGCGCGTATGGGCGAAATGGGCAAGGCCAGTGGGCTGCGGCCTTAAAGAAAAGAAAAATAAAGAAGAAAGAAAAGGAAAAGGAAAATTGCTAGAAAATTTTGGAAAAAATTGCAGAAAAATTTGAAAAAATTGCCAGAAAATCAAGAAGATTTATTTGGCTCTGTGTTTTAATTTTCTAGCTTTATTTCTCTGCATTTATGAATATTCTTTATGAATTTTGAATTCATTGCTTTATTTTTTATACTGCAATGCATGGAAAAAAATTTTACATACTTTATGCTTATTGCAACCATTTTCTATTAGATTACGCGATAATCTAACGTCGAATTTTGGAATCATGCATCATGAATCGTGAATCGTGAGTTTGAAGAACTGGCCCCGCATAGTCAGAACTACCTCACTTGGGCATCGGACGTGAAGATCGTTCTTGGGGGCAAGAAGCTCCGTGCTGCGATTAGTCTAGGGTCCTCGCAGGATGCAAAACCTACCGTCGAGCAGAACGATCAAGCCTTGCACTGCTGTTTAAATGCATGAATCGCATTTTCTTTTTAGATTATGGTTGTTAGCATTTTCTTTGAATAATGAATTGTAAGCTCTAGAAGAGCATACTTCTCTCATGAATAAATATGAATTTTATTCTTTATCGATATTCTTCAAATTTGAAAGCAATATTTGGATTATTTTGCCTCTATCGATTAGAATTATATTTCTTTGATCTAGAAATCGTGTAGCGCCCAAATGGAAGAGATATGCATTGTTGATAGTGGCACAACAAATACCATCTTAAGAGAGTCCAAATATTTCGATCGATCACGAAGAACATTTGGAAAGATTACTACGATCGCGAGGCGACTCATATGTAATCGGCTCGGGAAGAGCCACTATTATATTGCCTATGGGTACAACTTTGTAATCGAAGAAGCCCCTTTGTACCCTGAATCAATGCGCACTCTCTTAAGCTTCAAAGACATCCGCGCCAATGGTTTTCACGTAGAAACCAATGAAGAAAATGGCAAAGAATACTTGTGCATTGTGAAGCCGCGGTATGTGGAAAAATGGTATTAGAAAAATGTCCCTCATATGAATCAGGTTGTACTACACGAATATTCATGCACCCAAAGTGTATACTTCCTTGAAAATTTGTTTTTAGAAGCTCGAGTTATTTTCTTTATATGGTAGATTAGGTCATCTGGTCTTAGAATGATGAGGAATATAGTGAACAACTCACAAGGTCATGGTATTAATGTTAAAAATTTCTGAATCATGAAGATTTTGTGTGCTCTGCATGTGCCACCAGAAATTAATAACTAGACCCTCTGTCATGAAAGTGCAAAGTGAAATCCTGCATTCTGGAACACATCGAGGGGATATTTGTGGCGATTCAGCCCTTATCGAGCCGTTTCGATACTTTATGGTGCTCATCGATGCTTCCTCGAAATGGTCGCATGTATGCTTATTGTCAACAAGAAACCATGCTTTTGCAAAGTGATCTCGCAGATCATAAGAATTAAGAATGCTTTCACGATCATCGCGTGAAGTCCATCGGAATGGACAATGCGGAGAATTTACTTCAAAGGCATTTGATGATTATTGCGGCAGCGAGGATAGCGATTGAGCACTCATACCGCACGTCCACACGAGAATGGACTAGCGAAGCACTAATAAAGAGGATTAAATTCATTGCGGGCCGCTTTGCGAGTTGTAACTTGCCCAACACTTGTTGGGGACACGCGATCTGCCTTGGCAGCTCTTATCAATTTCGGACCGTCGGCCTACAACATCCATTCTCCTATGCGGTTTGTGCGGGATCATCCGAAGATCTCCCATCTCGGCAAATTTGGGTGTATGGTATATGTACCTATACCACCCCTCGGTGAGGCTGCAATGGGCCCTCTCCGAAGTGCTGGGATATCGTTGGTTATGAGTGCATCCATAATCGGTATCTGGAACCCATATTTGAAACTTGCATACAACCGATTATTGATTGCATCTTTGGCGAGGATCATTTCCGTCATTAGGGAGAAATCAACCTTTGGATGAAAAATGCGGAAATCATATGGCATTCCACTGGGATCCCCGCACATGACCCCGCACTAATGAAGCAAATCAAAAGTCTAGAAGATAATTGATTTGCGAATTTAGCAAATGAACTGCTGATCATTTTGTGATCCGAAGGCGTGGTTAAATCGCATGTACCAAGAAATGCACGGAGAGGTGGAAATACCAAAGAAAGCAGAAGGTATCCCTCATCTGTTCGAGAGGCCTCAAAGAAAAACGGAAATCGGCTCCTCAAACCCAAAGTACCGGAGGCGTCCGGAAAAGCGGGCGAGAGGACTTACCACAACCAATCGAAAATACCCAAAGGAAAGAAGGGAGCAGTTGAGACCTAGCTGGAAAGAAGCCAGCAGGAAAGGCAATTCAGGACTTGAATCTTCCACTGCGAGAAGCGCGGAAATAATGTGTGCGCACACATAGGCGATGAAAAGCTAAAGGAACTTGCTCTGCGATAGGGAAGCGCGAAGAGCAAGTAAAAGTGCATGAAGCACCCCATAAAGAAATGGCCATAAACTTTGTAATAACGGAGAATCCTGAATAGAGCAACGATAGCGTTGATGCATACTTCGCAAAGAAGATTGCCTCGATCATTGATCATGATCGAGCACTGTATCTCTCGTAGAGTGCAAGAAAATGCTAGATTGGGAAGAATGGAAAAAGGCAATCAACTGCGAGTTAGTCTCTACGAACAAGAGAGAGATGTTTGAGCCGTATCACACACCACCCATATAAACCCGTAGGTCACAAATGGGTCTTTGTTCGGAAGAGGAATGAAAACAACGAAGTTGTAAGGTACAAGGCAAGGCTTGTAGCTCAAGGTTTCACTCAACGTCCTGGAGTTGATTATGAAGAAACCTATTCTCCGGTCATGGGAGGAAATACCTTTAGATATTTGATCTCAATGGCGATCAACTTGAAGTTGAGAATGAAGCTAATGGATGTTGTCACGACATATTTGTATGGAAACTTGGATTCGGAGATATACATGAAAGTACCGAAGGAATTCCTATCCGAACCAAGGCGGACAAATAGAAACACATGCAGTGTGAAATTAGAGAAATCCTTGTATAAATTTGAAGCGATCGGGAAGAATGTGGTACAATCGCTTGAGTGACTTCCTCTGCAAGAAAGGTTACACAAACATCGAAGATTGTCCATGTGTGTTTATACAGCGATCCCCGAATGGATTCTGTATAATCTCCGTCTATGTAGATGACTTGAACATCATTGGGACGGATGAAGAAATTGAAAAAGCATGCTCATACTTGAAGTCTGAGTTTGAAATGAAGGATTTAGGTAAAACCAAGTTTTGTTTAGGCTTGCGGCTTGAACATGTCATAGGAGGAATCTTGGTACACCAATCAACCTACCTTGAGAAAGTGTTGGAAAGGTTTGGATTTGAAAAAGCATATCCTGCGAAGACTCCAATGGTCGGAAGGTCACTCCAAGCAGACCTAGACCCATACAAACCTAGAGAAGAGGGAGGAAGTCATGGGAGCGAATTACCATATCTGAGTGCGGTTGGGCGCTCATGTACCTTGCGAATAGCACTAGGCGGACATTGCGTTAGCCATAAATTTGCTAGCCCGTCTGATCTGAGAACACACCAAAAGGCATTGGAAAGGGATCAAGGATATCTTCCGATTACCTCCAAGGAAGCAAAGATCTTGGTTTGTTTTTGGAAGAAACAATGAATTGAATTTGGTTGGCTACGCCGATCTTTGAGTACTTATCGGACCAGCATCTTGGCAAGTCCCAAGCGGCTATGTTTTCCTATGTGGAGGAACAGCAATTTCTTAGAAGTCGTCTAAGCAGACTCTTGTCTCGGCGTCGACAAACCACTCGAAATCATCGCTTTGTATGAAGCATCTCGTGAATGTGCATGGCTCATGAAATGGTTCACCACATCCGAAGTCATGTGGCTTGAACATTGAGCAAACTCCGGGATAATCTATGAAGATAATGCGACTTGTGTTGCCCAAGCACGAGATGGGTTATGTGAATAGCAATCTCCTGAAGCATATCAACCCCAAGTTCTTCTATGCTCATGAATTGCATAAGATGAGCGAGATCAAAATATTATATACTAAGTCATGTGAAAATCTTGCAGATTTGTTCACTAAATCACTCCTAGCATCTACCTTTGAAAGGTGCATTAAAAGAATTGGAATGATGAGACTTAGAAGTGCTGATTTAGGGGAGATATTTCACATACTCTCACATGAATCTCGAACATGAATTATGAATACCCAACATGCATCTCGAAGATTAGCAATTGAAGTTGGGTGAATTGTACTCTTTTTCCTTAGCAAGTTTTTTATGAAGTTTTCTTGCATAAGGTTTTAACGAGGCAATTCGTGCAACATAGTAGCGTATGCTATGTACTCTTTCTCCAAGTATTTTTCCCCTGGGTTTTTACGGAGTTTTAATGAGGCATATGCATCTCGCGGCAAAGGCCCAAGGGAGTGTTGGGAAACCACGTGGCCCAATGAAAAGCCCACGATAGTCCCTTAGCGAAACCCTGGCGACTACTATATAAGGAGGAAGGGGTCCCCTATGCAGGGGCGGATCTACGGGGTATGCCGGGTGGGCATAACATACCCTATAGATTTGGCCCAATCCATACATGATTCTCGTCATAATCTGTCACAGCAACCTTGCAGGATTTATAACTTTTGTTTCGTAGGTCCGATCGTACTGATTCTTTTTTATTTAGATGCGTATTGGAATCTAGTTTATTCTGTTCAAATTTCAGATCAATCCAACGGTTGGATCTCTGAGAATTCGTGATTTACCAAACACATATACTCTGTTTTATTGAATACGAAGCAAATATTTGAGTCTAAATTGGGGTGATGTTTTTGTAGATCAAAAATTGATTTTAGCTTCCGCGTAATCATTCACCCCCCTCTGATTGCTAGCTTAGTATATTTCGATTCTACACATATACTTTATTCAACTCCTACTATAGCTGACATAGTTATATCTTTATTTATTGCTTATCTTAGTTAGTATTTTAACCACTCAATGGACGTATTCTATTTGCAAGGTTTTTAAATTATGAAGAGGAACGGAGACATTGCATCTCTTTTTCGAAAACATGCAACAAAGAAGGCTGCTGCTACTTCACCTCCTCTCTCGTCACAAACTGCAACATTGAGCGAGATATTTTCTTTAAAATGGAAGAAGATGATATAATCAAGAGTTTTATGGCCATTAGAAGGCGTAGACCGAACAAGAAGAAGTAATATTATAGGTATATAAGCTTCTTTTAAATATATTATCTTATTTTTAATTATTTTTTTTACTTGTATACCGAATTGCTCAATAAATTTTAAATCGTTTACCGAATTATTTTTTGATCGGCATACCCTAGGTTTAAATCCTAGATTCGCCACTGCCCCTATGTACAAGGATTCAGAAAGCAATAAAGAATTCCGTCATCGCTCCCCATATACTGTGTCTCTCTCTCTGTTCTCCACTTTAGATCTGTTCGCGAACCTCGGACTATTCGATAGCGAGGTTCCTTAACAATCACATCCTACTTCTTCTCTGGTGTTTCAAGCTGCCAACGGCAAGTTCTTTCTTTGCCTCGCAATGTTGCTCCCGGCCTCCTATTTTTGTTATGTTTGTTACTTTTGCTCCCCCTATTCTCTTTCTTCCGGGGTGTCGTATCCAGCCACTCCGCGCTCATAGCCGGCCAGTTCGCCGCCGTTATCGCCGACGGCTTCGGCCGTGATCTCGATGCCACCGACATGTGCTCTAGAGCAGCTTCTTGGCCCGGTAGAGATGCGCCACAGCAGACTCTCCCTTTCGTTCTTTTCCTTTCTTTCCTTCATTTATACCATCCAGATGCATGCATGTAGCCCCTTGCTTATGCATGTGCGATGCATCTCTAGTTTTCTTTCTTTGACCGTCAGCAACGTAACACAAATCAAGATGCTACCTCTGGCTTGCTTTCCTTATCTGTTGGCTCAGTCTTCTGGGCCACGTCTTGTTTGCATGCATGCATGCGGATAATATCACTTCAAAATCGATTATAATAGATGATTTCGAAGAGGATGTTAATAATAATCAGAATCGGTTCTTAGATCAGAATCGATTGTGATGTATTATGATCAATCGGTCCTCATTAGATTATTTATACCCTTGAGCTAAACTCTCCTCTGTTGTTGTATTTCTAGAGGCAAAAAAACTGCCGCCACTCTAAAAAAACTCTGCATACTCTGGTTGAAGCAATACTTGGGTGAGAAATTATGAAACCCTCGAGGTTAGGTGTTAAGAGGGTAAAGTTGAAGCCCTATCTGGAGAAGATTTTTCCTTAATTTTTCCTTATTTGCGGTTTTCTTCAAAAAGTGAGCATTCCTTCGAACCCCTTCAATTTTTCATTAAATAATTCGATATATCACAAAGAGAGTTTAGGTTGCACTAGAATTGTGTGTATCTTATCAGATTTCACACTCTTTATTTGAAAAGTGCACATCCATTAATCTTTGTAGTACTCTCGTGTTAATATAAAATTATTGTTCTTTATGTCGATAAATGTTAGAGTTTAGGTTGCGTAATCCACGTCTCCCGTTAGAGCGTACTTGTTTATAAATATGTTAATTTATAAGCAAGCACTCTCGAAGTGTCCACGTTTTTATAGTTCGAGGATATGTAGTACGGGCAAGTTCTAAGCTGTTTCACAACTCGGAGAAAGTTTCGACAACATTTCTCTGGTGTTTTTCGGATACACCCCCTTTTGAATTGTTGGCGAGACGTGTATTTGGAGAACAGCGGGGAGATGCTGCCGAAATTTTCTCTAGAATTGTACAACAGTTTAAAAATTGCCCAAACTACATATCCTCAAATAGGATTATGGTCTAACTTAATTAGAGATTAGGAGTCATTGTTGGTACATACTTAGTTGATTAACAGATAAATGTTTCTTCAAAATCATTCAATTGTTAATACTTCCACCCACATTTTCTTTCATTGAAGTTAAAAGGATTTCGAACTTGTTGCGTTAGGTGATTCGATATCATTGTTGATGTTTTGAATGTATGTTTCCTAAGTAGGGAACTAAAAGCTCTTAAGTAAGGAAGAAGGTATAAGGAGTAAGATTACATATGTTGGAACCCATTCTCTACTTTGCAAAGATAATTAAATAATGTCTCAATATTTGAAATAGCTATCTATCGCTCTAATGTTTTCTTAATTTATTATCGTAGTTTAATTGCGGATGGACCGTGAAGAATGAATGTATCGAGAAGCCGTCGAATCTTGAATTTCAAATGGGTGCCCAATTGTGATGTGCTTAATGCTACATCACAATCGGTTCTAACGAGCTGATTGTGACTATTATTAACATCTTCTCTGAAATCATCTATCACAATCGATTTTTCTAAAAATTAAGAACCGATTGGGTGAAGCGATAGTGTTGTACTCATCTCCATCCTAGCTAGGCTTCTCTGACCATTGCAGCTGTCTTGACTTCATCGACTACGACTATCTCCACGATTTCTACTTCGACGACTAGCTTAACGACAATTAACTCCACCACCGACTCTTCACGTGGCATTCCTCGTCGGCTTCTACTCCAGCTTACGCATCCTTCTTGGTTTTTCTACGGTTTAAGCATCCACAACGCTACTGCTCCGACTGTGGGAGACGATAGAGTATATGTATACCCTGAATCTAATCAAGAAATACATTTCAGCCAAGATGTGAGACTCCGTTCCGATGAACAGGAACCTCCATGTGATTATTGTGCTATTCCCTGGATCATTAGCTAGCACTCACATGTTTACAACGTTCATATCAGAACCATACACGCAGATAACAGAATGACATACATAACAGTATTAATTATCTGAGTTGATACAAATTTGAAACATTTAACAGTGAAACCAAAATAAAGTGAACAACTCCAAGCGACCTTGCGGTTGCCCACTAAACCCTCGAGCAAGCGACTAGGCACTCTAGAAGAGACTATCGTCAAATCCCGAGACACGCACGGAAAGAAGCGTCGTCTGGCGGATCGCGATCTTCTTCCTACGAGGCGGATGCAAGATTGAGTACATTGGTACTCAGCAAGACTTATATTGGTTCACATATGCAAATAAATAATTATGCAGGCTGAACAATAAACAGGCTATGGTTATTCTGCAGTTGCACAAAATCATTAAAACTGTATAAGCATATTAGATTGCAACATCGCATTTTAATAAAAGCAATTTAAAGACAAATGTTAAACAATTATTCCAGATTTTCAACCCAGTCTACCCGACTGCATAGATCCCCGGTGTCGATCCTTTGAAACAAAAGCTGGTTACAAAGCGGTTTCCAAACCAAACCCATTTTTCCCAAAAGGCTCAAATGACTTTAGCATTGGGAGGATTTTCCCAAGTGCCCATTACATGGCGGGCTAATCGTCAGTTGTCACTCTGCGAGGTGTACAACTTTACCCACAAGGAATGATCAACCTCTTTCGCGAGGCGTTAACACACTTCCTTTGGTGTGTCGGCAAGGAGATCATACAAAGTTGTTACATTATCTAGACGTGGCTTTACACCAGCCGGGGCGTTAACCCTCGCATACGAAGACAGAGACACTCACCCAAGTTGTGGATCCACATTTATCTCACACACACCACGTCTCTGTCCGAGGCAAGGCGTACCGTTGCATTGGTATGTAGAAACCCTCTGAGCAGACTTGACCGGACATCTGTGAAATATCCGCCTTCCATAGATGCAAAGCCACATCTAAACAACTTATTAAGCTAAGACCCGCCCATACAAGCCCTTATGGTTGCACGAAAATATGGATCTACAACATCCCATTTGCTCGGTCCTTAATCAAACACAGGCGACCTCCACCTAACTACGTGCATATCCTTTTGCACAACCGGCTAGTGCCAATAATCACCAGCGTCAAACTATAGTTTTGTTTGAGGTTTTAGCAAATTATCACCAACCATTTCCCAAAAGGACCATATCTTGGTTGAAAAGTGAAAATACCAACGAGAAGCTTAAGCGGGAATATTATGCTAGCGATTATACCCAAACATGACATTAAGTATGTCTAGCTCAAACTAGGGTTTACAAGGTTCACATGTCCATACAGATTAAGACAAACCATAATTTCTGAGGATTAACTATAGTTCCAACCCCAAATTAGCACTTCTAGGAGAATTATCCGGATGCATCATACATAAGCAAAAACAACATAAGGTAGGTGAATTATCGGGCTCAATATGTTCAAGTGGTTGCTTGCCTTGCGACTCAACATCAGGTATGAAATCTGGATCTGCGATAACGTCGCCTTCCTCTTTGAGGACGTCGGTGCCTAAACGTCGAGAAAACGAAGAACAAAAGAACATTAGCAAACTCAAAATGGCAAGAAGAAAATAGACAGACAAGCAAATAAATACAAGTTCGAACCAAACAGGAGGTTGCTTTTTACGAATAATTTGAATTCATACTTCGAATTATAGATGCTAAAATTATTTAGATTAAGAAGGTTGATCATTAGCTTCTTTGGAAGAAGGCAAAAAGAGCAGCACAAGAAAAACAGAGCTCTCTGCCTTCTCAAAACTCAAGGAATGAACACTCAAAAACAATGCCATTTAGGGTTATACATCCATTAAGATTTAAGAGCAACTTCTACGAAATTAGGGTTTAAAACCTGAACAAGCTAGAGCATACTTTGGTTAACAATTCTAATGACTTCTCTTAGTTTTAGGGTTCAGACAAGGCTTGAAAACTACTGTTAAAAGGCTTAGTTGGAAATCGGACTTGGGCTACAAAATTGGCTCAAGGAAAACACTTAAGCAATACCACTTAAGGTTGTTACCCTTATGAAAATTAAGTGAATCACAGCTCTTAGATAGAATATTTTTCTGGAATCTAGTAGTACAAACTTCAGTGGTCATTTCTACATTATTCTTTCTAAAATTCTCACTTGGATAAGCTACTTTACACATGGTTGAAAATGCCTAATTGTTTCAAACATTCAGCAAAACATAAAAAGTAGGCTCATTCTACTAACTTGTTTTGAATACAAACCTTAGCAAAATGTCATTATTTTTTAAGGACCTATTAGTATATACTATGTAGAGTGTTTCTATACTATTTTTACATTCTTTTCATTTATATAATCTATGTTATCAAATGATGAAAAGGGCTATATGCAATCTTCCACTTTCATTTACTACTAAACCACTCATCATCTTTTATTCATTTTCTTCCTGACATTAGGGCATGATCTTAAAAACATTTCAAAACTGAATTTGAACTATTTTGAATCTGTTCATAGCAAATTACATCTATTTTTGCCATTACAAGTGTTGTTTTTCTTTATTGAACAACTATTACTTACACTTTTCCCTAAGTGTTTCCATATGTGCTAGCTCTCAATGGTCTATGCCCTCGGGATGAACTTTTAAACACTTAAACTTTAACCCTTTCTTTTATTTACATAACTTCAACTTTATGCTTAGTATTCATTTTTGTGTAAACATGATATACAACAACGTATCATGCAAACATTTTTATTTATTTGGAATACTTATAACCCGAGGCTCCATAAAACTCATCTTACATTAACTGAACCATCCTAAAAATATTTTATTCACATGGCCTTATTTACACCTAAGCATCTCTTTGAATTTCCTAAAATCACATATTACTCATCTTCAACAAATTTTTGGATATTCTGAAACTAAAGAATTTTATATGAATTTAGAAACTGGTTTCACTAAATTTGGCGAGATGATTCAAAAGGTACAAGCATTTAAATTTTGGCGGTTTAGGAAATTCAACTAAAATCAAAATACGCTTTCGCTCTTGAAAGCGCTTTCCCTGCAGCGCAAAAGCGTTAAAAAGCGGGCTCACTTGACAACAGGACCCACCGGTCGACCTTTCGAGAGAGAGGCTTTGCTCTCCGGCTTGCCCTTGATGAAGCGACTCCGCTGACGGAATGGGTTCCACTAACACCATTAGGCGCCAAGGCGAACCTAGGGTGGCATCGATTCGGCGAGCGGAGGGCGGGAAGATGGCGTCACGCGAGAGTGCGTGGCGCCATGACCGGCTGGCGAAAGCTTCACTAACACCATCTTCCGGCGAACTAGGGCTAGGTGAGCTACAGATGGGGTGAGTGGATTCGGACTCACGGGTGGTTAGGTCGGAGGAGGCCGAGAGCTGCCCGCCGTCGTCGGTAAGGAAGAAGAAGGGCTCTGACGGGGCGGCTGCGAGCAAAGCAGGACAAAAACGGCGGTTGATCAGTGATCCTGGGATGCTAAAGATGCTTCGGGTGGAATCGATTCGGAGAAATGGAGGCGAGATGACCTGAATCGCTGGCTTCCCCTCTTTTCGGTTCTTGCGGCGAAACGGGGAAGATGACCCCGCACGAAGCTCTCAGCTCGGAAGAGTGTCAAAGGAGGGATGAGGAACTTCATTGCGGCGAAGGATGGCTTAAAGCCGGTGAAACGCGATCGTACAGCGGTTGAGCTCGAGCTTTGCGGTCGCACTCTTACATGCGGCGGCTCGACCACGAGCGACCAAGCACGAGGCGGGGAGACTCTGCGGCGTGGAGGCGATGGCGCGGCCGGGCCAGGCGGTTGGGGCCGGACGGCGAAGGATGGCGATGTCGCCTCGCCTCGGTCGGGAGAAGAGAAAGGGGAGAAGAACGGCGTGGCTTGAGGCTGACACGCGGGTCCAGGGTCCACCGGTCAGTGACCTGAGGCTTTGCCCCGACTTTGCCAGCGTGACAACCTCCACAGTAGCCGGGCCCACTTGTCAGTGAAAGCGGACGATCAATGCGATGGGACTGGACGGGAATTCTCCAGATTTTGGATTAGCTTAAGCTTGAAACTCAGTCAAGGTTTTACAAAAATTTTGACCAAGACTTACTGGGAGTCTTACATCTCCTGTAAAAATTTGAGACAAAAAACTCTCTAGATGATTTACTAAAATTCTGACACTGTACTGCGCCCTAAACCTTGATTTCAGTTTTTGATTTAATTAAAGATTCATATTTTAGGATTTATTTTTGAAATTTTTTGGAGAGGTTCATACCCTTATAACGAGATCACCCTAAAATTTTCAAGTGAAAATAGTGAGCATCTGTTTTATAAAAAGTCTGACACTCATTTTCCACATTTTCTAGACTCCTGTAATTGAATTTTGAGAGGCTTAATCCAGTTAATTAAATTATGAAAATTTTACCAGTGGTGTGTTATACAGTCAGCGCTTTATAGAAATTTTCTTGGCTTTAACTTGATATTGGTGATTTTTCATTTTCCTTTTTGATTCACTGTTTCTAGTCAAAAAGTAGCTACATGCTTTATTTACCTTAATCCAAAGCATGCAAAATTTTATTTACTAGTCAACATTATTACCAGCCTGAACATGACCCATGGTAAAATTTTCTAAATTTTATTTTCATCTTTTACCCCTTTCCTTTGTTTTTCTTCTTTTGTTTAAAATTTTCACATAACACAAAAGTCTAAGGAAATTCTATTTGGAGCAAATAATACTAAGAAACTCTAAAAATACTTATTTTCAAATTTAAACTGTACATCTTTTACTGTTCTAATTTTCAGGACGTTACACAAGAGGTCTGAACACGAACTAACTGACCTAGCTAATATTAATATTAAGCAAGGAGTTTGCTTGCATGCTTCCCATCTCTAGACATTTCTGCTTTCGTGGGAATGCATCAGAAGTAAGGGTGTATGCGTGCCTGCGTCTGTGTGATTTGGCTACGCTGCAGTTTGCACGGCCGCCGATAGATTGTGGAACAGAAACCGATAGAGCAGAAGACGGCAAAAGCATTAGGCACTGTTTAAGACGGTTTCAGCTTCAGCTTTTACCATTTAGAAATTGAAAGCTGTTACAAGCTGTTAGCTTCTTTGTAGCCTGAAGCTAAAACCAACAACCCATTTGTACTAGAGAAGCTGAAATCTAAAAGCTGGTATAAGGTAGTTTCTTATGACTTTGGTGGGTTGGGTTACGACTTTGCTATTAGAATTGAAGAAAATTACCCCTCTACCAAATATAAAATCTCAAACCCCACCTCTCTCACACTCATTTTGATCTGCACCCCAACAAATAAAAAGCCAAGCTGTGGAATAGCAAACCTATTTAGCTTAACCATTCATCCGTGTAACCCTTCAAAGTGTAACTCGATTAAATGCTACTTGTCAAAAAAACTTACATCCATACCAAACAGGTTCTTAGTAAATAGCAGTTTCGCACTTGCAGTAGTTGCCGTGCGAGTACGACGTCGTCAGTTGCGGATACCTCGGTCGATCGTTTGTTTGTATGCATTGCATGTATGTATCCTTGCCAGAAATTCAGGGGAATCGATCGCATCACATGAGACATCGCGTCTATTCCGCATGAAGATACTCCTTTATGTGTCTCACGCTAGGCAGGCAGCAGTTTAATACTAGTACTAGCTACTACGTTCTAATCAATCTGTTGTGATGATATAAGTTATGGCTTTGGGTCTAGCTAGATCCCATCGATTTCAGATCTTAAATAGTACAAGAGAATTGGAGTAGTATGCTCGCTACCATGGTTCCGAATTTTCGCCAAAATTTGGCGAAATTCAATTATTTCGGTGGGTTTCATTTTTTTTTATCTCGGTTGTATTTCGGTTGGTTTATTTCAATTTTGTCCAAAAATTCATATTTTAGTCAAATTTTGTCTAAAAATTTGAATTCTGTCAAATTTTGGACAGCCATTTTGTTCCGAAATTGCACCGAAATTTTTGAAATTCGGTGATTTCGCTGGGTGCGAAAAAATTGCAAGCGAAATTCTTAACCCTGCTAGCTACTACCATCAGATACAAAAGATAAGCAAATTTATTTGTGAATAGAGTTTATAGAATTTCTGAAACAGAGCTCGCTAGCAATGGAGAAATGTGCACTTGGTTATGAGTAGTGGCCAAAAGGATTCAAACAAACAACGGCATCGATCTCTCGATCTCTCTCTCTCTTGTAGCATCTTGTTCATAAATTAATGTTGTACTGTTAGTCTAGCCGCTGCCTTGTGCCCTTGTCTCAGCGCTAGCTCTTACCTCGCTCAAGAACGACACAATATGTTGTTGGTTTAAATGAATCAGAGCTTCTAGAGTTTTTTTTTTTCCTTTTTTTTTGGAACACAGAAGCAAAGAAGTAAAGTAATTAATATTGGAAGGGAATATATCAAAGTTACCAAAGCATGCATAAACTAACGAGTTAAAGTCAAAACCCAGACAATGCTACGTACATATGCTGGCCATGACAAAACCAGCACCATCCTTGGAGCAAAACACGCATGCAATACATCATCTCGATTGGAGCATGTATGCTTTATAGCATTTACGCATGCACCTCGATGCAGTTGTACTTTTCGTTGGGTTTATGCTATCTCAGCCCCTGAATGGAAACAAGGGAATCTTCTTCTTTCAGTATTAGACACTACACGAGAAACATACTGCGGTGGAGTTTTTATTACACGAGAAACATAATGCGGAGGAGTTTTTATTATACAGTAGAGACATACTTTTATTTCTCTATGTGATTTTAAAGACATGCTTCAAAATGATATAGATGTGCATTTATGTGCAGTGTCGTTACGGGTAAAGAGATACTTACTGTAATGTCTTCACATTCTATATAAAACATTTTGTGAAGGCACTATATTGTGCCTCTGACACTTCATATTCTATATAAGACATTTTGTAAAGACGCTATATTATGTCTCTGGCACTCTATAGAGAATGAAAAATATATTATAACCAATCCTGGAACTTAAGACCTTATGGAAAAACAAGTAGTGTCTCTACATTTAAAACACCTTTTAAAATACTGGAAAAAGTATATTTACAATATATTATGACAATTTATAGAGGTAAATAAAAAAATACCTATAGAAAAATACCTAACCGTGAGATTCTTGTTGTAGTGAGACGTTGCCATCTTAAACTGTCCCAAGAATTTCTTTGTAGAGATTGTTGTTGTTTCCGTCATTTTACAGCCCTTAGCAGTCTGCAGCCAGCCCATAGATCATCTGCCCACAGAGTCAGCTCGGGATGATTGGCTAACTTATGTGCGTTAGGGCACACTCCCAATACCCCACCCCGACTCGTTTCTATGCAGGAAGCTAGGAAGGAGGGTGATGTGGAGAAAAATTGTAGATAGATGGCAAAGTTGTTTCTTGATAGGGAAACAACCTGGGTCATGAACTCCGACCGTGAAGAAACAACCAAATCTTGCGTTGGGAAGGTCGTAACTCCACCATGCGGCCGGGAACACGCCTGAGCTCCTGTCCACCATGGCCGCCCCACTGCCTCCCGCCATGGGTACTTCCACGGGGAAAAGGAGGGCTTGGGCTTGGTGATGGCGGAGAAAGGGGGAGGCTGTGCTCAGGGATGGCGGAGGAAGAGGGTGGAGGCGCTGCCTCGCCACCCAACGTGCTGCCGCACCGGAGCTCCTCTCCACCGCGCCACCCGCCGCAACGCTCCGCAGCACCCAAGCTCCTATCCGTTGCACCGCGGCGCCTCGCCGCTCGCGTGCACACCGCCGCACCACAGATCTGTCCGGATCTAGGAGGAGGTAGGGGAGGAGGTGGCGGAGGGGAAGACTGAGGTGGAGGAGCGCAGCCGCTCAGGGAGGTAAGGTGGAAGTCGAGGCCGGTGCCGGCGAGGTGGACACGTGGGAGGATGGAGAGAAAATATTAACATTTATTGCCGGTCCACTCGTAGATCCTTGCATTGAAGGGCATATATCTACTCTTTGTTTCTATATGATGTGAAGAGCAAAAGATACAACAAAATTATTTCTGGAATATCGAAATGCTCCTGTATCCTCAATTCAATATAATCCTCCTATTCTTTTCGATCTAAAACATCATATTAATTAGAATTTATTTATAATTTCTCTACTATAGTAGTAAAACTATCTTTAATAAATTAATAATTGAATCTAATTTTTACTATCCATTATATGCTATGAGTATAATACACCATAAAATTTCTTAATATTTACTGCCCTCACCAACCAGTCGGATTGTATTAATTACCTTCTCACCGTGCAGTCGCGCATGCACACAGATCAGGGCCATCAGGCCTCTAAGGGTAGTGTCGTACGAGCAAACAAAACATGGACACAGGTAGTAAAAGTTCAGCTCCAGTAATTGGTATATATACGTGTGTTGATCGTCGTTTTCCCATAAGGTCGGTACGTCCCGTTTGGAACACGGTGACTACTTTAGTAGTAGTGTTGAAGGATCCGGAAAGAGACTTGTTGCTTGCATTACACCTACTGACGTACACCTGCTCGATCGGCATGAGAGTGAAACCCCTTTCCCCTCTGGCTCTCTGCAAGGGCAGAGCCAACAGAGAGTCAGTCTCTAGCATCTCTTATATCCGAACAATTCGATTTATATTTCGTTAATTTATTTTATATTGACGTTATCTTATTTTTTTAGGGAAAAAAATCGATATAACACCTTGAGCATTGTTTAAAAGTCCGTCCGACACTCTAAATTTTAAAACGAGTTTTTTTTAGTATCCTAAACTTTTCAATCCCGTTCGTTTAGCACCCTATGCTTTTAGCCAATTTGAGGTGTTAAGCGAATAGGTTCAGAAAGTTCTGAGTCTTGATATACCAGGTTTCAAAGTCTAAGGTGTCGAGCGAGCTTTTGAGCAAAATTCAAGGTGATATATGAACTTTTCGTCTTATAAAACCAGCTTATTAGGGTGTTAAACAAACATGTTTGAAATGTTTAAGTGGTTGGATAATCTATTTTAAAACTTAAGACGTTGGACGGATTTTCGAACCAAGTACAGGGTGTTTTAGTTGCCTGTTTCTCTTCGTGACCTACCCACAAGGCCACAATGCAAGATGAGAGTAGTAGATAAATACGGGCGGGCGGGCACTTCCCCATGTTCTTCGCTTTCCCTCCCCACCACATAATTGCATCTCCTCCTCGCTCGCTCTCTCTTCGTCTCCTTGTCTTCCATGACTTCAACCACTTTCTCTCTCCCACTACACGCCTAGGCCTAGCTTGCTCTGTCCTGCCTGTCCGAGCTCATTCATTCACTCACTCACTGATCCATTCGGCCCGCCCGGCCCGTCGATCCAGTTCCAATGGGCAAGAAAGGCCTCGCCTCCATCTTCTCCAAGCTCGTCGACTCCCCCAGTGCCACCGCCGCCGCCAACTCGCCCTCCCCGCCCTGGCCGTGGCCGTCCTGCCGGAACGACCCCCAGACCACCTCCTCCCGCAAGGACGGCCAGGCCTGCACCACTGCTGGCATCACCATCAGCGGCCCCGCTGCTGCAAGGTGCCGCAAGGCCCCCGGCGAAATGTACAAGACGGTCAACTCTGTCTACTTCGACTACTCCGCCGGCGGCTCCTGCTTCGGCGACGACGACGAGGAGGGGCAGCTGGGGGTGCTCGACGACGACAGTTTCTCCACCACGACCGCGTCCGAGGTGGTCGGAGGCGGTCATCCGCAGCCTCGGTCGGACCTCCACCGACCGCTTCTTCTTCGACCCGGGGCCGGCGTCCAACTCCATCCTGGCGGCAGCCTCGCCGCCGTCCGGGAAGTCGACACCGGCGGAGGCGAAGGCAGCGATACTGTCCGACGACGGAAAGCTCCAGGAGTCCTCAACGTCGCTGGGGGAGGAGAGCGTAGCGGTGGCCGTGGACTCGGAGGACCCTACCGGGATTTCCGGGCGTCCATGGAGGAGATGGTGGCGGCGCACGGCCTGCGAGGCTGGGAGGCGCTGGAGGAGCTGCTGGTGTGGTACCTCCGGATCAACGGCAAGCACAACCATGCGCTCATCGTCGGCGCCTTCGTCGACCTGCTCGTCGGCCTCGCCACGTCGCCGTCCACCGCTGCAACCACCACGATGACTACGACTACGAGCAGCAGCAGCAGCAGCAGCAGCAGCAGCGCGAGTACTGCTAGCACCAGCACGAGCAGTACCTGCGGTGGTGATGTCACCGCTACGACCGCAACAATGGAGCAATGCGGCGGCGGGAAAGGAAACGAAGCTTCGTGCTCGTCTGCTTCGTCTGATCAGGAGGTGGAGGAGAAGGCAAGTGATCATCATAGGAGTAGTAATGCACTTGCTTCTTGGTGTTCTGCTTAATGATTCATTGGATCAATTAGGCAACGATTGAAATTAGATCTGAAAATTCCCTCGCAAAAAAAAATGTAAATCAATGTACTGCAGCCCGGTTTAGTTTACATCCATAGTGTATGATAATTTCTTTCTCCCTTTTTTTCAGGTTAATTTTCTTTAATTTCTTTTTATCCTGGTGTATCTACAACGTCTGGTAGGTTGGAGGGATCGGATGCATGATAGTACATATAACTGTAGGGTTCTATATGCTAACATGAGATAGTTTGATTCACACTCCAATCCAATGGTAGCTACTGTACTAGCTTAAAGAGCAATTCATCAGAATGCTTTTGCCAATATTTAATTATCATGTTATATAACGCGTGATCTTTCATGTAACGTCACAACAGGCATTCGATCTGTTTGATTTACATGTACATCTGCAGATTCGGGCAACTAGCTAGCATCATATCTGCAAACACAACTGTTCACTAGCTACTACTATAAGTCAATACTCAACAGTGAGTACCAAGAGTGCAAGAAAATATATGTATATATACGTATACCACAATTTGAATACATCATTTTAATTTAGATCAGTGTACTCCTTTCGTCGTCCTAGCTTTAATCACATTTGTCGTGACACACTGGTGTATCAGACCAGGGATTATAATTTTGTTTAAAAAGTTTTTCGGCACCCACCGAAATTCGGTTAGGTTATTTTGGAAATATCGGTGTTTGAATTATCGGGCAAATTTTATCAAAATTTAGATTTTTGAACCCGTAATTAAACCCTGACCAAATACTTGTACGTACTCCACCAGTTAATTACTACTACGACTGCTGATCGCCGACGGCGGGTTTGTGCTGGTTACGTTAATCTCACACAAAGTCGCCTGTTTTCCCGCTGTGAATACGCACACAGTGACATACTTGACCGGCTGGTGGGTAGGACAGGTCGATGCTGACACGTATTTAATGTGCTGCAGGGGAAGCCAATCAATTAATGGAGAGCTCCATGTGGCTGTGTGTATGTATGCATGCACATAGTACTATATATTACAAACAAATTTGATTGATTAGTGATGTGATTAGATGGGGACTACTTGCGCATTATGCGTGTACAGTAGAAAGCCATACTAAGCTAGCACATGCATATGATCGATTTAATTAGCTGGCGAGAAACCGACGTTACGTTGATGACAGGTCGTCGTCGTCGTCGTCGCCGGCTGCTAGTGATCAGGCTGTTCTTGCTGTAGCAGTACCAGTGTATGAGTATGTATGTATGTATGTATGTATGTATGTATGTATGTATGTATGTATGTATGTATGTATGTATGTATGTATGTATGTATGTATGTATGTATGTATGTATGTATGTATGTATGTATGTATGTATGTATGTATGTATGTATGTATGTATGTATGTATGTATGTATGTATGTATGTATGTATGTATGTATGACCATGTTCCATCGACAGGCAAACTGCAGGTACTACAGCAGGTGTGCAAGTTCGGCGCTCACTGTACCCACGGCGACTACATGATCGATTTTGATTCTCTGGAGTCCCTTCAATTTTTATTTGCCGTCGTCCTAAAACAGAACCGACCGAATCGTTTTGAAATTGATCAATAGTGTATATAATTTTTGCTACAAGTTTGCTACGAAATCCATGCATACTTGTTGGGAATGCCGAAATGGTCAAACAATAAGCTGCTAGGTCTTTGCTTTCCGATCCCCGTGCAGTCGTACAGTGGATGGAGGGAATCTATATTCAATGCAGGCTTTATTACAACCGTAATTTTAATGTAATATGAATCAACGGCGGACTCAATGGGGGTACTCATTGTCTATAGCCCTCTACGTCATCATCTTCTCTGGTCTTGACCGGTCGCCCTTCTGATCTAGCTTTGATCGGCCACCCTTCTGCTTGTCGAGGGTAATGTGCCCTAGCCCCCTCTTAACCCTCTGTTGGGTCCTCCGCTTGCATGAATGGTTGGATAAAAAAGCGATTGTCAAGTATTTTATAGTATTGTTGTATAACACCGTAGCAAACATGAATCCGCACCGTGACAATATATTGTAGCTGAGTACTGTATGCTTGGATTGAACGTCTAAAAATCGATAGCGGCTTAAATTGTAGTTACCATTGTAACCACTTAGGAACAGGGGCGGATCTACAGAGTATGCTAGGTGGGTCGCGGCATACCCTGTAGATTTGGCCCCGTCTATACATGATTCTCGTCATAATCTGGCACAGCAACTTTGCAGGATTTATAACTTTTTATCTGTAGGTCCGATCGTACTAATTCTTTTTTATTTAGATGCGTATTGGAATCTAGTTTATTATGTCAAATTTCAGGTCAATCCAACGGTTGGATCTTTGAGAATTCTTGATTTACGAACATATCTACTCGTTTTGTTGAATCTGAAAGCAATTATTTAAGTCTGAATTGGGGTGAATTTTTTGTAAATAAAAATTTGATTTTAGCTTCGCGCAATCATTCACCCACTTTGATTGCTAGTTTAGTATATTTCGATCATACACATATACTTTATTAAACTTCTACTATAGTGACATAGTTATATCTTTATTTATTGCTTATCTTAGTTAGTATTTTAACCACTCAATAGGCGTATTTTATTTGCAAGGTTTTTAAATTATGAAGAGGAGGAAACATTGCATCTCTTTTTGAAACATCGTCACGAGAAGGTTCTGTCGCACCTCCTCCCCGTCACAAATTGCAACATTGAGCGAGATATTTTCTTCAAAGTGGAAGAAGATGATATAATCAAGAGTTTTATGGCTATTAGAAGGCGCAGACCGAATAAGAAGAAGTAATATTATAGGTATATAAGCTTCTTTTAAATATATCATCTTGTTTTTAATTATTTTTTTACTTGTATACCGAATTGCTCAATAAATTTTAAATCGTTTATCGAATTATTATTTAATCGGTATACTTTAGGTTTAAATCCTAGATTCGCCGTTGATTAGGAACCCGCATGGAAGAGATGGAAAAAAAAATTCTTCCATGGATAACGCACGCTTCCATTGCACTGCAGCGCGCTTACTGCATGCATCTGTACGCGTGCCATTTTTGGTCTCATCGTCCTCGATCGATACGTTAGTGTAATCTTCACCGCTTTCTCTCATTTTTAAGGTACCCCATTAAACTTATTATTTTACACCGTTCAAGACAGGAGAACAACCGAACAAAGTATACTCCAGACTCCGGTGGATCATACTGGCTGAGGTAGAGCGTGCACTTAGTCGGAACTCTTTTGGATCCGCTCGAGGCATGGCGTCACGGTTGGTACAAAACCCGACTTCACCGAAGTGGATATGCGAGCGACACGACACTGCTGCGGAAGCGTGCGGGAACGAAATCGGGCATGATGGGCGATGCTGCCCGACCCAAATCTTGTAGAATGGGTCGTCTGCAGAATCCAATGATCCAGGACGTGAGGAAAAAGTCTAGCATGAAGGTCACCGATGTCGACTTTTGTAGCCGCAATGAATTTATGGGTAGGCGTCCGATCTCAAACTCGAAGGTCACACAAGACAAGGGATTTAGGCAGT